>CM060321.1:7719701-7724701 GCA_030674155.1 Stramonita haemastoma | reverse complement strand
GTTGTTTGCTACTTGGTATGGTTTCTTGTTCTTGGTAGTTGGATCATCATTATTGATGTTGTTTAGTTACGGTTTTTTATCTTGATCTTATCCCTGATAAGGGCGGGGACTGGATGTAAAAAAGCACACGAGTGCTTCTTCATTATCTTCGAAATAAAAGAATTTGCTGCTTTCTCTCTTCTCCTCTCTCTCTTCTCTCTCTCTCTCTCTCTCTCTCTCTCTCTCTCTCTCTCTCTCTCCCTCTCTCTCTCTCTCTCTCTCTCTCTCTCTCTCTCTCTCTCTCTCTCTCTTCTCTCTCTGCTTTCTTTTGATGCTGTTTGTTCTTCTCACTTCCAAATACTGTACACATCTGTTTTCCTCCAATGTTGAAATGTTCGTTGTTTGAATTCAGTGCACTTAAACTTGTTCAAAGCAATGTATGTATATGCATTATATATATAATTTCTCTTTAATTACGGATACTTTCTTTTCGCGTTCTTTAAGATATTAATGATATTATATAAGAGTATGGCACTATTTTTTTTTCTGTAGAGTCCTCTTCCATTTTTCTGATTTGATATTTCATAATAATCATAATCACTGGATCATTTATACTCTGCTTTGATGTTATATTTCAATTATGTGTGTGTTTTTTTCTAGTAAATCTAATAGATTTTTTAGGGGGGTATACAAATGCATTAAACACGGAGAGAGAGAGAGAGAGAGAGAGAGAGAGAGAGAGAGAGAGAGAGAGAGAGAGAGAGAGAGAAGAGAGAGAGAGAGAGAGAGAGAGAGAGAGAGAGAGAAGAGAGACAGGACAGACAGACAGACAGACAAGACAGACAGACAGACAGACAGACAGACAGACAGATAGACACGGACAGACAGACAGAAGACAGACAGTAGACAGAGAAGAGGACAGAGAGAGACAGAGAGTACATGCAGAATATGATGTGCACATTTCTTTGTGTTTATGCATCTACGTGTATGAAAGTGTGTGTGTGCCCCCTATGGGCAAGAGTGGATGAAACAAACAATCAAACCAATCAATCAATCAGTCATTCAATCGGGCAAGAGTGGATGAAACAATTAATCAACCAATCAATCAATCAATCAATCAATCTCTCTCTCTCTCTCTCTCCTCTCTCTCTCTCTCTCTCCTCTCTCCTCTCTCTCTCTCTCTCTCTCTCCTCTCCTCTCTCATCTCATTCTCTCTCCTTCTCTCTCCTCTCTCTCTCTCTCTCTATCACTTTCGGCGGCAAGGTATATCTATCAGGAACGAAACTAAACACCTAGTCTACAACTATACAGACTCTTGATTAAATTTTGTATCCATGGCCAGGCAGGCGTCCACTGCCACGAGGTCAGCTGGGAATCGCGCTTTCTGGTGATAATAATGCTGGTCGCTCTTGCCGGTGTTATTAGGTTTGCTACCAGGCTGTGGTGGTGATGAATGAATGAATGACCAGCTGTTGTCAGTTCCTGTCTAAGGGGCAATGACCTGGGACTGTGACTAATGTCAACATGCGAGCAAAGAGCCTTCAGGAAATAAGGGCTGGCTCTCTCTCAGGGCTCTCTCTGTCTCTGTCTGTCTGTCTGTCTGTCTGTCTGTCTGTCTGTCTGTCTGTCTGTCTCTCTCTCTCTCTCTCTCTCTCTCTCTCTCTCTCTCTCTCTGAGTCTCTCTCTCTCTCTCTCTCTCTCTCTCTCTCTCTCTCTCTCTCTCTCTCTCTTCTCTCTCTCTCTCCTCTCTCCTCTCTCCGCTGTCCAGTGTTAGAGGATGTTAGGCAAAGTTACATCCCTATGAAATATAGAAGGCAGCCTAATTCATTTAGACTCTGTTTACTCATGGCATCAAGTCAGCCTGAGGTTGTGCGCAGCTTCACTCTATATTTGTGTAAAGCCTTTAGAATAAGAGATACTTTATTATTGTAAGTCATATTTTTTGCAACTGATTTTGTTGCTATAAAATTCTGCTGTTGTCATTGCTGTTGTCTTTTCTTCCACACCAAAATACTAAGCAGTTGGCAACCCCCTTTATGTATAGGCCAATGGCCTTTTTGTGAATAAATCTTTCGAGTTTGAGTTCGAGTTCTCTCTCTCTCTCTCTCCTCTCTCTCTCTCTCCTCTCTTCTCTCTCTCTCTCTCTCTCTCTTCTCTCTCTCTCTCTCGGGGGCGGTCACGAGAAGTGAAGCGGACAGGGCGTACATTTTCTGTGAGCAGCAGTAAAACTAGAAATTCATTCAAAAATGCCAGTTACTGGACTTCCAGCGGCTGTGGAGAGGACCTTAGGCGCCCTGCTGACCGACAATGCAGTTTCCAGCTGGAAAGTGGCAGGAGAAGGGGACAGCGTGGTTTTTGTCTTGCGACTGAAACCAGTGGACACAACAGTGTCAACCAACATGGCGGATCCAACAGTGAATCGCAGCACACAAGCACAGTACTACAGGAAAAAATCGTTTTCTCAAAGACGACGAGATGTTGAACGGTCTCGAAAGCATAAAGAGAAGCAGGCAAGTGTTGTGTGTGAAAGTGACTGTGTCCTCAGTGCCTCGAGTCTGCCTGACAGTGGAGTAGAACAGGGGAATACAGCATGTGTAGATACACATGGAATAGACCTACCAACAACACACAACACAGGACATCAACACAAAAACATCAGTTAAGTTGCCATCATCGGTTGATTTAGAACCTCCTTGTATGTCTGATTGTAGTGACTGTGCTGATATGTGTATTTTGCAGCCTGAGGTGAACAATGATAATATTGTTGGTGCATTCGACACGAGAAATGTCAAACAGTACGTGGCTACTCTAACTGATAGATCCCTACAGAGAAGGCTAAGAGACAGACAAAGAAATACACACTTTAGAAAATCCGTGCTACATCATTCAGACGGTGAAGATATTGTGACGTGTGAGTCAGACGACATTGTGATCCAGTGCGCATGCCAACCAGACACTGAGCCAGTATGTGTGTACTGGTTTGTCAAACAGCAAGAGAAAAACATGCTAAAAGAGGAACGTGTCAAACTCGCCAGTTTGCGGAATGGGAAGCGTATCCAGAACACACTACACACGGAGACCCTATCGTGTGCTTCAAGGGACTTAGCGACACTTAGAGACCTATTACAGCAGTCTCTTGGCTAGGCCTAGCCTAGACCTAAGGGTGTGTTTGTGACAAAGACTGGAGGAAAGAAAGGCTCGGAATGCCGTAACATATCTGGACAGTAAAGAGTTTGTGTCTGGATGTACATTACTAATCAATGCTGTGGTTTCCATGGCTTGGAGTAGCGTCGTGTGTCAGCTTAAAGCAATTATCGTTATCGTTATTCGGCAACCCCCTTCATGTATGGGCCAATGGCCTTTTTTTCATGAATAAACCTTTCGAGTTCGAGTTCGAGTTCGAGTTCTCTCTCTCTCTCTCTCTCTCTCTCTCTCTCTCTCTCTCTCTCTCTCTCTCTCTCTCTCTCTCCTCTCTCTCTCTCTCACACACACACACACACACACACACACACACACACACAGAAGGAGAGGGGGGGAGAAAGAGACAGACAAACATAAAAGGAAGGTAAAACGAAAGCTACAAAGACAAATACAGACAGGATGACAGTCGAACAAGCAAGTACATACAGAAACTAACAAACCCGGCGAGCTGTGTTGAAAGAGAGAGAGAGAGAGAGAGAGAGAGAGAGAGAGAGAGAGAGAGAGAGAGAGAGAGAGAGAGAGAGACAGAGACAGAGACAGAGAGACAGAGAGACAGACAGACAGACAGACAGACAGACAGACAGACAGACAGAGACAGACAGACAGACAGTCGTGACAGACAGACAGACAGACAGACACAGACAGAAAGAGAAGCAGACAGGAAGAAGGCAGGTAAAAAGATAGATACAGAGACAGATTCAGACAGACTAGACAACGAACAAACAAGTGTACACAGTGACAAACACAACATGCGAGTGCAAACGAGCGAGAGAAAACACCACTGGTGTTGTTTGGGTGGGGGGTTTTCCCCTTTCTGTGCATTTTAGTACTTTGTGTTTCAGTTGTTTGTGTTACAGTTCTTTGTGATTCAGTTCCTTGTGGACGGCACGCATACAACGTTAACCGATGCTAAGAATGTGATGACTTGTCCTTAAAGTAAAAAAAAATATCCTACAACCAAAACATGGCCTTCTCACAGCCATCGAGTTTCACAAGCCAAAACAGGTATGGTCGACACTGACTGAAAATATCACCACTTTGACGGTTTGGTCTTGTCACTATTACATCGGCAGAGAAATTAAGCAGGAAACATATTAAGGTTTAAGATGTCTAAACAGCGACGTGGAAAAAAAGATAAAATGACATGCATTTTCTGTCCTGTGGGACAAATCAGTTTTTGAAGGAAGATACTAAAACCAAATTTCATTCTTACACAAAGACGATGGAGTGAGAAAGAATGAACGAATTAAAAAATGAATGAATCGTCATTATTTTCAAGGGTTACCGATGAGCATTTACATACTTTTTTTTCATTTAGCTCTTCCCCTGATCTGAGAAGAGAGAGAGAGAGAGAGAGAGAGAGAGAGAGAGAGAGAGAGAGAGAGAGAGAGAGAGAGAGAGAGATGGAGATGGAGAGGAGAGAGATGGAGATGGAGAGAGAGAGGAGATGGAGAGAGGGAGAGAGGGGAGGAGGGGAGGGAGAGAGAGAGAGAGAGACGAACCGTGAGGGGAGTCTTTTACAAAGTCAATTTTTCATTCTTTTAGTTCAAAGATAATGGAATAAGCACTCACGAACTTCTATCTGTCAGATTTTCATTACCCGACCGTTGACGGAATGTTAACATGCTTCCTTGCATCCATGCAAACCTGATCGAACTTTACGTTCCATACTGACTTCCAAACAAACAATGCTGTTGTTTTTCTTTCCAACGTCATTGTCCCAGACACAGAGCTGACAGACTTTTAATTAAACTTGGCAAACTCGAGTTTGTCTAACCCTGTAATGTCTCTCAGCTCGGTTTATTTTTTCCCTCCAGAAA
>CM060321.1:7707201-7709701 GCA_030674155.1 Stramonita haemastoma | reverse complement strand
CGTGTCTACGTGCATGTCAGTGTGCGTGTGGCATATATCTGCCTGCCTGCTTACCTGTATGGGATCACCACTGTCCATTCTTCGAGGAAAACAAAATCTGAATAAACATGTGCCCCACACCACCACACCCACAAACCCTTCAAAAGGACAACCACCACCACCCCTCCCCTATGCACACACCCACTCCTCTCTCTCTCTCTCTCTCTCTCTCTCTCTCTCTCTCTCTCTCTCTCTCTCTCTCTCTCTCTCTCTCTCACTCCCCTCTCCTCTCTCTCTCAAACACACACACACACACTCACACACATACACACACACACACTCACACACACACACACACACACACACACACACACACACACACACACACACACACTCAATAATAAACTCCTTCACGGTTCCAAACCTATCCCTTATAATTAGGTCACCGCATTTCAAAGGACACTAACTAATGTAAACGTGCTCCTTTTGCGCCCTCAAAGCAGCTGAAGCATGAATGGGAAGGAAAGAGGAACAAAAGCTCAACAAGTGTTAATGTGGAAAATCCTCTCTTCAGGACAACATTGCTGATATAGCAGACAGGGGTGGGGTGGGGGGGGGGGTTGCTGATTTGGTGTGTGTGCATGAGTGTGTGTGTGTGTGTGTGTGTGTGTTGTGTGTGTGTGTGTGTGTGTGTGTGTGTGTGTGTGTGTGTGTGTGTGTGTGTGTGTGTGTGTGTGTGTGTGTGTGTGTGCGAGTGTGTGTGACAGATTTCACACACAAACACACACACACACACATGTTCATGACAGATTTTATTCACGAAAATTGTCACAAATATACTTTAAGCATACCTTGACAGGTCAACAGGTAAACTTATGATAATCCTGTCACATTTAGGTAGGGGATGTGTGGTGGGGGTGACTCCCTGTCTTCAGCTTGTAATAGTTTATAAGTAAGAATTACACTCTTTCTTTTGTTTCTCAGCTAGAGCTCTAAGGTTTACCAATGGTGTGTGTGAACAGAACAGAACAGAACAGAACAGAACAGAACAGAACAAACATCGTTTATTGCCATGGAAGCATACAAAGCTTATAGACACAAGTGAACAAATTTGTTAGAAAAAGTCACCGAAGATTCATGCAATCAAAAACATACTTTGCAAAGGGTCCTTGAAGGCCGTCAAGCTGTACAAAATCACTTGGAACCAAATTATTCAAACATATTTGTTGGGTTGCTCCTACCAATAAGTGGCTGGACTGTTGCACCTCTTTAAGTAGATTACTTCGTAGACCCTGAAACAACATACACGCATCCAAAAAAATGAAATTCATCTTCTACAACTCCACACACATTACACAATCTTTCTTCTCTTGGGGTGCCTGTATATCGACCACGCTCAATGTTCAAATCGTGGGCACTGACTCTGAGTCTACAAAGAGCTTGTTTGTGGGATGGGTCGATATCTGCAACAAGGTAAGGTTCTAGGTGTGTGTGTGGTGTGTGTGTGTGTGTGTGTGTGTGTGTGTGTGTGTGTGTGTGTGTGTGTGTGTGTGTTATGTTACTATGTGTGTGACAGTGTGTGTGTGTGTGTGCGTGCGTATGTGTGCATATGTGTGTGCTGTGTGCACGAGCGAGAGTGCGTGCATGCATGTGTATGTGCATGTATGCATGCGTGTATATGTGCGTTCATGCGTGAATGCAAGCGTGTCTGTACATATGCATATATGTGCTATGTGTGACAATTCCAATTCAAAAGCGCGTGTAAGTACGAACCTTTTTTGTTCTGTTATTTTTTTGTTGTTGTTTTTATGTTTTGTTTTGTTTTGGCTCTTGCATAGGCTTTCACTTTTTCAAAATGATTCACAAGCTCAGTATTACATTACACTTAAACAATATATAATATCTTCTTATCTGAAAACACGAAATATTACCATTATTATACGCCCTATACGCCATAACCTACCCGTATCTTCATCTCCATAATTTATATGTACATATCAGAGCACGTAGCATGCAAGACTCGCGCACAGCTGCTCTCAAGGCGCGTGCGTTTGAATCAGGCATGTTTACCCAAATGGTATGGATCCTCACGTGGATGGACATGTGTGTACACATATTTCTATTTGATTTTTTTTTCCTCGGCTGGAGCTCTAAGGTCCATCAATGGTGGACTTTTGTGTATGCAACTGTTTGTTAACCATTAATTAAAGTAACCGCTAATCGACTTTAGGGACAACACCATTGTCCATGCGGTTGTTAAATTTTCATCCATTTTTACAGGCACGCAAGGCCTAATCTCCGAAAGGCATTACGGTTTTAACGAGTGGTAAATGTTATGCGTGCGTTTGTACAAACTGGTTTAAGACTCATCCGAAGACCTTTCGGGAGTGGAGTCATTACAAGGTTCGACTCTAGGGTAAGTCCCGCGAACAAGACTCTCAGTGGTGGCTTGAACCTGCTCCGTCAAATCGCGAGCTCTACACTAACCACTAGGCTTTCCTGCCCCCCACGCATATGAAAC
>CM060321.1:7702201-7704701 GCA_030674155.1 Stramonita haemastoma | reverse complement strand
AAAATATACAGTTGAAATGAGTGGGGCGGGAAGGGGGGGACGTGACAGAGACCTAGATGATAAAATCTTTAATTTGCCGAGTGCGCTCTACGCACGGCATGACAGGCGCGTTGCCTGCTGTAGGACCTGAAATTTACCTGCATCCATAAAGTCTACAGAGTGAACAAACAAAACGAAAACAAAAACCACAGAAAAGTGGCAGAAAAACAGTTCGTGTGGTGTGGTTATCAACATAATAGATAACGAACCTCAACTGATGTTTTTTTCTTTTATTTATATTATTTTTTCATTTCATTCTTTGCAGATAAACGAACCTCAGACGATGAATGTATTGATTTTATTTATTTATTCATATCAATCATTTTATATCGAGGATAATGAAATAAGCACTCCTGTGCTTTTTTTCATCCAGTCCCCGTGTGTACGCAGTTTTGTAAATATTGTCATCTGTTCCCACCGGCACACAATGGCCTACTCTTGCGAAAAGCAGAACAGGATTTAACGTGTGCACAAGATGTTCTGCGTCGTACGTACGTGTGGTGTGTCGCTATGTGGCTGTTGTCATTAAGTGGTCAGGTTCAACAGGATTATAACTCTCTCCCGGTCTTGAAGCTTCTCGCTGATACTTCCTGTGTGAAATGTAATGGACTATTTTGGTAAGGGGGTATTCATTTATGTCTGCAGTCACACGGAGTATTTCGTATTTATAATTATTTTTATGCATTATCTGGGTGGTATTTCCATCTGTGTTGATATATAAAGCGATGTCTTAGCAGTTTTTAAATATTTTTAATTACTTTTAGACCGGATTCGCGCAGCTAGAACGTCTTAATTCAGAGGTTTGTTGTTGTTGTTTTGGGGGGTGGGGGTGGGGGTAAACAGCGTTATGCAATATACATGCATCATAAGGGGACAATACAATACCGCAGGGGAAAGGCATCAAGCCACAGTTAGCGACAAAGAATCCATTTAGCGACACTACAAATGTGCCTATATAACACATTGCACTTGTTATCGTGCGTTCAACTTTGGCTACATGTACATTTCTTTTGCGCAAATTCTTGAGTGCCTAGATGTAACAAATAGATTTTAGTTTGCATGTCTACGTGCGTGCATACACCTGAAAAAAGCAAAGCGAACGACTAAGCAGTCTTCTTCTTCAGCTTTCCTTGTTGTTTCAAGCTTCACATTTTAGCTTTGGTGACGACGGTTAGTTAGTGGCGATTTTAGTCATTTTCTTGTCATCCAAAGCGATTCCGCTACAGCCGCAGAATTCAAGAATACAAAACAAATGCGCAAAGGTACGTTTATGTTGGTTGCTCTAAACAACATGTAATGATCCCTTCATTTGTCAAAGTCTCATCAACACGCAGCCTTTTGAGAGAGCGATTTGCGTAGTTTGATCTTACTGTCGAACAAAATAATTTTGTCTATGGTGAGACTTTACCACAAAAAAAAGGAAAACAAGATGTTCGTCAAGTATCACTAATAATAATGTGAAAAGACGTTAAATCGAAGAACAAAAAAAAAGTTTTCTATCTTCACTTTCTTTTTTGCCCCCGCCCCTCTTTCTAAACAAACCATCCAAGCTGTAGTTGTTGATCAAATCAAACCTTTCTTCTTTTTTTTCTTTTAACAACTGTGGGCAATTGCGTTGACCAAATCTGTTCAATACCTCTATAATAAACTTACATTATCCTCTTGCTTTTCGTACCAGAATATTTTGCAACAATGTTTTCTTATGCAGACAAAATCCACCCAATTAGCGATGAAATTCAACGGCTATCGCACTTGGGAACCTACTTGCATTCCCTGGACGGGGATCCAGTCGGCTGAACAAAAGATAAAACGAAGGGGCGGGGGGGGGGAACATGGGTCATTCTCTCTCTCTCTCTCTCTCTCTCTCTCTCTCTCTCTCTCTCTCTCTCTCTCTCTCTCTCTCTCTCTCTTCCTTCTTCTCTCTCTTCTCTCTCTCTCTCTCTCTCTCTCTCTCTCTCTCTCTCTCTCTCTCTTCTCTCTCTCTCTCTCTTCTCTCTCTCTCTCTCTCTCTCTCTCCTCTCTCTCTCCTCCTCCTCCTCTCCTCTTTCAAACCACTGGCAATCTGCATCCCACAGAGCCAAAACGGAAGTCTCCTTTCCCCAAGCTTCCAATCTCAACTTCCGCTAACCAATCGGAAGTGCTGAAAGTGTTCTCCCCTGCCGTAGAGCTAGTCCAAGAAAAACGCCTCTGCACATATATTATCACGTCTGTATTTGTGCGCACACGCAAGTATGCGCACAGCGAATGGGCGAAAAGGGGGGGGGAAGGGGGAGGGTGAAAACAAAGAAGAATGAGAGTGGGGCACAATAAGCGCTTCTGAGTGCGCACGGGTGCAAATTCAAATGTATACAAATATATCCTTGACTGCTTTGTGACTGCTGTGTGTGTGTGTGTGTTGTGTGTGCGTGGCGTGCGTGCGGTGTCCGTGCGTGCGTGCGTCGTGCGTGCATGCGGCGTGTGT
>CM060321.1:7684701-7694701 GCA_030674155.1 Stramonita haemastoma | reverse complement strand
GACAACATTACATAGGGATGGTGAACGACATTACATAGGGATGATGACAATATGACATACAGATGGTAACGACATTACATACGGATGGTGACGACATTACATACGTATGGTGACAATGTGACATACGGATGGTGACGACATTACATACGGATGGTGACATCACATACGGATGGTGACGACATTACATAGGGATGGTGACGGTATGACATACGGATGGTGACGATATGACATACGAATGGTGACGACATTACATACGGATGGTGACATTACATACGGATGGTGACGGTATGACATACGGATGGAGACGACATGACATACAGATAGTGACGACATTACATACGGATGGTGACGACATTACAACCTTTACACAGGAATAAAGAGCCACAGGTGTGGGAGGTGACCTACCTGATGTAGTAGATGCGGCCTTGGTGATTCAACCTGGCCTGCCATCCCTCTGGTAACTCCGTGTTGATGCGCTCCACCGCGTTTTCCTCCCTACGCGCCATCCCTCCTCTATCCGCTTCCTCCTCCTCCCTAGCTTAGTCCGCCGAGGGTCAGGGGTAGTCCGAGGTATGGTACTCCTTTAGCACTACCATTACTCCTTGTAGATCTAGGCCTGGGTCCTTCGTGTGCACTTTTTCACGGGTTAGTATTTTCTGCTTGAAAATGAAATCCGCTCTCAAGGTCCCAGATTTGTTGAAAAGAAATGTCTGGTTTACGTTGCACTTCTTAGGAAAAGTTAGATTCCACCAAAAATTGGTCCTGCGTTAACTTGAAGGGATTTTAGTTTCAAACTTTCTTCCTTTTATGCTACACTTTCTTTTTTTTCCACGCACTGTCACGTTTCTGTTGCTGTTACAATGTTATCCCAAGGGAGTCCTTGGTTCTAGCTGTGCTATGAGCCACACACACACACACAGACACAAACGCGCACACAGCGATAGCAAAAGTTGCAAAAAGTTGCAGAATACTAAAACCATGCAGTGATGGACGTGGGATTATTTCAAGAATGTTGGCGCTTTCATTGCAATGAGCTGTGTTCATATAACCATAATTTGAACAGCGCAAAAAAATGCCAGGTTCTTGTTAGTCTGCTCCCTCAAACAACCATACTGGAGAGGGTGGCTAGGTTTTTTGGTGGTGTTTTTTTTTTAAGGGTGGGGGTGTTTTAATGATTTTCTTCGAACTTGCCCTTAAGCCCTCTGACGCATACTCTGAGTGTCTGAGATTTTTTCTTCTCTTGTCAGAAGTGTCAAAACACAATCCCGGAAACTAGGACAAGGAAGAAATTAATAAAATTGGGCTGACACTCCTAAGTCAACACGAGTGGCCGTCCTCACATAAACACGCCGACACGGTAGTTCACACTTCATCGTCTGTCTCTCTGGTATCTCTGCACTGTGTGCAATGCCCACAATTCACTTCTGCCACGATTTTGTCAACAGTCAGCGTTTTGCTTCTTCCTTGTGACTTTTTTGTGTTAAAGTTACGTCTCCTTAAAGCTTTTTCGAGAAACACCAAGATGACTCATTCTCTGACTGCACACGTCAACAAATGCAATCACATGGCTAGCTTGCATGCTGGATTCCGCAATTTTCGACAACGACAGACACGGAGTAGGCAGCACATTAAGTTTCTTGAAACACCTCTCTCTCTCTCCTCTCTCCTCTCTCTCTCTCTCTCTCTCTCTCTCTCTCTCTCTCTCTCTCTCTCCTCTCTCTCTCGTCACTGTGATGCACCCAAATGGAATTTAAACTCCTGTCATGGATTTCTTCTCTCTTTCTTCTGTTCACACAGAGAGATATCTCTCAGTGTCCTTGTGCCCGGGTATCAGTCCAGATTTCGCACTGACAGCGCAACGTTGTGATCAGAGCGGTAATTAGCTGATGAGATGTCTGTCCGTGGTTGTCATTCCCCAGCCGAGCTCTGCAATTTGGCGCCGGCTGGTCTCTGTGCGTGGGAGCGTTATTGTTGGAAACTGACCAACTAATTCTTGGATATGTCATCCACTTTAGCCTTATGACCAACGGCGGATCAATAAAACAGCGCTTTCTTCTGCGTCAGCGCTATAGATACGTAAAGATCAACAAAAAATTATTAAACCAAGTTTTTGTATACTGTTTACCCGCGGACAATAAAGGGAAAAAGGGGTTATTCTTGCACCAAAAACTTGAGCATCGCACACGTCACAAAATTTGATTACAGTTTTTCTGTGGATTGTTAGAATTATCCTTATTTGAATCAATAGATTCACACTGTTTTTCTATAATGCAAAACTGTTTTCTTTTTTTCAAAGCTGAGTGTCTCTGCTGGTTTTTGATTGGTGCGCAAATGAAGACACACAGACAACTACAACTACACCGAAGACCTGTGGTAGACTCACATTGTGCACACAAAAAAATATAAGCTTAATCTTCGTCAGCTTCTAAGCACACACCTGCAGCCGCAGCACACACAAAAGGCCTTGCATCCTTTCTCAACGCTGTCATTTTGAAGAGAGTCTCCGGAAACAGCATCGGGGCCTTTGCAGTAAATGAACCATCTGCCAGTAACTGCATCCCCCTCTCACTGTTTCCCCGTTTGCCAAGAACTTTTCTTTTCTTTTCCCCGCACTTTTGTGCCTGGACTGTGGGCAGTAATGACAGCTTTTCATGAGGAGAAGCTGCTGCTATTCAGTCCTCTCCCCTGCCCATTTCAGACACCTACCCGTTTTTCGGTATGCAAAAAAAAAAAGCCTAAATGGGAGAAAAACAAATAAAGAAAGAGAAAAAAATCGTCCACTAGAATAACAAAAGCTTTATTTCCAATCGATAGTTTCTCGCTCTGGCTATCAAGAAGCGTGAATGAAGTCTGTCGGAGTGAGAGTGTAGATTTAGCACACGCACATCTTTGATCGGCAATCTTGCTGGGCAAGGAAACCACGTTTAAGCGTCGTCTCTACACCGACGATGGATGGATGGAGCAGCACGTCTGTCTGCCTACCACGGTGAAGTTCTCTCTCTCCTCCAGTCTGCTGTCTAGTCGCCTCTCACCGTCGTTTGAAACCAGCGGTTGATGCTTCGGAACTGAAAACAGAGAGAGAGAAAAAAAAAACATGGACAGGAAGTAGGGGGGCGCTGACGAGAGAGAGACAGAACGTAAAATGTGTGTGTGTGTGTGTGTTGGTGTGTGTGTGTTTGTGTGTGTGCTGTGTGTCGCTGTAGCTGTGTAGTGATTTTGTAGTAAGGACAGATGTATACGTAAAAGTTTGTTGTGTGAGTTTGTGTGGGATTGATTGAGTGTGTGTGTGTGTGGGGTGTTTAAGTGTGTGTGTGAGTGGTGGTGAGTTGGGTGTGAGATTGCGTTGGCTGGTGTCTGGTTGTCAGTGTGAAATTTGTGTGTCTTTGTTTTGTGGTGTGTGTGTGGTTGTGTGTGTGTGTGTGTGTGTGTGTGTGTGTGTGTGTGGGTGTGTGTGTGTGGTGGTGTGTGTGTGCGTGCGTGTGTGTGTGTGGTGTTGGTGTGTGTCTGTCTGTCTGTCTGCCTGTCAGTTCGTCCGTCTGATCGTCTGTCTACCTATTTGCCCAGATCTAAGACTGAATACCAATAGATCGCAATGTAGTCTTAATCTTTTTTTCCTCTTAAAACTATTTCTCGTTTCCCTTCGGTCTGTCTGCATCTATGTCTGTGTTGTATCTGCTTTGCCTGCCTGCCTGCTGCCCTGCAATCAGTCTGTTATCCGACTGTTTCTGAACGTCATTATCGAGTAACAATATGTACACAAGAGTTTTTTCTGTGGTTAAAACACACCGCCACCATTGTTATTCTCGCCTTTATTAGTCACACTACCACCAAGACGCCCGCCGTTCGAAGGGATTTTCTACCGAGTTAACATCAAACTGACTTCCACTCCCGAAAAATCCTTTTGGATGAGACTCTAAACTGAGATCCGCGACTACGAACACGCGCTAACATGATCTTGCGCACACGTTGAAACCCATTATGCCTTTCGAAGAGTAGGTCATTGCGTGCTGGTAGGAACAGATGACATTTTTTTTTAATGCACACTGGTGTCGGTCCAAACATAATTCTCTAAGTCAAAATGCGGCTACTTTGATGGTGGACAAACGGTGGTATACGGTATGGCGCTGCACTTGTGGCGACGCGCTCTCCCCGGGGAGAGCAGCCCGAATTTCACGCAGAGAAGTCTGCTGTGACATAGGGTGGTATAAAATAAATAAAATACGCAAAATGTCATCACGACAAAGTAACGAACATGAAAATCCCCAAAACGAAAAAAGCTCCCACTGAAAGAGACAGGCATTCACACACCTCAGACTCACGAATCCTTGTCTCCATTTTGTTCTCTCTCTCAATTCCATTTCCACTGTTGGTTTGTCTTCAGGGCGAGCAGCAGATTAATGGTGACTGTCGTTCTCTAGACAAAGGTGGGAATGGGGGGGCTACAGGGTGTGGAGAGGGTTGTCTCTCTAAAACTGATACTCAATCAGGTTCGACGGAAGCCGGTGTCAGACGAGTGCTTTTAAAGCACCGTTTTGTTCATGTTAGAGGGAAAGTCTTGCCAGAGCTCAGAGCACAAACAGCAGTAAATAAGTCAGCGTGTGGACGAAATATCGGTGTTCGCATGGAAGAGACTAAATAAAGTATGGTGTAAGTTTTTGTTTTGTTTTTCAATGGTATTTTGACACTGGATTAGGGTCATTCGGAAACTGTCAACTTTGACATTGCCAACACTTAGTAAAGCATCTGGGGCAAAAGTTACAAAGTTTACATGAAGTCGTTCTCAAAAATATCATAATGGTATCCTTGACCTTGAAACAAGGTCAGGGTCACCGCTGTTCATTTACATGAAAAGTGGTTGTCATAAATGCCATGGTAGTGTCTTTGACCTTGAGTCAAAGTCGGGGTCAGTACTAACTACTTTTAAATACAAGAAAAGTAGCTCTCATAAATGCCATACTCAGATACTGATCCTGACCTTAGGCCAAGGTCAAGGTCCCTACTCTTCGTTTTCAGAGAAGAAAAAAAGTAGACTGTCTATTTACCGGCCTAGATACCCCATTGAAAATAGTCATGAAGAACCGAGAAAACATTGCTCTGTCTCTCGAGAACTAGCCAGCCACACTGAAAAAATAGTTGCACGCACAAAAACACTCCTACATACAGACAGACAGCTATACAGAAACAGAGACGGAGAGACAGTTAGACAAGCAGACAGATGGGGGAGGAAGGGACACACACACACACACACACACACACACACACACACACACACACACACACACACACACACACACACACACTCGCACGCACGCACGCGCACACACACACACACACACACACACACACACACACACACACACACACACACACACACACACACACACACACAGCGTGCGCACGCGCAAGGAGAGAGAGAAAAAGACAGACAGACACAGAGACCAACATACAGAGAGACATACAGAACATTGAAAGGATATCATTAACCACTTTGTGGCTATATCTTAAGGCTATGAAGCAATGAGTGTCGAGCATTAATTGAAAACGGTCTCAGCAACATCTGCAATCGAATAAAACTGCACATAACATGAAATCGTGTCACTTTGTTTGAGTACAGCAATCCCACCAAGCGTATGCCTTTCCCATGAGGACATCATAAACCTTGACAAATGACAACATGCACCAAATTGAATCACATGTAGTCAATATGCTAATAATAGATTAGAATCAGTCGTCTGGGAAAAAATGAATGATCTATTCTTAAATTTAAGCGCAATTCATGATTCAGTTTTGTATCTATTATTTATACCTTAACCTCTCAATTCGAGAATAAAACTTTATTGGGGGGTTATTTGTTGGTTTTACTTTCTTTTACTTTTTACTATGTGACTTTAATTTATTAAACAAGACATGTTTAACTTTCAGAAAATGGAAATTCGTTGAAACCTTTCGAAAAAAAACATGGCAGTGTAAAAAGCCAAGAGAAACAAAAGAAATGAAAGGGGAAAAAAAGAAAAATAGGAAGAGAAAAGAAAAGGACAAAACCAAAAACGATATAAAACAAAAGAACAAGAAAAAACTGGGAAGAAAAAATAAGCCAAAAAAAAGAAACCGGTAAAAGAGTAAACTAAACAAAATTAACCAGACAGGTAAAAGCAACAGCAGACGAAACGAATACCAAAACAACAACAACAACAAAAAACGAACACAAAAAACAGAAGTCAAAACTAAAAGAATGAATCAAAAACAGGCAAACACAAAAAAAAAATCTAAAAAAAATATCTTCAACAAAACATCACGAGAGACACAGCTCTCGTCAGAAGAGCACAGAAGAACGGTTTGCGTGCGATATAACATTAAATCCCCTGTAAAAGTAACACGAGAACCAATTCCGAGGGAATTTGAGATCCTGCTAACTGGCTCACTTTGGTATCAAACAGAAAGGTAAACTTGTGAACAACGATTTTTATTATCATAGAATGGACTCCGTAGTCAGCTTATTTACCGTCTGTTAGGGAGCAGAGAAGAAACTAACATTGTTAGTAACAGGAAAGCCGATTTTACGTTGTTAGCAACAGGAAAGCACATTTTACATAGTAACAGGAAAGCCGATTTTACGTTGTTAGTAACAGGAAAGCACATTTTACATTGTTAGTGACAGGAAAGCCCATTTTACATAGTAACAGGAAAGCACATTTTACATTGTTAGTGACAGGAAAGCACATTTTACATTGTTAGTAACAGGAAAGCACATTTTACATTGTTAGTAACAGGAAAGCACATTTTACATCGTTAGTAAAAAGGAAAGCACATTTTACATCGTTAGTAAAAAGGAAAGCACATTTTACATCGTTAGTAAAAAGGAAAGCACATTTTACATCGTTAGTAAAAAGGAAAGCACATTTTACATCGTTAGTAAAAAGGAAAGCACATTTTACATCGTTAGTAAAAAGGAAAGCACATTTTACATCGTTTGTAAAAAAGGAAAGCACTTTTTACATCGTTAGTAAAAAGGAAAGCACATTTTACATCGTTAGTAAAAAGGAAAGCACATTTTACATCGTTAGTAAAAAGGAAAGCACTTTTTACATCGTTAGTAAAAAGGAAAGCACTTTTTACATCGTTTGTAAAAAGGAAAGCACGTTTTTCAGTCTGTTGTCACATTCTCTGAGGCTTTATTTTTCGTTCCTCGGCAAGAGCTCTAAGGTTCCCCAATGGTGAGGTTTTGCGTATGCAACCGTTTTTGTTTTTTTTTTGCCCACAATGAAGGCAAAGCCACATTCCGACTTCAGGGATGTGGACTGGATGCGTTCGTGTTTCCTTCATCCACCAAACGCTGACATGAATTATGGGATCTTTTACGTGCATATTTGGTCTTTTGCATGTTTAAATACACGAAGGGAATTAAAACACTGGCAGGTCTGCACTTGAAGTTGACATGGGAGCTTGTAAAAAACACACACACACACACTTAATTCACCAGACGCCACCGAGGTTCGAACCACGACTTCATGGACCTGTGGAAGTGAAGCCAAACGATCTTAACCACTTAGCTACAGTGTCCATCATTCTTGAACATAAAAGAAGATAGAATGGCAGTTTGGATAACCCTAACTTTAGTTGATATTCGTTGATATATGATATTACATAAAGCATATCTTTGATAAAAAGAGGCAATTTCCCAAACATAATTACAAGATTCAAGATTCACGCATATGCTCTCTCTCTCTCTCTCTCTCTCTCTCTCTCTCTCTCTCTCTCTCTCTCTCTCTCTCTCTCTCTTTCAGTTACTAAAGAAAAGTACGTAACACAAATAAAATCACACACACACACACACACACACACACACACACACACACACACACACACACACACACACACACACACAACAAACACACACACACACACATACACACGCACCAAACACACACACACATACACACCACACGCACGCACCACACACACACACACACACACACACACACACACACACACACACACACACACACACACACACACACACAGTGTCCGGATGAGCCTCTGATCTGATGTCCCGTGTACGAACGAACAAAGAACATCTTGCGTACATGTTAAAACCTGCTCGCTTTTTTAAAGAGTAGGTCATTGTGTGCCGGTGGGAACGGATGACAAAATTTACGAATCAGCATACACACGAGGACTGGGTGTAAAAAAACACAACAAACTTAAGCACATGAGTGGCTATTCCATTATCTCAGAAATTAAAGGATAGAATAAATAAAAATGAAAAGAAGGAACCCAAGCATGGAGATACGCCCACAAAAAACGATTTTAAATGCATTTTCTGGGCTGTTCATTCATCGCTACATTTCTTCCCCATTGTTTTCTTACACTTCTCTTTTTAACCTCATTTAGTAACAAAGAAAAGAAAAACGGGGAGAGTCAAACAGACAGATAGACGAAAAGACAGACAGAGAGACGGAAAAACAGATAGGCAGAGACAGAGAGACGCATAGACAGGCAGAGACAGAGAGACGGATAGACACACAGAGACAAAGGGACGGATGGTCAGACAGAGACAAAGAGTCGGAAAGACAGACAGAGACAGAGAGACGGAAAGACAGAGACAGAGAGACGGAAAGACAGGCAGAGACAGAGAGACGGATAGACAGACAGAGACAAAGGGACGGATAGTCAGACAGAGACAGAGAGACGGATAGACAGACAGAGACAAAGGGACGGATAGTCAGACAGAGACAGAGAGAAAGAGAAATGTGTGTTGATGAGGGCACTGAGTCTCTCCTATCTATCCTACCTACTCCCTTCCCCCCCCCTCCCCCCTCCCTTTCCTCATTTTCTTTTTCTTCCTCTCTCCGTCTTTTTTCACTGTCTTCTCCCTCTGTTTTCTTCACTCTTCTTTCTTTCCCCCTCTCTCCGCAGATTCTTGCCTTTTAGTTTAATTTAAAAGACACATTAAACACAAGGAGACGGCCCGGAAGAGATCACGAGTGGTGTGTCGTAAAGGGGTTTTTGTCCTTAAGGGGACCACTTCAACAGAGATGAGAACTCCTGCCTGGGTCTGAAAACTTCCTGTGTGGAAAAAAGTGTTTGTTTTTTCTTTTCTTTTCTTCACCAGGTACGCTGCCAATGTACAGACTGTTTTAAATCGCAAGAGACAAAATTCCTAATCTGTGAGCTCCTGTTGTCTTTGTGAGTGTGCAAATCGGGTAAAACAACAGATTTTTTTCCGAGAAAGCTACTTTAGGAAATACTCCTTTTACGTTTGCAGTGTCAATTGTGCGTTCATTTTTTACTTAAGATAACGTTGTCATGAGAATTGATAGAAAATGATGTGATAAGCAATCAGATAATTTCAAATTATCTTTTGACTGGGTTCGCGCAGTTGAACGTCTTAATTATTTATTTATTCATTTATTTATTTATTTTATCTATTTATTTTATTCTTTTATATCGAGGATAATGGGATAAGCACTCATGTGCTTTTTTACATCCAGTCCCTGTGTGTACGCAGCTGTGTAAATATTGTCATCTGTTCCCACAGGCACACAATGGCCTATTCTTACGAAAAGCGGAACAGGATTTAACGTGTACCAAGATGTTCTGTATGCGTTCGCACACGGGGCCTCGGTTTACAGTCTCATCCAAAAGACTTTTGGGGAGAGTCGAGTCAGCACTGATGTTAACTCCAGGGGAAAAATCCCCTCCAACGGGAATCGAACTCTTAATCCAGTTAGCGACAAGAAATCCATTTAAGGACACCCCACACGTGCCAGACTGACAAAGGAGTGTTGAATTAAAGCACGAGGAAAGGCCTGTACGACTCACTTGTCCTTACCATACCTTGCCCATTTGCTGAGGGAAAACATTTGAAAATTCAGGTGAACGTGTGGCTCTCGCCCAAAACAGGTAACGGTACTGTTGAGAATGCTAGATGAAATATCTCATTTTATACATATGAAGAGGAAAATTATTGTCATAAAAATATAGAGATTATTGCCAGTTC
>CM060321.1:7677201-7679701 GCA_030674155.1 Stramonita haemastoma | reverse complement strand
ATGCACGTGCATTTATACGTGCCAATGTCTGCATACTAAGTACGTATTGTACAAAGATAGGCACAAGTATAGCTTCTAGCGCTGTGTGTGTGTGTGTGTGTGTGTGTGTGTGTGTGTGCGTGCGTGCGTGCGTGCGTGCGTGCGTGCGTGTGTGTGTGTGCGTGCGTGCGTGCGTGCGTGTGTGTGTGTGTACACTACTACTACTACTACTACTACTACTACTACTACTACTACTACCACTACTACTATTATCATTATTACTACTTATAACAATAATAAACACTTATAATGATAATGGTTTATTGATTTTCTTCAGGCCATCCAGCCCATGTGTACAGGAGAATATGGATAAAATTATATACTATGGTGAGCAAATAGGGTTACGTGACACAAGACTCTTAATCCAGATGCACGCGCCCATGTGTGTGTGTGTGCGCGCGCACGCGCGCGCGCGTATGCGTGTGTGTATTTGTATGCGCGCGCGCGCGTAAGCTTCCAGCTGGTAAACCTGATAGCAGGGCATTTGGTGGTACTTCGCCGCAGTCTAACCACTTGTTTACAGATTTCTCTTGCCCCGGACTCGGTGTTTGCACACAGCGAGATAAAGGAACAGGTGTGCTGCACTCCTGGCATTCCAACGCCATTGTTTGTTAGAGAAGGCGTGCGTAGGTCTACACTTCTTACTGTTATCGCTGTTGTTTCTCATGTATCGTCTTCTAACGTCGGCATATGCCATCCAATGTTGAGAAGGGGGGAAAAAAACATCGTCGATGGGTTGTTAACAGAATTTTGCAAGGAAAACTGCCTGTTAAACAGGTGAACATGTCCATAACGAGGTGTCTTCTTCTGAACATGCAGACCTAGCAAACAATTTCCTTTTTTTTTCTTCCTCTTATCTTTTATCTATCTTTTCAACTAACTTGATTTTGGTCTGTATTCATTCCAAATAAATATTAAACTCCAGACCACATAAGATCAAGATTTAATACGGGCATCGTAGTGCAGTGGAAGTAACCTGAATTTTACTAAAAGTTAAGGCTACAGCACTTTTTTGTTTGTTTGTTGTGTTTTGTTGGGGTTTTTTTGTTTTGTTTTGTTGTTGTTTTGTTGTTTTTGGTTGGTTGTTTTTTTTTTTTAATGTAGTCTGAGTAAAAGATGGGTAGGTTTGTTATTCCTAAAACCAAAACAAAACCTGAAAATTAATATCCGAACCTAAAGCAGCTACAATAATCAAGATTCACTGTCACTGATAGGCCTACCTCCTCTCCGTGTGTGTGTGTGACAACGGAAACCAGCTAAATTCTTAGCCAACAGAGGAGCTCTCTCTTGTTTGCCGTATAAACGGCAGGATTTCAGCCAACTCCAAAGCTGTTTGATGTTTGCCGGGCAAACGGACACCTACCGTCTGCTGCATGCTGCAAAATCCACACCAGGCTGTCGTCTGCAACACTGATAGAAACTGTCGTCTGCAACAATGACTAAAAACACTCTTCCGAACTTCTCTTGAAGAGTAAAACGTGGAGCGCAGAAATCAGGGCGCCCGCATTTTTTAAATCACTTTGCTACACAAATGCTACTTACTGCACTGAACAACTGGATCGCGCTTGAATGGTCATCTGGGAAAGCCGGAATGCTTCTCCCGTCCATGTACACGTACAGTAAGCACTCATTCATTCCGTCAATCCATGCCGTGTTTGGCAAGTCTCCACACTGTCGCGTGCGTGTCACCATACGAGTTTGAAGCTACCGTTTTCTTGCTTGTTTTGGGTGTTAAAACTCAACAAAAATATCCCTCTGTGCAAATCAATGTGGAAATAATTCACAGAAAATAACAGAACTGACCAACCTTTTCGCGATCACTTCTTTCTTGTTCACACGACACACAGTTTAGAAGCAGAAAAGAAACTCCATATCCAAGGTAAACTGCTGATCCACTGAATGTTGACATTCGCAGAGCACAGGTGCCTGTGACGTCAAATCACGTGACCACAACAAAATGGCGACAGAAGTTGCGATAAGGGAGTAGTATGCACTGATTCGACAAACTAGAGGTGTGTACGTAATATTGCATTAACGTTTGGCTCCCGTATCTGCATGTACGTCTGTCATTCTTGTGAGTGGCTTTATTTGATCATTTTGTCCAGGTTGATACGGCAACAGAGGGAGAAAGTCGCCCGATCGACGTAGCCGCAGTGGAACGTCGTCTGATCTGAAGCTTTGCTGACTGACGATTGTTTTTGGGACGTAACATTTAAGTTGCTGCCCCCACGTGTTTGAGACAGAACCATTTGTGCTGTGACATCTATGGATAACGCCGAAAATATGGATAACATTCCGCTGTCAAGCGATAGTGATGCTGGTGAGAGATTTTGAAATGGATAAATTATGAAAATGCATTACTCGGAAATGATTCACGACTATTCTGTTAGACTAGAGAAAACCGATAATCAGCATTTCATTTGTAACTGTACACATTTTTTAATAATAAAATTGTGTCCTG
>CM060321.1:7622201-7674701 GCA_030674155.1 Stramonita haemastoma | reverse complement strand
CGTGATAGTGCATACATAAGTGTGTGGGGTTCATCAGTTTATTTTAGTTCAATTTTGTGTACAAGTGACAGTGTGAAGTTTTTGTCAAGGTGTATTGTGTGGGACAGAAGTAGTCTTTATTTTTCATTGGTTCCTTACATATAATATTGTTGAGACATGTCATAATCATGTCACACTTTTATTTTCATAGGTTACTCATAATGATGCATATATGGCAGATATGCCATCTTATTTTTCATTGGCTGTTCAGTGTACTGCATATATAACAGACATATTATTTTATTTTTCATTTCTTTATCCTATATGATATCCTTGACTTGTAATATGAATGCCTGTCAGAGAGCTGTTATTCTATTTTTCATCCTCTCTGGTTTGTGATAAATGGTACTCCCATTACAAATTCCTGTGACAAATATACCATCTTACTTTTCATTCATACTTGAGTGCCTGCGATAGATTTTCAAAAGATTTCACAGGTTCCTCACAGCATGAATATCTTTGCAATATCTGTTGTCATAGTTTTCATTAATTTTCATTAATTTTCATTCATTTTCATAATTTTTATTCATTATTTTTCATTGATTCATAACTTTCATTGTTTTTCACAAATTTCATTGATTCATAATTTTCATGGATTTTCATTATTTTCATTGATTTTCATTGATTCATCATTTTCATTGATTTCATAATTTTCATAATTTTTCATGGATGTTCGTTTTTGCTATACCATGCTAATGATGTGGGGGGGGGGGGATGCGTGTTGCAGATCTGTCGTCGCGTGTGGACACGGTGAAGGTGGAGAACCTGAAGCTGAAGTCGGAGAACCAGGTGCTGGGCCAGTACATCGAGAACCTGATGGCCGCCAGCAGCGTCTTCCAGTCCGCCACCCCCAAGGCCAAGAAAAAGTGAAGGGCCCGTCAGCATCAGCAGCAGCAGCAGCAGGAGGAGTTTCCAACACCGTTTCAGGTCAGCTTAGGTTTGAGAGATTCACAGCTGTCAGTTTCCCACTTTCAGCTCCTCTCAGCTCCTATGCTATCCTTTCAATCCCATCCCATCCAGCTGGGGCCAGCTGGTGCTATTTATAGCAGGAACTGACCACTGTGGTCTAGGTGGTAACACGCCTTGCCTAGAAAGCAAAAAAGTTCTGGTCAGAGTGTGCTGTGGTTCTACCCCGTTTGGGCCCAAAACTTTTTCCCCCATCCATTAGACCCTGAGTCGTGGTCTCTGGCTAGTCTTTCAGATGAGACGATAAACCGTGTTACACATCACTATTTATCACATGTAAAAGAACCCATGGCAACAAGGGGGTTGACCTGGTAAAATTCTGTAGAAAAAAAGCCACTGATAGGGAAACAAATACAGTTGCATGCAGAAAAAGGAAAAAAAAAACTGGGTAGGCGCTGCACTTGTGGCGACGCACTCTCCCCGGGGAGAGCAGCCCGAATTTCACGCAGAGAAATCTGATGTGACATAGAGTGGTACAAAATACAAAATACTTGGATTAGGTAAAAGGAAGGGGCATGCTAAATTTAGCACTCTTGACTGAGTGATGTTGGATTTGCATGCTGTGGATTTTGGTTTTTGTCGTAAGTTTGTCTCTGAGACCTGTTTGTTTTCAAGTTCATGTGAAGAAGAGGTGAGAGCAAAGATGGCAACAATGAATAAGAGATCTGATGAAGTGAAAGACTTGGATGGCGTACATGAGCATCCTAAATTTTGTTCATCAGCTTTGAGAGTGTATCACTCAATAACTTGACTAAAGCTGCATGCGTGAATATTTCTCAAGCTCGGTGGACAACAGGATATTTTATGAAAAGAAAGGTAAATTTTAAAGCAGCCCAGACTCGTAATTTCAATTCTAGATCTACCTCCATACCACTTTATCTTCGTCATCCACATTGATAAATGTTCAGGTTTTTTATTTGTTTGTTTTAGGGGGTTGGTTGTTGTTGTTTTTTTTTTACTCTATAGCTTTACTGTTTTTACCCAGCCCTGGCCCTGCTTGCTGGTGGTTTTTTTAGCATCTTTTAAGAGTAGGATTGGGGTTTTTTCAGACATGTAAGCAAAATTCCAGAATTTCAAGTTTTTCACGTTGTTCAAAATACTATATGAACTCCTCGTAAATCAAGATTCAGCGTTTTGCTTCTGAAAAAAGGGAAGGGGATATGGACAGACCTATTATGGAGGAAAAAAGGAGACCAGTTATGCTTCTTGCTTAGTAACATTGACTTAGCGCTGCTGACCTAAGGGAGATAAATCACAGGTTACATGTGTATCCAGTTCATGGGATGTTGCCACGACTTATGAGCACATATAGTGGTGGCCATGGGTGCACATATTTATCACTGTCTCTGTGTGTAATCAGTGTAAGAAAATTTGTATATTAAAAGATATTGTAACATTTTCAGTGACAAATATATCTTACTGTACTTTTTTTCTGTGGTGTGCAGATGAGCATGGCGACTGTGGCATTGTGGGAGACAGGATGTGCAATCAAGCGTGAGAGATTGGCAGATGGGAGGAAACAAGTGAAAGACACGGTGTATATGTCTGTGCTTTTTGCTGCCGCGTTCATTTCTTCACTGCCATTTGCTTTTGTCATGTACACTACCCATGTTTTGTTGAATGATGTTAGCTAGCTGTTTTTGAGAAATGCATGTTCGTGTGAGCACACTTCAAACGATGCTCATTGCTATCCTGGGTGCATACTCTCACACATACAGCCAGTCACACACACATACACACACCACACACACACACACACACACACACACCACTCACAACACACACACACACACACACACACACACACATGCACTCTCTCTCTCACACACACACACACACATCACACGCATCTCTTACACACACACACACACACATACACACACCCTCTCTGACACACACATACACACGCAACGCACACAACACACACACACACACACCACCTTGACCTTCATTGTTGTAATTTTGAAGATCCTGATCTTACCTTTACAATGAAAAGGTAAACCTTTTCATGTTTTATGCTATGTTTTCAACAGGGTATTGCTTTTTTAATTCCTTGAGAATTGTCAAGGCAAAATTCTCATGCACCCATAGACGCCCACCCTCTTGCATTCTGGCACACTCTTACATACAGTACACACACACACATACACACACACACACCACACAGTTTTTTTTTTAATGTTATTATCAAGTGAAAAACGGGAATTTGTTCTGGAATTTCCAGTATTCTCTGTCAAAAGTTGTTTTTTTTCTCTCTCTCTCTCTCAAAAGTTTTAAGGAATAGGAGCAACCCTGGGTATTAGAGGGGGGGGGGGGGGACGGAGGGGATACATTTTCTTGGTCCAGTTGGTGCTGTTGTGTTTATTTTTGTCATTATGATAAGATTTTGAGTTGGAAGGAAAACAGGATGAGAACTACAATGTATGTTCTCAGTTTAAGCTTTCACTGATGTTTCTTAACTTGGGTACCAAGTAAGAGAGGGCGGTATTAAGTATTAGTACGTTTCTCCTCACTCTTTCCTTCTGGCGTGTTTTGTTGTTTTTTTAAAGAGAGAGAATCTTAAGGAGGACAACTAAAACTTTTGAGAATACCTAAGTGATGTAGGGAAAATACTGATAGATCCACAATTCTAATGTACTGTGGAAGGCTATTTATGTGATCTGTGAATTTCTTTTTCACATAAGTTATTGTTTGAACCAGCTGCTTGTGCAATATGTTTTTTTTGTTTGTTTGTCCTGTTAATATTTGAGTACAAATAAATCATTGTGCTTTTTTTTTCCTTGAAAATTTGTGGTGTTTTTTAACTGGCATATTGTATTCATACTGTGAACCAGTGGAAGCAAGTACATGTATGTGTGTGTTGGAAAAGTGTGAGTGACTGCTGTGAATCACAGAAAACTAGTATGTAGTATCTGAGACTACTCTCTTGTAATGGGCTTATGGAAATTTGAAGAAAAAATTTTTTTCTTTTTTTTTTTTTTTTGGAAAAAACTAACTTAAAAGAAAATGGATGTCATAAACTAAAAATATGTAACAAAACCTAATGCAGCTTTTAAAGCAGAAATTTCAGTTCTCACAGAAGTATGTCACAACTGATGCATTGGTGACTCAGACTGTAAACAATATGAAAAAACAGTCAGTGGCATGACAATCAGCAGTTGCTATGCCGATTTTTGTTCCTGGGCTAGTGTTCCGAGATTCACCAATGGTGAGATTCTTGTGTATGCCAATAAAATAAAATAAAATAAAATAAAGATTCTTGCATTATGTAACTGTTTCTAAAAGCCATTTAGCAAATAGGGCAGCCACATTGTAACTTCAAGAATGTGCCGAACATGTAATGATACACTCCACTCAAATTCACTCCATCATGTAACCATGTCATGTTGAGCATTGTGTAGCATTACTAATGTTTATAATGTTTGTTTTTGTCTATTTCCCTTAGCTCTGTCCATAGATGGAGAGCTGATACACTATTCATCTCTCTCTCTCTTGCGCACATGTTAAATCCTGTTCCGCTTTTCGTAAGAGTAGGCCATCGTGTGCCGGTGGGAACAGATGACAATATTTACAAAAACTGCATACACACGGGGACCGGATGAAAAAAAGCACTTGATTGCTTATTTGTCATCCTCAATATAAATAAATAAATCTCACACACACACACACACACACACCAAAACACTGGAACCATCACTTTCAGTTCATGACAAGATCTTTATTTTATTTTCATATCCAATCTACTCTCTCTCTCTCTCTCTCTCTCTCTCTCTCTCTCTCTCTCTCTCATGTCAACAATATTTTCAACACAACTGACAGATAAATGCAATAATGTCTAATTTACAAACACCAAAATGCTCTCAGATCATGACCTCTCATGTAGTAATTATTTCCCAAATAAATTTTCCGCTGCCAGTATCACGCATACATACATGTGGCTTGAATTGAAACTACATACTTCTCTTTTTATCACTGACAAGTAGCATTCTTAAAGACTCAGGCATATCTAAAATGCCATCAGACAACGTTTTCAATTTTTGTTGAGGACATGGATGATGAAAAAACCCGGACTGCGATAAAAAGATATGGTAAAGAAAACTGGCATTCAAAGAAATAATTGTCAACTGGAAGACAACATACACTGAACAGCAACAGAAAAAAAATTAAATAGAAAAAAAAAAACACAGAAAAGAAAATTAAGCTATTTCTTGTCTGAAATCAGAGCAGAAATAAATCGGATCAAGCAAACATGTTTATATACATTCAGAATTCATATGATAAAAACTTAATTCGTCACTATAAGAGTGCAAACTTATCAACCTTTTAACGACTGAGTGCATGTGCACCCTATATATGCCAGGGAATTAAACTCTTATGTACCACTTGCTATGTTCATGTTCCTAGTAATCAGAAATTACCAAATGAATAATCCTGATATTCTGCCCAATGACAGTTTATATATCATAGATTGCTTTCATGCAAGCTCAAAGTAGCACGACATTTCACCACAAAACTATATTAAAACTTTTTTTTTAAATGAATGAAAATACACTTTCTTCATCTCCACTGTCATTCTGAGTACCCCCCAACTCAATAACGTCACACCTAAGTCGAGGCAAAATCTCGGTCTTTTTTTCTTCATCTTCACAATCTCCAGAATCGTGCAAGATCATTTTCATCACTGTCAGGATCATCTAAAATCACATTGGCCGCTTCTTAATCTGTGTAGAGTCATGGATGCATTCGACAAAAAGAGTCAGCCATTTTGAACAAGTACAGTCCAAGCAGTCATGCAAAATATGAGCTAAAGAACGATCATTTTTGCCACGTCTAGTCTCACTGGATTGGTGGTCTAGAGGTAACACACCTGTCTAGAAAGCGAAAAGTCTGGGTCAAAGTGTGCAGTGGTTTGAATCCTGTTTTGGCCCAAAACTTTTCCCCCATCCATTATACCATGAGTGGACCTGGTGGTCTGGGTGCTAGTCTTTCGGATGAGACGATAAACTGAGGTCCCAAGTGTTACACATACGCTACTACGCCCCCAACTAACAACACCGTTGAGGACCCAGACTGAGTGAATCATCCACCCACGATAAACTGAGGTCCCAAGTGTTACACATACGCTACTACGCCCCAACTAACAACACTGTTGAGGACCCAGACTGAGTGAATCATCCACCCGAGGTGACAACCACCACATCCCTCCAACGACCATCCCCCCACGAACCTCCAACCCCAAAGGCTTCGACACAAACTCACCACAGGCACAGAAATGTAAGGGTAAACCAAATCTGAGCTCACCATGAGACCAGAGCAAAGGGAGCCACCAAATCAGAGGCTATTTTTATTATTGCCCAATAATGGTAATGAAGACAATGTAATGATGCTGCAATGGAAGTGCATCTGCTCTGAGACTACTTGACAGGGTTGTACGCTACGCTTACTATCATAATATATCCTAGTGTCAACCGGGCCTGAGAGATTCAGACACCTGCAGTGTTGGTCTGGTAATTTGAGCAACACTCTCAAATTCACTTCGCAAAGTGGATGAAGCTTGACTGTGTGGTCCCAGTCTCCCCACAGCACACTCACTCTGGGTAGGAGCCTGCCAGAGTACGAAAAATCCATATGACTCTTATGGGATTCAAACCCACGACCTTCCAGTCCAAAATACAAAGCGCTAACCCTGCGCCATGGTGGCTAGTAAGAAAGAAAAAAAAAGCCACTCTGATGGCGAAACAATGCAGCTGCAGACCAGAAAAGAAAAATAATGGATGGCGACACGCTTCCCAGGAATAGCAGCCGAATTTTATGCAGGGAAATCTGCCATGACTTAAAAAGTGGTGTAAAATGCAAACATAAAGCTAGATTTTGCCAAACAAAAGGAAAGTGATCTCCACTAATTTTGGAGGAGTTATTTCCCATTAACTGTAGTCAAGGAAAGAGGGTTGTTTACTTCAATTCATCACCTTGGAAATTTTTCAGGTTGCTGGCATATAGAGTGCACATTTAGTCCCCGAAAATTTCTGTGCAGGGGCAGTCAAGCGGTTATGGTAGATCTACACTTCCAAGCAAGCAGTTCAAAGACTACAAAGTAAAAAAAACAACAAATAAACCCCAGCACACATGACAAACCTTGGAAATTCATATGGTGGAAATAATAAAAGATATTTCTAGACTACTCTTTTAAACTACACTCGACTATTTCTAATGTCCGTTACAATAACTGAACTACTCTGTTATGTTTTGTTTTATGTATCCAAAATTAAAGGCGCATGTGGTACATCTGAATTCAACACATGTCAGAAGACCAATTCATTTAATAGGAATTTCTTTTTTGTCAATTCTATATTTTATGATTTACTTACCATTTCCTTGTGTTTCATCGCATTTTTTTTTCTCATTCATCGGCTAGATCTCTAGGGTTCACCAATGGAGAGATTTTAGGGTAACTGCATTCTGACTTTGGGGATGATGTCTAAACACGACACTAGAGTGCATGTGTTTTTTTTTTATTTTGTCATCCATTCCTACCAGCCAGAAATGGCCTACCCTTCCAAAAAGCAGAGCAGCTTTTGGTGGGTGCACAAGATGTTCTGTATGTGTTCACACACATGGGACCTCAGTTTATAGTCTTATCCAAAGGACTTTTGGGGGAGTGGATTTGGAACTGATGTCAACTCTTGGGGAAAAAATCCCCTTGAACTTGGGCCATCAGATCACAAGCTCAGCCCTATTACTAAGCTACCCACCACCCCTTTTCATTATAGAATGTTAGAACAGATTAATACAACAATTCACATACACTGATGGCCTTGTCTCCAAGTCCATTTTCCCTCAATTAAAGTAAACTGAACATGCAGACAAGCATAACACAGAAACACTGTGTGTGCAACTGAATACATAATGTACTCATGACTATCCAGCAAAAAATATATTTTCCAGTAATAAACTATGCTCCTTGATATCCTGCTCCAAGAAAATTCTTTCAGGGGGATCTCTAAATCCTATAAATTCTTATTTCATGAATTTTCAAAAAAAAAACATTTTCAATGAGGAAAAAAAGGGGGGGGGGGGGAGAGCCTTGGCTGCTTATCATTATGCAAAGAGAATTGGAGTCAGCACTGATACAGAATAAGCAAATATTTTCACTACTTGTTTCCATACCTTTTACTGCCACAACCCTATTAATAATGAAAGCTGCCTAAGAATGTGTAATACATGCTCCTAACAATACATATACTCCAGCTACTTTTCATATAAAAGCTGGATGAAACACATGCATGAATAATCTAGATAAAAGCCGACAATAGAAAAAAAAAACTTTGAAAAGATAATATAAAGGATGGGGGAAAACACCTGCTGCCTTGAACAGTTGGAAAGTGGTTATTTCATTAAGTCATAATATATATTTCATTTTCTATTTCTAAAATGTCCAAATTAGTCCACATAATTTGGGTTATATTACACACTATAGATTCAACAATAGTAGGTATATTTGATTTTCTGCGCAATTCTAAAATAATTTGGATGATCTATCAATCGTGCATATTGTTGGATCAAAAACAGTAAATATGTACACTTACTCCTTTGATGTTACTCAGCATCAATTCTCACATTAATAGACTGCCTATTTTTTAGGGAGCGGGGAGAAGAGAATAGGGAGGGGGTGACGAATCTCCGGAGACAATCCAGCGCTGATACTTTTAGAGCATTCCCATATTTCCATGCAGCTATTGTCTCCAGATTCACTCGCACATTTCTGCTCAAGAGGTAACAACTCTGACTTGGTTCTCGTGGTCGGCAGGGCTATAGACAATGATTGGACTTTTGTGCTCTCTGAGAAAGCAGTGTCTGCCCCTCCCATCCCCAAACCCGAGACAAAAGTCCTCCCTCTCCCAAACTTGTGGTGTTTTTCCTCAGTAACTGTAAGTCAATTGCCAAACCCATGAAATGGTGATAGTCTACCTGACTACCTACTTTTCAACTCTGAAAACTTGAACACAACACACTCACAGTCCTTAAGGAAATGATCAGTGTGCGCTGCTAAGCCACCCATTGCAACAAACCCTGCAATATCAGTGGACCACTTCCACAGTGCCAATTCCAAGTCCAACATCTGCAGGACCCACTTAGTGACCTACAACCGAATCCCCTACAGATCAAACTAATCAACTTTGCAGCACAGTCAGAGACACATACTTCATGTGGCAATCATTGCTTATCTTTCCAACCAAAAATCCTGAAAAAAACACTACTAGCAGTGAAACACAAACTCAAAACATAGAAACACTTCAAGTCAGGAGAATGTACAGCTGAACGTAATTTGCATACTGATGTTTGTATGGAATACAACATGCTACACTACATTTCTTACTAAGGGACATGACTGCATGCAGAAAATAAGTTTATATTATGTCATCAGCCAAATCACAAAAAGCTTACGATGACACAAATACTAAACATGCAGACAAAAAGGATTTCACAATAGTAGCTAATTAGATGTTGGTCTTTCATCAATGAGGATTTAACAACCTTGCTGGTGTGTGTGTTGTGTGTGGTTGTGTGGTGTGTGTGGTGTGTTTGTGTGTGTGGTGTGTGGTTGTGGTGGTGTGTGTGTGTGTGTGTGTGTGTGTGTGTGTGTGTGTGTGTGTTGTGTTGTGTGTGTGTGTGTGTGTGTGGTGTGTGTGTGTGTGTGTGTGTGTGTTGTGTGTGTTGCATGTATGTCTACTCATGCAGGCATTGTATCTATATGATTAACAACATCATAGTATTCATACACATATCAAAAACCAAAAAAACCAGATGTGGCATTTTTCTATCATGCCTCAAAACTAAACTAAATTATCAACACAAAATTCATTTTATAACGGGACTTTTAAAAAAAGATTTTAAATGGAAGGATTTGCATGAAGGAAATCTATGACAGACCTAAAAAAAAAAAAAAACCTTCAAAAACCCCTAATTAACCAGTTCGCTGCCAGGAGAAATCTGATTTAAGGTTCCTGCCAGTGCCAGAGGTATTTACAGTTTGAGGGGTAATAATCAACAAAAAATTGGGGCGTGAAAACTATTTGAGGTAGAAAAAACAAGTGTGATGTTTTTTCAAAATTGAAAATGAATGAGGAATCTAAATATCAATTCGGATCTTAAGAGTTTTGATTACTTAATATTACATAACATGCCTACTAAAACAATTATAATGTACGTAAATTTTTGCCCGACACAAAAGCAAATTTCTTGGCTAAGATATACAAGACAAGCCATAAAAACAGTCAAAACACACACCTTGGGAGATCATCTTCACCACTTTGATCAAATCCATACACAGATATTTGAATATAATGCATACATAAATTCAATTTTCTGGCCCTGCCAACTTAGCCACGCCCACTTCTGCCCACTCAGATTGCTTCAATCTCTTCACCACCCCTGTCCCCCTACCCACACCACCCCTCGCCATTTTGCTTGCTGCCTCAGGCCTTGACTGACTTTAGTCACTGCTGGAACTGTGTTTGGACTCGCTCGCTGACATCCTATAGGCACTGGAGAAGCACTTTGCCTGGGACATCAGCTGACATCTCATAGGCAGCAAACTGGTTAAAACTACCAATATCTTTTTCTCCCCTACTCAAGCCTTCCACCATACAAACTCTCTTCTAAATAGGTGATAAAAAGAAAAGCCTGGTATAATTTTCTTTGCTTGAAGAAAGGCAGTTTCCAAAAATAGACAAACCACCAAATACCCTGACCAACTGATTTTCAACTGCTAAACACTTTCTTTTCTCCATCTGAATAAAAAAAAAATAATTTAAAATTTTTTTTTAAATAACAGAACCAATAATGGCAACAAAAGAAACCAGTGACCTAACAACAAAACAAAAAAAATTTGATTTTTAAAAAAATCATCACTTTTTTTTTCTAAAACCGAATTTAAGCAAGTAAAGTTCAGCCCACACTGATTTTTTTCTGTCACTTTCAGCGTTATTGGGTGAACATGACTAGAATAATATTTAATATACATCAAACAAAACTACCACCATATTCGCTTTAGGACTGTGGAGATTTTCATGTGTGTAATCATTATGGCTCATACATTTTATCCATTTACTCCCCTTAAAATCATGTTTTTTCTTTCAATTAATGACAATTCTCAAAGCACCAACCCTTCAACTATTAAGTATATTACATCAAAATTAAATTCATGCACAAACATATACAAACAACACACATACACACACACAAGTAATACACATCCACACTCATAAACACACAAACATTTTACAAATACACATTCAGCTTACGCAGCTGCTATATCTATACTCACACACAAAACATGCAAGACAGCAATTACATACATACTCCTAAGCACAAAAAAAGAGATTAAATGGCAATGTATGGCACACATGCGAAGGACACACACACACACACACACACACACACACAACACACACAAAACACACACACACACACACCTGATTATTAACAGAAAAAGACCAATTTAATCTTTAGAAGAAGCTTGCACACAGCAAATCAGACACATCCATGAAACAAGAGGCCAGTGTTGTGTGCACACATGTGAGGATGCGTGTGCGCGCGCATGCATGCGTGCGTGCGTGTGTGTGTGCTTGGAGATACTAAAAAACATTTTCTTTGAAGAAAATAGATTTCATGAAGACCTGAGCATATTCACACTACCAACACAGTTGCCCTGGCACACATTCAATCATCATAATACTGTAGCATGAAAGACTGATAAGTTTTCTGAAACTGTAAACCATATCTGCCACACTATCAATACATCATATAAATGACAAATTATAACTCTAAAGAAGAAAAAAAAAATCATGTAGACATACACCGATTACATAATATGCAAGTTGCCTTTGCTATAACTGTATCAGTTTTCATCCAAAGAACCAAGAATAACTAAAGCTGCCCTCCAATTACTTTAAACTTGAAAATATACCACAAGGGATAAAATGGCTTTCAATTCATTTCACTGGAAGTTCTGTGTGAATAAATATGTGATAGTATTATCTGTACCACACACAAGCCCCACACACTGTCAGAAGTCTTGCACACTTGTCTCAAGCACACATTGATTACGTACAGACGTTGTGTCAAGTTTCAAGCTGCTGTCAAGAAGGGAAGTTGGAAGCCTTCAGCCAGCCATCTCTCAGCTTCATTCTACTGCTGCCATTCGTGCCCGTCCCTTGAGAGGGGGGCGAGTTCACCGGGGGTTCCTCTGCAAGCTGGCTGCGAGTGCAGCGTCGAGGAGTGCTCTCCCTGGAGTCGGAGTGGCGGGTCACCACCCCCACGCTGCCTTCGCTGGCCGGAGAGCCGGAGCGGCTTTCCCGATAATCCCCCCACTTCACCGGGTGACCTTCCACCTGCTCACTGCAGGCGGAGGAGGTTGCTTCCAGACCCCCTGCCCCATCAGGGACAGCCCCGGTCTTTCGGGGTAAAGCTTCACGCAAACCCCCTTCTGCTGACAAGGCAGGTCCTGCAAACCTGCTGCTGCTGCTGCTACAGTACTGCAACTTTTATCCACACCACCACCACCGATGGGGACAGCGGAGGCAAGGGGCACACACTGAGGGTTGGGGGAAAAGGGTAGGATGGCTGACTGGCTGCTGCTGCTTTTCTTGGGTATCTTGTAGCCACTCAAACTGCCACGCGGGGTGTAGTGGAGCCCCAAACACATTGGTCTGCAAGTTGCCACCCTTTCTGGAGTGATTTCGTTTAGCACCCTTGTTTTGGACAGAGGTTTGGTCAATGGCATTTCACCATCTCCCGATGAACGTAACCATTTGCTGGAGTCTTTTATTATCAGTTTCGGTTTTCTTTTGGAGTCTCTACCAAACTGCGTCATCTTCTGCTCTTTTGGCTTATCCTCTAGTGTGCCATTAACAGTCGAGTGATGATGATGATGATGGTGGTGATGATGATGATGATGATATGGCCTAAAACGTCGCAAAACTCTATCTTCAACCCGTCTCACCAAGTCCTCTCCAACGATTAAATCGGACGGCGTGAACAGTTTGCTCAAATCAGGCTGGAGGTTATCTGTACATGTCCTGGGCACAGTTTTAGCCACAAAATCAGTCTGTAAGGATTTGTCCCTGTTTTCCCGATGGTGGATCCGCCTCCTCTTTCTTCTGTGCCTTTCAACGAATCCTCTTCATCGCTGTCTTCACCTTCACTCATATCTTCTGAAGACATGTTCCTGCCGCGACGTTTGACCTCCAATTTTTTAGTATGGCGATGCCTCTGCCGCCTTGAAAATGTGGTCATCACGGGCTGTGAGGGTTCAAAATCATCGTCAGAGGAATTTTCTGGAGTTGCCAAGGCCTTGCTCATCTTCAACCTCGCTTCATGACTGCTTTTTCTACAATGTCTGATTCGAGCTGCTGGCGGCTGCGAGTATTCTACCTGTTCTTCCCGGTCAACGCTGCTTTTCTTTTGTGACTTTTCAATGGGCCTCAAAACGCTGCTTTTGCGAGTGACCACCTCAGGCTGACCTGCGTTTTTGTTGTACAAGTCTGGTCTGTTATCACTATTATTGTCTTCCGTTTTGTCATTTCTTTTACTGTGCTGCCTTGAGGTGAATTCAGGGAGATCCACAGGTTCACTTTTCAGAATGTCATGACTCTGTTGGACAAACTTTCGGATGATTCTGTACAGTTTGATGCATCAGCGGAGTATGGAACACTTAGGGGTTGACTATCCTCAACAAGACCAGAAGACACACCAGTACCATTAGTTTCAACGTTTTCAAAATCAGGACCCTATTTTGATGATCAGTGGTTTGTTCATGGATATTTTGTGACCCACTCTCGATCTTCTGATTAATTTCTACACCATCCACCCCTTCATTCTCAACTTGCAGTTCGTTCTCTACAATGTCTGTATCTTTCCTGTCTGTCTGCCAGTCATTTTCTGCCGTTTCAACAGCTATGTCTGCCTCTCGGTGTAAATCTCTGCCAACGTCACCGTTTGCATTTGTAACTGTAGTTTGTAAACTGTTTTCAACATTGTTTCCATGCTCACTGTCCACCTGTAGGAGACCCTCAGGGCTAGGTTTGCCTTTGTCCATATCACACACACTGTTTTCACCCACCTCCTCAGGCAGAACATCTTCACCGACATCTTCAGTCTGCTGAGGTATCACAGGTTCACTCGGTAAACACACTTCATCATGATCGGGCAAAGAGGGGGCATTTTCATTAAGTAAACAGGTAGCATCTTCAACAAACGGACCATTTTCACTGGGCAGGCAGGTAGCTTCCTCGGGGACAACAGAAGAGAGCGTTTCACTGGGCGCAGAAAGAACCGTTTCACTTGGAAGGCAGGGAGCCGTGTAACTGGGTGAACTTTGCATGGATTCAACAGGTCTGTCTGGACCTTCTGCTTTGGTTAAACAGGGGGCATCTCCACTGGAAAGACCAACTTCCTCTTCTTGTGGCAGATTATGGACATCTTCACTGGCAGGACCTAAACCCTCTTCCTGAAGTCCACAAGGACCATCTCCCCCAGAAAGACATGGTGTCTTGTCGCTGAGCCGACAGCTGGTGTCTGATGCTTTGTCTGCATCTACATGTATTGGACTGCTTCCACCTTGTAGGTCAGACATGGCTACAGCTGATTCTGATGCCTCACACACATCTGCCTCTTCCACATCAACTTTAACTGCACTCTCTGAGGATGGCGTTTCTGCACTGCCTGACATCTTCCTATTCTTGGCAGATCCCCCAACTAACCAGTGATCTGAAGGGGCTCAGGCGCTTTGGTGCCTTCATCTGATACCACCTAAATGAAACTCCACTTTGCTTGGCCAGTCAATGGCTGGCTGGCTTTTCAGTGTTTCAGACTGCTGGGCATCATTTGCTGTAAGTCCCAAATCCAAACTACTTTGTCTACAATGTCGTTCCATTGATCAAAAATGTTTGAACGTTCACTACTAGAATACACAGGAGCTGAACTTGACCCGAGTTCCATTCTTTCAAAAATATTAGAATGTCCAGAACTACTACTTCTCCTTCGAACAGCTGTGACAAGGCCTTTAAAGGGCTCCTGTTATATCCCTCGCTTTGTGTTTCCCTTTGTCAGACAAGCTCTTACCTTTTCTAGTCCTTTGTCTGTCATCATCTCTTACACCTGATGACAGTAACACAGGACTTGTATCATCCTCAAACACATCCTTTTTCCTTGTCTCCTCTTTACCTCTTTCATCTGGCGTGTACTTTTCGACACATCCTAATCAGTCTCATCTTTGTCACTGGATTTTTGGACAGAACTGTTATCATCGAAGTTGGGTAACCATTGAACATCTGGAGCTTTGCTGATGCCAGCATCCTCAGAGAGGCCTAGGTTCTGGTGAGATTCAGACTGGTTAGAGCCTACCCCTTCGGAAACACTTGAGTGTGGGCATGCCTGGATGGGCTGGAACTGTGCTTGTCACTGCGTTTGGATTTGTGACGGTCTCTTTTGCTTCTCCGCGATGCACTGGATGATTCATGGTGTTTGTGCCGCACTTCCTTCTTCCTTTTTTCCTCACTTCTATCAACGTTTGTCTGAGAGTCATCGTCTGCTTTTTGGATGACCTCTGCGCATGTTTTATCATCTTGAACATTCTTTTTCTCATCCTCAGCATTCTTTTTCTCAGCACTACCAGATTTTGACTTAGATTTACTCGACTTTCTTTTATGATCTGACTTTTTGCTTTTAGATTTGCTGCTGCGGTCTGACTTCAAGCCTTTCTCACTTTCTAAACACAGGTTACTGAATTGGGTGAGGCTTCCTCTTTCTGACTTACAGTGTCTGTTTTCTTCAAGTTGTCAAGTTGTAAATTCAATAGCGATTTCAGTTTTGTCTCATCATAACTGGCTACATGCTCTGCATTTTCAGGCACAGCTTTAGTTCTTTCACTGCATCGGTAGTGGTTTTGCCTGTTCAGTCTCTTTCCTGACTTGGTCAAAGATTGTCTGTACACTGCGCTCTGGTCTTTCCTTCTTAGACCTGTCAGAAGAAACTAGAGGCGTGCTCTCCGAGTCTTTCTCAGCCAGATCTGACTGTGTGCCGTGTGCTGACAGGAAGGTGTCTGTTGCTGCGACTCTGTCCTGACTTTCCACATTCACATGGTTGTGCAGGCCTGATGGCTCTCCATCCCCTACCACATCCACCTCTTCCCCTCCTTCTGCAGGGTTCTCCTCCAACTCCCGGCTCTCCCGCTTGCACTCGGCAATAATGGGCTTCACTTTCATGTCTTCATCCTCACTGCTGCTGAACTCAATGTTTTTCTGGAAAGTTTCCAGTGTGTGCCAAGGCTTCCGCCCTCGATGGCGCTTCCTGTGGCGGGGGTGACGAAGGGGAAAGGTTTGCTCTTTGGCGACTTCACCAGCAGTTTGGGAAGGGCAGGCTGCGGAACGTCGCTGTCGTCATCAGACTTGTCCACGATGGCTTTCACCACGGCCGCCAGCTTCTCTTTGTCCTCATCAGATTCGTCGTTGCTGGTGAAGACATTGTCGTCTTCAATGGGCGCTTTCTCTGGCTTGATACTGCTCACTGCAGGAACAGAGATGTCGGGAGAGGACAGCACAGGGGGCAGCTTCCTCTTCTTCCCTTTGCCGGGCATGCCCTTCATCCACTTCTTGGGGCGCCGTCTCATGAAGAAGCCAGACCGGACAAACTCCCCGGACCACCTCTCCCCAGGAGGCAAGGCTTCATTGGGGTCCACTTCCTCCTCCTCCTCCTCCACAACAGACGGTTCCTCAGCGTGCTTCTCCCCGGCTCCTTCCTCCCTCAAGCCTTCCATCTCTGGCTGGCTGTCTGCAGCATGCGCCTTCTCCTCCTCTTCCAACGCAGCAGAATTCCCCTGTCCTCCTTCATTTCCATGTCATCCACATGCTCCTCGTCCTGGGAGGGCTCAGGGGGCAGGTTGGGTACTGACAGACCGTAGTCGTCGTAAATGGAGTCGAAGTGGTAGTTGTGAACAATGTCATCAATGTCGGCATTGGACAGGTTCAATGATCGATCCAGAAGCACACGCACCATGCCGGTGAACACGTATTCCTTGGAGCGGAAGAACAGTCGTTTGGTCTTCTCCCTCTTTCCAATCATGTAGCACAAGTTCCGCACCTGTCAACACACACACAAACACTCAAAATAAAATAAGTCCATGGCTGTTCTGTTTGCCTGCTTTCTTTGCCCATTCTTCAACCCTGTACAAAGCATTTGTCATATCTTGTGCTTTTACCTGAGAGACAGAGACAGAGATCTTTGCTAGGAAAACTGATGAAATACAAAGCACAACCAATCAAATAAATCTTTGATGCTTTTGTTACAGAAAATACATTATTCAGTACACACTCGATTCCCTAAACAAAAATGCTACTCAGATCTGAGAAACACTAAAATTCCTGACTATGAAGTGGCAATGTAGACAGAGTAAGGAACCAGCAATACTGCATATATCATTAGCAGACTAAACACTTGTTCAGCTGTCTACAGCTCACAATATAATTTGGGAATAAAAGCCAATATACAAAACAAAAAGTCCAAAGTTTCCAAACAAAAGGCTAAAATGAAAAACGAATGACTATGGACATGTGCAGTTTGCACAATACAGACTTCTTCCAACTTCTGGAAGTTTCTGTTTTTAATAGGCAGATGCAGAAATTCACACAGGCTATGACTGCAACTGCCTGATGTGGTACATTACCAGTAAATGATGAAAAAAATGATGAAAAAATAAGTGCTTTCCACAATGTAAAGCATAAGACTACATTACCAGTAAATGATGACAAAATAAGTGCTTTCCACAATGTAAAGCATAAGACTACATTACCAGTAAATGATGAAAAAATAAGTGCTTTCCACAATGTAAAGCATAAGACTACATTACCAGTAAATGATGAAAAAATAAGTGCTTTCCACAATGTAAAGCATAAGACTACATTACCAGTAAATGATGACAAAATAAGTGCTTTCCACAATGTAAAGCATAAGACTACATTACCAGTAAATGATGAAAAAATAAGTGCTTTCCACAATGTAAAGCATAAGACTACATTACCAGTAAATGATGAAAAAATAAGTGCTTTCCAAAATGTAAAGCATAAGACTACATTACCAGTAAATGATGAAAAAATAAGTGCTTTCCACAATGTAAAGCATAAGACTACTCACTCACTCACTCACTCAGTCCCATGTCCCAAAGGACGTAGGGGGGACATGAGAGAAGACGCAACGGAGATCTTTTTCCATGCTTCACGATCCTGTGTGGCTAGTAGGAGGCGTTGCAGGGGTTGGGCAGTCCAGTCTTTGATGTTGTCAACCCATGATTTCTTTTGGCGGCCTCTTCTTCTTTTGCCCTCGACTGTTCCTTGCAAGATGGTTTTTGCTAGGGTGTTGTGTCTTGTGGTGTGACCAAACCACATCAGCTTTCTCCTCTTTATGGTGGAGAGCAAAGGCTCTTGGGGGCCCACACGCTTTTTGATTTCCTCTTTCACATAGTTATTGGTCTTGTGTTCTTTGTATGATATTTTGAGGAGTCTTCTGTGGCACTTGTTCTCGAATGCTTGGATTCTTCTCTCTAACTCTGCTGTCAGAGTCCATGATTCACAGCCATATAGGAGGATAGATATTACGAGGGATTTGTAGAGGTGGTATTTGGTGCAGAAGCTGATGTTGTTGCTTCTGATGATCCTCTGGAGTCTGACTAGAGCAGATGTTGCTGTTGCAATGCGAGCTTTCACCTCATTGTTTGATGTGCCATCTTTTGTTAGGATGGAGCCTAAGTATTTGAATTGGCTCACCTCTTCCAATATTTCTCCATTCATCTTTATTTCCGTGCTGTCATTACTCGCGCTGTTGACCATGATCTTCGATTTCTCTGTACTGACCTCCATGCCGTATGCGCTCGCTCGGTCTGTTAGACTGTCTGTGAGGATTTGCAGTTCTTGTTTGCTGCTGCCCATGAGGTCAATGTCATCAGCAAATCTGAGGTTGCAAAGGGGTCTTCCACCAATGGAGATGGAAGTGTGGTGGTTTTGCAGTGTCTCTGTCATGATGTTTTCGAGGAAGAGGTTGAAGAGTACAGGTGAGAGAAGGCAGCCCTGGCGGACTCCAACCGTGGTCTTGAAGAACTCGCCCACGTGGTTGTTCATGAAAACTGCACTTCTTGCATTCTCGTACAGAGCCTTGATGACTTCAATTAGGCAGTTGTCAATGTTGAAGTGCCTGAGTACTTGCCAGAGGCCGTCATGCCATACCCTGTCAAAGGCCTTTTTGAAGTCTATAAAATTGTGGTACAAGTCTTTTTGGTGTTGGAGATGCTTCTCTATCAGAATTCTCAGGTTGAAAATTTGTTCCATTGTGCTGCGTTTTGGTCTAAAGCCCGCTTGTTCTTCTGCCAGGAGTTTTTCTGCTTGGTTTTTCAGTCTGTTGAGGACTACCTGCAGCATGATCTTGCTAGGATGGCTTATGAGACTGATGGTTCTGTAGTTCTGGCATTGCTTGAGGTTTCCTTTCTTTGGCAGGGGTATTACAAGAGACTGTGTCCATTCTTTTGGCCATTCTTTGGTGTCGTGGATCTTCTGACAAAGGTCTGTGAATCGCCTTGCTGTTTCATTCCCTCCATTTTTTATGAGTTCAGCTGGGATGTTATCGATTCCAGGGGACTTCCCCTTCTTCAATTGCTTAATAGCTGTGTCTACTTCACACCTTAGTATTGGTGGGTCTTTATCTTGGTGTTCAGGGGGTTTGTTGGAAACTATGTTGGTATCTGGGCGTAGTGGGTAGTTATACAATCCCTCACAGTATTCTGTCCAGCGCTGGAGGATGGCATTGTTTTCCGTTAAAAGATTTCCTTCTTTGTCTTCAATAACAGAGGCTTTAGGCTGTGTGGTTTTCGTTAGTGCTTTCAGAGTGTTGTAAGCTGTTTTGCTGTTTCCCTTGGCCATTCCATCTTCGATGTTGTTGCATTGTTCTTCTATCCACGCTTCTTTGGCTTCTCTCATCTTTTTCCTCACTTCTCTGTGGCTATCCATGTACTTGTTGTTGGCTTCTTGACTTGTGAACTTTTGCTTCTTAAGTTCTCTTCTTTTGTCGCAGAGGTCAAGAACCTCATTTGTCACCCAGGGTTGTTTCTTTGTTCTGCTTCTGCCTAATGTTTCTTCTGCTGCTGTCGTTAGCACTTCTTTGATGTTGTTGGCTAATGTGTTCACATCATTGTCAATGGCTGTGAGTGCGGCGAACTTTCCTCCAATGTTGGCTTGGAAGATCTCAACCACTGTTGGGTCTTTGAGTTTTTCCAGGTCGAATCTTATGCGTGGGCTTTTTGGCTGTTGTTTTGCTTTCAGTTTCAGCCTGATGGTGGTAAGTACAAGGTCGTGGTCACTGCCAATGTCAGCTCCTGGGAATGTTCTTGTATTTGCCTTGTTTATGCTGGATTTGAATCTTTGGGGTGACAGAATGTAGTCAATTTGATTATGAATCAGACCATTTGGTGAGTGCCAGGTTGATGTTCTAGATGGCTTGTGAGGGTGGAGTGTGTTAGCCAGAGTTAGTTTGTGCTTCTTTGCGAATTCCAGCAGCCGCTGTCCTCTGTCATTTGTTTCTCCCAGTCCAAAGCGTCCTGTGGTTCCTGCCCAGGTGTCATAGGCATCAGGTCCCACCTTAGCATTCCAATCGCCTTCCACAATAAGGATGTCTTTTTTGGGCGTTTTGGAGATGACGTTTTCAAGTTCCTCATAGAATTCTTCTATGACATAAGACTACATTACCAGTAAATGATGAAAAAATAAGTGCTTTCCACAATGTAAAGCATAAGACTACATTACCAGTAAATGATGAAAAAATAAGTGCTTTCCACAATGTAAAGCATAAGACGACATTACCAGTAAATGATGAAAAAATAAGTGCTTTCCACAATGTAAAGCATAAGACTACATTACCAGTAAATGATGAAAAAATAACTGCTTTCCACAATGTAAAGCATAAGACTACATTACCAGTAAATGATGACAAAATAAGTGCTTTCCACAATGTAAAGCATAAGACTACATTACCAGTAAATGATGAAAAAATAAGTGCTTTCCACAATGTAAAGCATAAGACTACATTACCAGTAAATGATGAAAAAATAAGTGCTTTCCACAATGTAAAGCATAAGACTACATTACCAGTAAATGATGAAAAAATAAGTGCTTTCCACAATGTAAAGCATAAGACTACATTACCAGTAAATGATGAAAAAATAAGTGCTTTCCAAAATGTAAAGCATAAGACTACATTACCAGTAAATGATGAAAAAATAAGTGCTTTCCACAATGTAAAGCATAAGACTACATTACCAGTAAATGATGAAAAAATAAGTGCTTTCCACAATGTAAAGCATAAGACTAACAGAAATGCAACAACTTCACAACTATTAAAAAAAAAAACAGCACTCACTCTCTCTAAGTCCTGGCGAAGATGGACAAACATCTTCATGCGTGCCACTAGACTGTCCTCCTGTTGTCGCTCCAATATATCAGCCTCCTCTGTCTTGGGGGTCAGCAGTGGTTTGTCCCAGTTACACTGCGTCAACAACATAACATCATCCATAACCAACACAGTCCCAGTCACTTTCACCACCACCATATTACCATCAACAATATCACCCCAAATACAATGAGTCGCTAAATTTCATGCATAGGCAACTCTGTCACAATTACACTTTACCAGCTAACACATCACCATCAATAACCAATATTACCCCATTACAATATACTACTACATTTCACCCTTCTTAATAATTTTCTACATGTATACCATAGGCCCCTCTTATCAGTAACACACATCATCCCATGCACTTTATGCCAGCGACATACCATAATCAATGCTCTCTCCGTTACTCTGAGGCAGCAATATATCACCATCTATGATCAATACTGCCCCCAGCAACGGTGTATCAGCATTGCATTGTCATCATAAATCATGGATTTTGTTCTTGTTACACTATGCCGGCAATGTAAAATGAGCATCTTACATGTGTGTGTGTGTGTGTGTGTGTGTGTGTGTGTGTGTGTGTGTGTGTGTGTGTGTGTGTGTGTGGTGTGTGTGGTGTGTAGGTGTAGGTGTAGGTGTGGGTGTAGGTGTGTAGGTGTGTGAGACAGAGAGAGAGAGAGAGTGCGTGCATGCGTGCGTGCATGCGTGCGCATGCATGTGTGCATAAATGCTTGCATCTGTCTGCCTGGCCATCTGTAACTATTTTATCCCTCACACGTGATGTTTCCAGTCTTGTTTTGCCTTTGCACTTTGATAATCACCTGTGCAGTTCATTTCACAACAACATTTCCAAACACACACACACACAAACAAAGAAACTCACCTTGCGTTTGAGCTTCCAGTAGACATAGATGAGGTCCACAATCTCAAAGTCCAACTGCAAAGTCTCGCAAACCTCCTGTACATCCACCAGGCAGTGAAAGTCCTCCTCCAGGCACTTCAGTCTGTATACACATGCACACCATCACAGTCACTAGCGCCTCATCATGTATGGATGTTTTTGGATGGAAATTCTGTTCAATGATAATGTTACAGCGATTTCTACATATGAACGGAAAACTTACATTTATCTCATATTCAATATAACACTGAAGCTGGTTTACTGAAATTGGGTACATATATGTTCTATACCTTTATAGCTGCCAACAGATTTATACCCAACACTTCATTTGTAAAACTGTCACCTACCACTAATCACAAATAAAGGGATTGAGAGGAATTTCTGAAAACTATCTCAAACTATACACAGCATAATACTACAAAATATTTTTCAAACCTTTTATCCTACAGCTGCTTTTTCTTCCACATAATTTATTTTCAACAATTATTCTTGAACCTGGGAACCTGGTTCATCAAAGCTAGTCTTCAATTAGCTGTCGCAGAACATGGTAGTCATTTCCCTCGGTCTTGACAAGTAAAACATTTTACATTTTCAAATCCACCCCAAACAAGTTTTGTTGTTGTTTTAAAGTCTACCTCTTTTTCTATACACATTTATACAAAAAGAATTAATATGTTTTTTTTTTTAAGTCTACCTCTTTTTCTATATAAATTTACAAACAAATAAATAAACAAACAAATTAAATAAGAAAAAGTCTACAGCACTAATGGATAACCCAGTAGAAAAAAGAAAAAGTCCTCACTTTTCTGCACGCAGGTTGTCCCGCTCTTGCTGAGTCATTTCCTTTTTCGGTGTAGGGGGGCTGTCTTTGCGTGGAGAATCCGAGTCAGACTCGGAGTGACCTCGCTCCCGTTTCTTGGTATGTTTTGGGCAGTAAGCCTGTCAACAATACTATATTCCTCAGCTTACGGCAAGATGACAAACCACCACATCTTTCAAAAAGCTGGACTGATTCTAAAAACAAAATAAAAACAAACAAAAAACTTAGCAACAACAACACAGCAACTTCTGATCATCATACTACATTATATCAAGGCGCAGGATTTTGCTCACCCAAAAAAAAGAAAAAAGGAGTGGGCAATCTCAAAGAAACACTTTTAAAACAGTAAGTATGTAATTACTGACAGTAGAATTATGCCCAAAAAAGTCAACTTTACTTATCATAGAACAAAATAAGCTAAAAAAATTAATTAAATTAAAAAAAATACTGTACATGTTGTCCAGTTCTACTGCTACTCACATTACTCAAGTCTTCACACAGTGTTACAATCAGAACAGAACATCCTTCATACCCCACTAATTTCAAATGTCAAAGACTACAAGAATATAAACCTGCTGCACACACACACACACACACACACACACACACACAACATTCTCCATCTTCCCCACCCCCTGCCCATGCTAAATTTTTAGGTCGGTCTGGATGGCGAAATCTGCAGTCTACACTCACAAAAAACCCAATGTTTGTGGCCAACCCCTATAATTCAAGGATTAAATGCAACAATTTTTTTTTCTTGAAAAAGATTCTCAACAAGCACCCATGACTTCATTATACTCCACAAGAAACTCCTAACATTGTTTATATATTCATATTATTTTGTTTTTGCTTCACTGCACAACCAACAACTTGTTTACTGAACTGAAGCCGAAGTCCCCCCAAATGGCTCCTAAAAAATAGCTGATAGGTCCTACAGGTCGTGAAAATTCTTCCAATATATCGCTTACAAGGTTTCGTGGCAAATGAATCAATGAGGCAATCTTCTTACATTTTGGTGTAAGTTTTATGGAAAAAAATCTCGACAAATCCTGAAATGTCTCAGAAAGAAGTTTAAAACTATCCTGAAGAAAAAAATTTTAATAAAAAATAACAGAAAAAAAAGTTTAAAATCATCCAAATATTCAAAGAAGACAACAATAAAGCAGAAGATAAGCAAAACCAATGATTAGATTAACTTGTATTCAACCACACAGCTTCTGCGTAGTTTTTCATTTCAGATTTTCATTGACCAGTGGGAGGTGCAGTCTGTATTGTACAGCATTATTATATTGTAGTCAAACAATTATCAGCTATATCTTACCTTGAGCTTAACTCCATCACATTCATCCGTCTCATCCAGAACAGTCCTCATCTCCAGGCCATTGCTGAAGCCACAGGTGACATGGAAGGCTGTTTTGCAGGTTTTCACCGAGCACTGGATACAGGCCCCCACACGCACCTTACACAGGCAGCACACCAATGCCCAGCGGCTTGGCTGAAAAAGATAACAGCATCACCACATTGCAACGCTGCACTCAGCCAATCAGAACCATCCACAGAAAACTTCAGTGGAAGTGGCACTTAATTTTAGAGATTATTCAAAACGGCAGTTGCAATGGCACACTGTTTGGTCAAATATGCACTGTCCAGGATTTTTCTGCACCGTTAGGCACACTGCCCACATAACTTTGGCAATTTTGAAAAAAAATACAGAATCCTGCAAGGACACACCCTAGAATCAACACCGAATTTTACAAAATAGGATGCACACAGGGACTGGATGTTTAAAAAAAAAAAAAAAAACCAGCACAGGAGTGCTTATCCATTTTATCAAAATAATACAAGAACTTATATAGCGCTAATCTTTAAACAAAATCAACAGCGCTTGCTCAAAAATAATTTTACATCAGCGTCGGTTAGGGTTAGGGTTTTTGCAACTCTCTTTTATTTGGTCATTTGATTTGTATATAAGTAAATTGTTTATCACTAAAAAAAAAAAACAAAAACCAAAAACCTGCTTAATCTTAACCACCCTTCTTATTTCAATAATCTGTCCTTTCCACACCTTTCTCCTCTTACATAAACAAAACAAAGATAAGACAGCAAACTCACAGGAATGTTGGAGATTTTGGTGATTGGCTCCATCTTCTCTGGAACGCCGATGCTGACCTCAGGAATCCACAGTGCGCAGCTCACATGTGCCCACTTGGTGCCACTCCTGCACACCATTGACATCAGGTCAATGGACGCTTCATTTCAGCGGATGCACAAACATCGTAAGCTCTCATTCCATACTAACACACCACTACAGACACTGGAACTAGTTATTTTGTACATGTTTGGCTTTTTAATCCGTCACTGCTGTCGATCTTTTGTTATTTGTTATTCTTTTTCAAGGGTAGAGGGTGAGGGCAAGGACCTTGGTTTGGGTTTGTTTTTTTAACTTTTTCTTCTTTTTTCTCTGAACAATATCTGTACCAATCACACACACACACACACACACACACAAACACACACACACACACACACACACACACACACACACACACCACACACAACACACACACACACACTCTTTTCCTATTTTTTTTATTTTTCGATCAGCCATATCTGAACAAAACCAATCCCCTGAACAAGCCCACTCACTTTGTACTCTTCATGGCCCCTCCTTCTTTAGGACACAGCATACAGTTTGGCTTGATCCCCAAAGCGCACGTTCGACATAACCAGCTGCCTTCTGGGATCGACTGGATGCCATAGCAAGCCTGCAAGACATACGTACACAGACATAAAGATTAAAACAATGCCCTTTTTCATACAAAATCAATGATATATTTTTTTCAAACAAAGCATTTAGTCTAATGTATTGCAAGATCAAACAAATTCTACACACACACACACACACACACACCACACACACACACACACACACACACACACACTCACACACACACAACACTACACACACAAACTTACCACTAACCTACTAGCTGTAACAGAAACATACGCAGAACATCTTGCGCACACGTTAAATCCTGTTCCGCTTTTCTTAAGAGTAAGGCCATCGTGTGTTGGTGGGAACAGATGACAATATTTACAGAACTGCATACACACGGGGACTGGATGAAAAAAAGCACAGATTGCTTATTCTGTTATCCTCGATATAAAAGAATAAATAAATAAATAAATACTCTGACAAGTGCTCAATGTACCAGCTAAGTCATGATTCCACAAAATTGGGGGGGTTTTGTTTGGAATGGGTTTTTATTTTCCAGAAATGCCAACCAATACTGACCTGATGTATACAGACATCACAGCCATCACAGAACACCATCTCATTGGTATCCTCGCTGTCGGGCTGCACAAGAAAATGAAACTTATTCAGCACCAGGAACAAATGAAATTCAGATGCATTCACTTCTTTCATTTACTTATTTGCTCGCGCACACTCTCTCTTACGCACATGCACATGCCTGTGCATACACACACATTACACACACAAACGCACGCACATATACACACACATGCACCACACACACACACACACACACACACACACACACAACACACACACACACACACACACACACTTTTATCTAACATCTTATTTCAGATTATACTACAATTAAGAACACAAACACAACGTAAACACACACACACACACACACACACACACACACACACACACACACACACACACACACACACACACTTTTATCCAACTCATTTAAGATACACTAAAATGAAGAACACAAACACAACGTAAGGCACTACACATCCAGGCATAACGTATCCCTATGTAAGCTTATCCACACACATCAATGCATGCACACACACACACTATACACACACACACCAAGAGGCAAAAATTCACATCAACAGAGCAACATGTACATGAATGACTGAACATCTCAGTAGAAGTGAAATTGACTTACCGAACAACAGACGTCACAGACGATGTCTTCATCGTATTCGATGCCCATTCCCTGTTCCGTTTTCATCACAGCTGTCATCTTTTCATGGCACTGTTATGGGGGTGAAAAATGCACTTTGGTAAACTTTCTTCCTGTTTTAACTCTCTCTCTCTCTCTCCTCTCTTACACACACACCACACACACACACACACACACTTCTCTCTCTCTCTCTCTTCTCTCCTCTCTCTCTCTCTCTCTCTCTCCTCTCTCTCTCCCCTCCCCTCCCTCCCTTCTCTCTATTTCATGCAAGCAAATACACACATACACATACACACACACACACCAATTGTTAATGGGAAGAGAGCAAACTTGTATTTCTGGCTCAGATTACCCGTAAAATGACTTTTAAAAAAACACATTCAGAACTCACAACAAATTAATCACTGATATTGCTCATGTGAAGCAATACACTTGAGTTAATTTAATGCCTACAAACGCTACCCAAACACTGCCAAAACAATAACCCCCCAAAAAGTGAAAAAAACACAACATAACTTGTGGCTGGTGATCTGCAACATTTTCAACATGAAACTGTTATACAGTCTTCAACAATAAAAAATATTTGTAAAAGTACTTAAAACTTACCTGGTTTTCGAGAGCTTCCATGACCCGTTCCATGTTCCATTCGTTGATCTGAACCAAACCTGAAAGTAAGCATAAATGTCAGTCATTATATGTATGCAGGTTGTATACACACCATTCCCTTAGTATCCTTCCAAAAACATGTTTCAATTACATCTCTCAAAAACCCACATTTGGTAAAAAAAAAAAAAAAAGATGAGAAATCCATCCAACAGCTGTGTACCTACCTACTTCCCTGCGTCTGAAGTTGACTTCTTCCAGCCAGCAGACGTCTGAATCATCCAGGTCGTAGCGCACCAGCTGTTCTGCCAGCTGCTGCATGCCCGTCAGTTCAGTGCAGGCCTTTTTTGTACCCACTGTCCACGCGCTCGTGCAGTAGTTTGTGAGGACTGCACACAGAAAGACCAACTCAGATCATGTCATGTTTCAGGATTTCAACACATGCGCACAATCTTCATCTTTATGTTGTTTATAGCCCTGCAGGCCACGAAGGCCATATCGAGGCTGTCACCTTATTCAGCAACATTCATTTTAAGTTCAAAATCAACACTATCTAATCCTTTTAAATATCTAACACCGCCGATCAAAAAAAAAATTAAATAACAAGGTATGCTAAATCTTTCATTCCTTACGGGCAATAAAACCTGGCCACGCTGAGGACGCCAGCCACTCCACTCCACAAGGTAAAAAAAAATATTTTAATAAAAAAGGATAATGAACATTTCAACATGCAAAAACTACACAAGAAAAATGTCATATGAACAAATAACAGCAGAATGGGCATCCTGTGCCCATCGCAGTGTTTACACTATCAGTACCTGGTTTCCAGAACAGAAAAATACAGAAAAATGTCATATGACATATGAAAAGAACACATTTTTAAGCTTTGCTTGAACAAAACTGGAGAATAAACTGGGAGAGCAGAAGATAAGCAATAGAAATGACAGAAAGTTCTGGGAAAAGACAGAAACAAAGAGGGAATTCTACACAGAATTTCAAAAAGGTGGGGATGCTATTTACACTAAAACAGCCCCAGGCATCTCCACAGAGGTATTTGCACAATCAAAAAAGTAAATAGCAGACTGCAAAATATAAATTTGCAAGTGTGTACCTTTTGCAAATTTGGGGGAGTCTGTCAGAGATCTCTTGAAAACTGGTGTTTTCACTTCAATTTTAATTCAGTTTATGTAATGACAGCTCAATGGGGATTTTATTAGTTAACAACAGTTCTAAGACAAAGTGAAAAGGGACTTTAAAAGGATTCAATTTTTTCATGCTCACAATCTATGATTTTATCAACGTAACATTTTTAATGACTAATCCTCAATACTTACATTTTGAAATCACCAGTTTTACTTTTTTCACGAATTTCCCTGTAAAAGAAAAACAATATATCATTCATATTATGCACATGTTATTTGCTGTTACATGGATTTCAGTTACGTATAACAGCAGCATTTACATACACACTATAGCTATACAAACAAAAAAAGCCAAAAGGAACAGATGCTTACTTTCCCGTAACTCACATAACCATACTTACATACAAATGTTCTCTCTTTCTTTTTTACCCTTGTAGACCTAACAGATTTTCAAGCAAGTGTGTATATTTTTTTTTTTCACACATATAAATACCCAAATATATATTATATAGAAAAAACAGCAACCATGTATGCATTCTTACTAATATGTCTATGTACAAAGACCCATGCACACACACACAAACACACACACAAACACACACACACATAAACACACACAACACACACACAACACACACACACACACACACACACACACACACACACACACACACACACACACACACACACACACACACACAAAAGTCATACACAAAGATGGTTAAAAGCTCCCTCCCACCTGACATCAGCCTGCAAGATTTCCTTCATGTTGACAGGAACCTGCACTCCTTTCTCCCACTCTTGTCTCCAAGGATCAGAGATGAGGAAATACGATCCTTCCTGCAGGGGCTCGGAGTCTGGCAGCTTCATGGCACTGATCAAGTCTTTCCGGAACAACTGTGTACACCAATTCTATACATATATCAAAAATAACTGAGAGGGTTAGATATCAAAATCACAAAGCAGGTCCTTCTGTATACACTTTTTTTTTTTGGTTACATATATTACTGGGCAGGTTAGATATCAGTTTTACTGAGGTCATTCTGAAAAAAATTGCACATATACAGTTTTATACAAACCAACATCAACTAAACCTGATAGATTGCAAAATTCATTAACGGCATAAAAGTATTTTCCTAGATCTCTCTGTAATCTCTCTCTCTCTCTCTCTCTCTCTCTCTCTCTCTCTCTCTCTCTCTCTCTCTTCCTCTCTCCTCTCTCTCTCTGTGCATAATTCCCTAACCAGGTGAGGTGCGTGATGCCTGGTCTTCTGAGCAGGCAACTTTGCAGGAGGTTTGACTGCTGGCCTCAACCAACACATTCTGACTTCAGAGCAACATTTCAAAGTACAGGCTACATGCTGTATTTTGGTGTTTCCCTAACTCACTGAACACTGACATAGAGTACTACATCTTTAACATGCATATTTGACCTTCTGCATGCGTATATATATTATACATGAAGGGAATTAAGGCACTGTCAGGTCTGCAACTTCAAGCTGGCCTGGGAGATAAAAAAAAAATCCCCACCCTTAATTCACCAGACATCAATGCCAAGATTCAAACTCACGACTTCATGGACCCACAAGACTGAAGTCAGTGTTAACCACTTGCCTAGAACATCCATTTTTTAATCACTAACTTACAGTAAAGGTCACATTAAAGTTTCAGTTTTTACTCACAGCAATTACTGTGATATCTCCCATCTTGCGAGAACTATGTATTTTTACAAATTACCAATCAAGTCAATTAAGCTCCTTAAAGCCCTATTAAAAATTAGCACAATATCAAAAACAAATTATTGCTTCTTGCTTATACCCATCCTACCATTCAAGACTAAACCTAGGCTTGAAGTTGAGGCGCAGAAAAGAAAACTGGGTAAGCTAAGGCAACATACATCAAACCAATAGCAAATGCATTAGTTAAAAGAAGGAAGGTCTGAAAATGACAGAAAAAATTTTGACAGGGAAAAAAAGAAAAGACAGTTAAACCGAAAAGTTTCATGAGCCCCTAATATACACAAGTAGATTTCAAAAAAGCAAAAAATGAGCTCCCCTTCCCATTTAGAGAGAGAGAGAGAGAGAGAGAGAGAGAAGAGAGAGAGAGAGAGAGAGAGAGAGAGAGAGAGAGAGAGAGAGAGAGAGAGAGAGAAGAGAAATATCAAATGGCAATGAACACAAATGTGTAGTATTGTAATGAAGAAACCAATTATATGATAGATTGTTGTGAAAATATAAATGCAAACTAAAATATGATACATCTTAACCGGAAACATACCTCTGCTGGCTTATTGTGGGAATTGAAACCAGGGCTGCGTTTAGACTTGGAAACAAACTTGCTGGGTGCTGCTGGAACAGAACACTCATGTTTCACCACAAATCAAAGCTACTCACAACAAAATGGATATGAAACAAAACAAAAATATCACAATATTTAGTCATCCAGTACTCTCTCAATTATAAGATTTTTTAAAAATCCCGTTGTCATTACTGCAACATGCTAACAAATATAAATCTTTAATGTTCATCATCTTTTGATTTTCAAAGCTACTACGCAATTGTTTCTAGCACAAGAGTGGGAAGTCATCTACTAGGCTGTTCTCTTCTTTAGTTCATACACAAGAAATCAAAATCTTGAAATGCTTTTTCTTCGATGGCCGGCCATTTCTTCTTGTTTTGAAGCTTGTTTTTGTTCATTTGTTTGTTTTAGAGGGCTGTTTATTGTTTTGTTGGGGGTTTTGTTGGGTTTTTTGTTTGTTTGTTTTAGGTTAATTTTGGTTGTTTTGTGGTTTGTTTGGCTTTTTTTTTTCTTTCTTTTTTCTTTTTTTTTTGGGGGGGAGGGGTCTTTTCTGTTTGTTTCTATTTGTTTTCTTTTTCCAGTATTTTTTTTTTAATGCCTTTTTTTTTTTTAGGGGGGGAGGGGTTGCTAGGAAACGAACAAAGATCATGGGACAGTTGTTTTCCTTTTCAAAACTAAATCGCTTATCAGTATGGATGAACCAACCTTGAGCATCACTCTTTCTGCAATACACTGTCACTTTGCAGTACCACGATCTTGCCAACATAACTATGGTGGATTTGATCAACTGAATGTACAGCTTTTAAATTCTAAACCTAGAATGCAGCATAAAAATAGAAAAAAAAAATCAATCGGCTTTTTTTATTTGGTTTTTATTTGTTTCTCTCTCACCCTTTTTGTTCTTAGGCACCCAGTCTTCTTCATCATCGCTGCTCATCTTGGATCGCTTGCCACGTTTGAAGCTGGATGTGGAAGGGCCTGGCTCTGAAAAAACAATCAGTATGATATGTTCAGCTGTCAAATCACAGAGCAAGACTTACTAAAAATACAAAAATACAATCCCACTAAAAAGTGCAACCTAAACTTTCAACCTACACACAAAAAAATCATTCCAAACACATATCAATTCTTTTTGTAGTTGTTTATTTGTTCTTCTGCTAGGGCTCCAGAGTTCACCAAATATAGAGTAAAAAAGTTTTTAAGTTTGTAACTTCAACACAGTATTCAGAAAGTAAAATGCAGTATGAGCATGATACACTGATACAGCTATTGTATTACCTTTCTCAGTTCCTAAGATTTATTAACAGCCAGTATTTACTGGATTTACCTCTGACTGCCAAAGTATGCCCCCCCCACCCTCCATCAAATAAACTTGAAAAAGTTGGAAAAATGTTGTGTGTGTGTGTGTGTGTGTGTGTGTGTGTGTGTGTGTGTGTGTGTGTGAGTGTGAGTGTGTATCTGTGTGTTTGCGTTTCTTGTTGTTGTTGCTGTTTTTAGGTAGCGGCAGCAAAAATATTTTAATGGAATTATGGCCCTTTTTTTGCTTTAGAAGTGAAGATATTATCAAAAGAAACATAACACAAAAAAAATCAGCCTGATATCTTAAATAGTTTTTGAGATATGGCCTTTTGAATTTTGACGCTACTGTGAAGTGCGCGGAAAACAAATAATTGGCCAACTTTGAATGATCATATTTCTTGCAAATAATAAGGCACACTCTGAAAACATTCAAGCAGTTCTTTTATTTACCACAGAGAACATGAAAACCAAAAATGAAAAGAATCTGGTTGGTAGAAAAAAAGTTATGGAGCATCAAAAATGCAAAAAACCCATTTTCGAAATGTGCGAAATTTCACAAAGTACCATGTTTGGAGTCCATCAGTTTCAAGATTTTTCAATCAATTCTCTTGAAATTGTATGTATCTATTTCTATATACATACAGATTTAGCCTAATTTTTTTAGGAGTGGTCAGTTCATCCCTTTAGCAGTTATTTTGCTTCAAAGTTGGAGAAAAGGCCAAAATGACCAGTGCGGACCTCACATTTTTTAAAAATTACAAAAAAAGTCATAACTTCTGAATAAATAAACCAAATTACTTCAAATTTGGACAGAATATTGTTTATGTTGTGCTTTAAAGGTTGACATTATTTAATTTAAAATATTCTCAAGGACAAGAAAAAAAATTGTTAAAAGGTGTTATGTAACCATAATTTATAATGAAAATGATGTGACCCGACATGACCCTGCAACAGTTCTGGACCACATGAAATCAAAGTTGCTTTGTGATAAAAAGGCTTTGTTGGAATTCATTTTCCAGCAAAATGACACAAGTTTTTGGCATTATTTTACATACATATTCATGATATTGTAGGTGCATACATGCATGCGTGCGTGCGTGCGTGCGTGCGCGCGCGCGTGCATGCGTGTGTGTGTGCTTTGAACTATTGGGGGAAAAAACAACAAAACAAAAAGCAAAACCAAGGAAAAAAACATTAAAGCAAAACCCCCTCAGAAGAATGGCTGCCTATGCGGCGAGGCACTTAAAAACAGTCATAGACACAAACTTTTCTCATCCAGTGTGTACTTGATTCTCAATCTCACTGTGATTCCCAGATGGGGAACAAGCAACAACAGAAAACAGAAACAAAACAAGAAAGCGAACAAAGAAAATTCTGCATGACCCCCAGGTGAAGAAAAAGCAACAACAAAAATAGCTATTGGGGACAAAAAAACAACAAAACAAAAGGCAAAAGTCTTTAATTTTGTGCTCTGGGACTCCACCACAGAATGTATGCAAAAATGTTTCAGTTTCAGCGCATGTCTTCCCACCCAATTGTTTCAGAAGTTGCATCTGTAACATAAGCTTGTGACTAAAAATTAGTCTGGTTTTTTTTTCCCTTGGGCAAAGAATGCTTTTTTTCCAGATCAGTATAGGTATCATCCTCTGAAATGTTAAATTAATATGCATATAATTTATATATAAATGCAGTGTGAGTATGTGAACTGAATAAGAGTGTGTGTGTGTGTGTAGACCAGTATCCTGCTGATTACTGATATCTTTTTATGACTGTTTGCGGGCGGTTTTTTACTATTCAAATTTACTGTCATTTTTATGTGCATTAAAATGCAACTATTTCAAAGCCACCCACATTTTATGAAAAGTTACAAACACAGTGCAATCAATGATGCATTAGTCTGAACAGTGAGCTGTCAGTACTGATTGTCTTAGGCCTATTAGCAATAACACCCAAGTCCAAGTGTTAAATTAAAAAATCTAATTTTATGTCTTAAACACACACACACACACACACACACACACACACACACACACACACACATGCATTAGTCTGAAGAGTAGTCAGTACTGTCTTATAAACACTCAAGTCCAAGTGTAAAAAATTAAAATCTTATGTCTTAAACACACACACACACACACACACACACACACACACACACACACCCACACCCCATAGTCTGAACAGTGAGCAGTCAGTACTGAAGGCCTTGGACTCAAGTCCAAGTGTTAAAAATTAAAATTGTATGTCTTAAACACACACACACACACACACACACACACATACACGCGCGCGCGCATACACACACACACACACACATACACACACACACACACACACACACACACATGCATCAGTCTAAACAGTCAGCTGTCAGTACTGTCTTAACACTGGTCCAAGTGTTGAAAATTAAAATTTTATGCCTTAAATTAAACACACACACACATGCTCGCACATGCGCGCGCGCACACACACACACACACATGCTCGCGCGCGCAGCGCGCGCGTGCACACACACACACACACAATTCCGATGGGATCGACCGAGTCCGCAGCAGACGATTTTTCCGAATTACGCTTCGTTTAGTCACTTCCGGTAGTAGATCAGGTACAGAAAAAAATTAATTAAAAATACTAAATGAGATCAGACTTGCTTAAAAAAAATTAGATATATGCTTTAGGCATTATTCTATCGATTGCAGTGCATTTTGAACTGCAGACTTACAAGAAAAAACTTAATTTTGATAAAAGCGATCGGGTCCTCGACACGCTGTTCAATTCGGCCTGCTACCGTGACTCGGCGAAACATTTGCACACTTCGAATCAAAATAAAAACAAAATAATCATAAAATAAGCATCGAACTAATTGGATATGATGTAGAAATGACTTATTAATGAACTGTTAAAGTCTATAATGGGTTACTTAGCGAGTACTGGCCGCAGTTTTGTCAAATTCACCGCACTGGTTTCGACATCGCCTGAAACCATGCCCTGTGTAGAATTGGCCAATCAGAGGCGTTGTAAAAGTCTCGCCGCCTTCGGCCGAATGGTTCTTTTGCCTAAAGGTGGTTGTATTCTTGTAGTTGATTGGCTAAGCTTTCGTTTGATACCCAACACGGCGGGGTGCGAGGTGAGAGAGGATGACGAAATGTTTTGTGAAGTTTTAACTTGTATTTTTCGGTGACGTAATTTTTAACACTATAAATTTGCACCCGATAAAAATAAAGCTTGGGCTTTCATCTTTCTATTCGTTATAATTAATAAGGGCTTGGTGCACTTGTTCAAGGACGGTTGCGATTTTTTTCAACCCGTGCAATTTCACAGCTCGCGGAAAAGTGCCGATTTTCTCCATTTTTCGCCTTTTTCATGATTTTCGGCTTCGCGCTATACTCATACCTCCAATCGTACAATAAAAACAAAACAACGTAATGAAAGAGCAATCAATTCTCTTTATTCTCATATGCATGAAAATCAAAATGATACAGTAGATTTCGAGTTAGAAGCGTTCGAAGACAGTAAGTGAATTGCATTTTCCTAGGGTGCGTAGCAGAATTGCGCGGTGCTGCCGCTACCTTCTGTTTTTAATTACCTTAAATCTGCTAACACTTGTTTATAATCTTCTGTAAGAATGATGGTAACATTGTCTAATAACTTCAAAAAGTTTTTTAAAAGACATTTTTAAACAAATCAAAACAATATTCAGTTCACCCATGCAAGCTATTTGAACTTTTTTTTTTAAACTTAACTAAAAATTCACTTCATTTTTTCTGTTTAACTTGCACAACAGATTCAACATGAATGACTTTGTGGCTGACTCACCTGGACTAGATTCCCTGACGGCCACAGCGCCTTTCTTGTTCTTGTTTGGTGACATGATGCGAGGAGGTAATGCGTGTACCAGGGATGTGGTAATACTCAGATGTTGCCGAATCACATTATCCACTTGCAAAACTTTGCAGCATTGGAATCTGCCAGACATTCCAGTCAAAATCAGAAAATTATTTTTAAAACCATTCATTCATTTAATTTTTATTTCATGAAACTGGAAGTGGATGAGGAAGGAATACTATATGACATTTGAAAATTGGAAAACTTTCTGAAAAAAAAATTCGTTCTCGCTTTGTGCTTTCTTTTAATAGTTTTATCCAAACTTTTGACTTTTTTGGCTTTCAAGTTTCATTATAACTAATATAAGGATGACTGTAGTATGAGCTCTTTCAGTCTCTCTGAATAAATATATCATCTTTGTTTTTAAAAACACACATGCATGTATTATGAAAAAAAAAGCTTAAACTAAAATCGGCAAATGCCATTTCAAGTGTGTGCAAGCATGCACATAAAATCTAGTCTACCTCTGTCTTTCTCTTCTCTGTCACTGTAGTGTCAGTCTGTCAGTCTGTGTGTGTGTATGTGTGTGTGTGTGTGTGTGTGTGTGTGTGTGTATGTGTGTGTGTGTGTGTGTGTGTGTTTGTTTGTTTGTTTGTTTGTTTGTTTGTTTGTTTGTTTATTTCAATATTTGTTTATTCATTCATTTATTCATATATTTATTTATTTATTCATTCATTCTATCGAAAATAGTGGAATAAGCACTCATGTGCTTTTTTACATCCACTCTAGTTCCCACATGCATGCAGTTTTAGTATGTTTCCACCGTGGCACCGGCACATGGTGGCCTACTGAGGCTACTCTTATGAAAAGCGGAACAGGATTTAATGTGTGTACATGTATGTATGTGTTTAGATCCGTGTGTGTGTGTGTGTGTGTGTGTGTGTGTGTGTGTGTGTGTGTGTGTGTGTACAACTACATGTGTGTGTGTGTGATTGAGAGAGAGAGAGAGAGTCACACTGAGTCCATGAAACAGAGAGAGAGGGAGAAAGTGTGTGTGTGTGTGTGTGTTGTGTGTGTGTGTGTGTGTGTGTGTGTGTGTGTGTGTGTGTGTGTGTGTGTGTGTGTGTGTGTGTGTGTGTGTGTGTGTGCGTGAGTGTGTGCGTGCATGCGTGCGGTGTGATTGAGAGAGAGAGTCACACTGAGTGAGTCCACCATGAAACAGAGAGAGAGAGAGAGGAGAGAGAGAGAGAGAGAGAGAGAGAGAAAGTGTGTGTGTGTGTACTCTGTGTGTGTGTGTACTCTGTGTGTGTGTGTGTGTCTGTCTGTCTGTCTGTGTGTATGTGCATGCACATGCGTGCATGCATGTGCCACTGTGTGCATAGTATTACAATACAATGTGTCACTGTGTCAGTGTGTGTGTGTATACATGCATACGTGCATACATGCATGCATGCATGCATACATACGTGTATGCATGCGTGGTGTGGTGTGGTGTCGTGTGATGTGGTGTGGTGTGGTGTGGTGTTGGGTGTTGGGTGGGTGTGTGTGTGTGTGTGTGTGTGTGTGTGTGTGTGTGTGTGTGTGTGTGAGTGTGTGTGTGTGTGTGTGAGCATGCATGTGTTAGAGAGAGAGAGAGAGCCTTCATATGATATGGATACAGCAAGCAGCTAGACCATCTGGTTGGTTGGTTTTGTTGGATAATAGTATGCTAGTTGACATGGTAACGCTACAGTGCCTATACAGTATACTATAGTATAGGCCTAGCCATGGGCTATACGTACTTGATGTAGACAGATACGTATTAAAATTATCATGGGCCAAAAATAAGAGTAATACAACAATGTTGATAAAAAAAAAAGAAAGAAAGAAAATCAAAATAAAATGAAAGTTTGAAAACTGTGGTTCTAGTACTTCTACACAATGACACTGTTCACATATATAATTTATCTTTCTAAGTTTCTTTGCAACCTGTTTGTAAACACGGAACACACATTTTCGTTTATAACTAGGCCTATAGGCTATCCATTTCACATTATACCTAATATTATAACATTATTAAGTTATACAGAACTAGGCGGTGTGGTCTTCAATGAAACTAGTTTTCGCCTGCCAGCAAAAAGGTACTTCAGTTATTGCACGTGACAGATTGCAGACTACGTCTTCGTCTGCGTTCCCATATGAAAAACATAGGCCATCATAGTAACAAAATATTTTTAGTGGACTCAAACGTCGTTCAAGCATAAACTTTCTAAAAGAGTACGCTGCAGCACGTAACCTTTACTTTCGCGCAATATTTGATTTGCAGCCTGCTCGTATAAAATCAGTACAGACGTTGCAATAACCTAATTACTTATTCACACAAACATTTTTTTTCATCACATCAATTAAACATGTATGGTTTAATTCCAACTTATCTATTAACATGAATAAATATGTGAAGCAGCAGAGAATATAAAAATACCGTAAATCAACGTAAGCCTTATGTAGTTAATCCGTTTTACAGCACAGCCACCACATAATCGCTTGCCGCCATCATGGCGAAACTAGAAAGTCTCGTGGTTTAGGTGTTTGCTTGCGAGAGTTTACCATGCGAGAGTGACACTTCCTTAGTTCCGAATTCATAGGCCTATTAAAAAAAAAAGTTCCTATGTGAAATAAAATGCCCATAAACGTGGATTTATCTTAAATCATAGGTTGAACTTTTATTGTTGGTGATGGTGGGGTTTTTTTTTCTTTCCTTTGTTTTATTTTGTCACTTGGTTTTGTTTATGGGGAGGGGATTGTTTTTGTGGGTTTTTTTTTCTTTTTTCTTGGGTTTTTTGTGTGTGTTGTTTTGGGGGGACTGGTATACCCTGATCAGGGCAAGGGCCGGATGAAAAAAAGTATGTGAATCTTTACTCTGTTGCCCTTGGAAAACAAAGATTATTCTCTCTCTCTCTCTCTCTCTCTCTCTCTCTCTCTCTCTCTCTCTCTCTCTCTCTCTCTCTCTCTCTCTCTCTCTCCTCTCTCTCTCTCTCTCGTGAGAGTGTGTTTGTGTGTCTGTGTGTGTGTGTCTGTGTGTGTGTATCTGTGTGTCTGTGTGTGTGTCTGTGCGTGAGTGAGTGTAAGTGTGTGTAAAACATTATCCGATTGAAAATAATGATATATTTTTTGAAACAATTAGGATGTTCTATGTGGGTTTTTTTCTTCTTTTTTTATATTATAACTTTATTGGTAGTGTGTCTTCCCCCCCCCCCCCCCCCCCCCCCCTCCAATAAGGATGCTGGTTTTAAAAAAAATCCCCTTTTATCCAAATGTATGATTTATATTACATGTACAATTTTTGATAGATAGTGGTGGATTGATGTTTTCGGTTGTTTATTTCATTTTGTTCTCTTGTTTGCTCCTTATCTACTAACGCTTTTCTTTTTTTCCATAATCAAAATTTTTTATTGTGACTTCTGAGTTTTGTCTTCTGAAAGAGTGCATTTTATTACCATATCATATATAGTGTCCTTTATTCTTGTGTGTTGTTTGGTACTGCGTAAAGTCTTATTGTTTAGTATATTTTTAACTTGATGTATCCCTGAAAAGGGCGGGGACTGGATGTAAAAAAGCACATGAGTGCTTATCTATTATCCTCGAATAAAAGACTTTGCCTTGCCAAAGACTTTGTCTCTCTCTCCCTCTCGTCCTTCGGATGAGACTTTAAACCGAGGCCCCGTGTGCGAACGCACGCAGAACATCTTGCGCACACGTTAAATCCTGTTCCGCTTTTCGTAAGAGTAGACCATCGTGTGCCGGTGGGAACAGATGACAATATTTACAAAACTGCATACACACGGGGACCGGATGAAAAAAAGCACATGATTGCTTATTCTGTTATCCTCGATATAAAAGACTAAAATATATAAATCTCTCTCTCTCTCTCTCTCTCTCTCTCTCTCTCTCTCTCTCTCTCTCTCTCTCTCTCTCTCTCTCTCTCTCTCTCTCTCTCTCTCTCTCTCTCTCTCTCTCTGAGGGGGACGGATAGCCTAGTGGTCAGAACATTGCGCTGGCAATTTGACAACCCGGGTTCGAGTCCGGTCGAGAAAATTTTCTTCCTGGAGTTAACATCAGTGCTGACTCCACTCTCCCCAAAAGTCCTTCGGATGAGACTTTAAACTGAGCCCCCGTGTGCGAACGCACGCAGAACATCTTGCGCACACGTTAAATCCTGTTCCGCTTTTCGTAAGAGTAGGCCATCGTGTGCCAGTGGGAACAGATGACAAGATTTACAAAACTGCATACACACGGGGACCGGATGAAAAAAAGCACATGATTGCTTATTCTGTTATCCTCGATATAAAAGAATAAATCTCTCTCTCTCTCTCTCTCTCTCTCTCTCTCTCTCTCTCTCTCTCTCTCTCTCTCTCTCTCTCTCTCTCTCTCTCTCTCTCTCTTTTTTATTTTTTTTGTTTAAATAATTATCAGTGTATCCAGTTAGGATGACGCGTTTTGTTGAATGTATTCTGTTTTCTTCTTTTAAAATATTGGTTGAACTGCTTCTGGTGGTGATGCTGGTATGTAGGGGTAGGGAGGGGGTTTCTTAGCTTTATTCCCTGATCAGGGCAAGGGCCGGATGAAAAAAAGTATGTAATACTTACTCTGTTACCCTTGAAAAATAAAGATTATTCATTCATTCATTCATTCTCTCACTCTCTCTATTGTTAAGTATCTTTTCAACTTGATGTATCTCTGAAAAGGGCGGGGACTAGATGTAAAAAAGCACACGAGTGCTTATCTATTATCCTCGAATAAAATACTTTGCCTTGCCTTGCCTTGCCTTGCCTTCTCTCTCTCTCTCTCTCTCTCTCTCTCTCTCTCTCTCTCTCTCTCTCTCTCTCTCTCTCTCTCCTCTCTCTCTCTCCTCTCTCTCTCTCTCTCCTCTCTCTCTCTCTCTCTCTCTCTCTCTCCCTAGACTTATTATGGAGAGGAGTGTTTTGGTTGTTATGTTGGATTCAAACTGTATTCTTACCACTTGAATATAGAGATGTGTTTTCATGTAGCTTTTGTGTTTAAAGGGTTTTTATGGGGGGGGGGGGGTATTTGTTTTTTTCCCTTTTATGCCTACTTTGCTTGTTTTCCCGCTTACACACATACAAACCACACACACACACACACACACACACACACACACACACACACACACACACACACACACACACACACACACACAAACACACACACGTTTGTTTAAATAATTATCAATGTATCCAGTTAGGATGACGCGTTTTGTTGAATGTATCCCGTTTTCTCCTTTTAAAATATTGGTTGAACTGCTGTTGGTGGCGATGCTGGTATGTAGGGGTAGGGAGGGGGGTTCTTAGCTTTATTCCCTGATCAGGGCAAGGGCCGGATGAAAAAAAGTATGTAATGCTTACTCTGTAACCTTTGAAAAATAAAGATTATTTATTCATTCTCTCTCTCTCTCTCTCTCTCTCTCTCCTCCTCTCTCTCTCCTCTCTCTCTCTCTCTCTCTCTCTCTCTCTCTCTCTCTCTCTCTCTCTCTCTTTTTGTTTGCTGTTTCCTTTCTTTGCTTCTTTCCTTCTTCATCTGTTGGAATCCACCCGGAGTTGGTCTGCTTGTTCAGGGTTGACTGTCTATGCGTGGTCCTTTCTGTGACGTTGTTCTATGGCAAGTTGGTCTGGCGTGTGGTTGTTATTGTATTGTATTCGTTATAATAGAATAAATGAATAAACATACATGCCAGGAAATTATTCCTACAAGCTTACATTTTATCTTCCATTAACTATTGTTCTATCTTTTTTGGTGTACCCAGTGCCAATATTCTAAAACCTCTCAACAGCATGTAGGCTACAAACGAGCACTTAGAGCAGTTCTCCTAAAATCCTCATTGTCATTAAATCAGACTTTGGAAAAGTTGAGGTTCTTCCATTCTAAGATATGTTCATCCTAAATGAAAGGAATATTCATGCTAAAATTATGACAGGACATGCTCCACAAACCCTCTTATCTAAATTCCACATGACTTGCCGAGGTCCTTCCAAAATTCAACTTCCAATCTCTAAAATTGACCTCTTTAAATCAAGCCTCACATCTCAGGTAGCCTACACTGGAACATGCTGCCAACACACTTGAAACATCCCAAAGTAAAGAAACTTCAAGAAAACCAGTTAAACCCACCTCAAAAGTAGGCTTAATTGAGCGTGGTTACCATTGGATGGATTACCCTTTGTGTGCCTTGGCTACAGTACAGTTCCCCCAGTTCACCCAGCTGTAAATGGGTACCTGCCCTCTTTAGGGTCAGGGAAGGAAAGCAGCGAGGGAGAGGAGATGGGCGTCGCCCTCAATATGCTGGCCTCTAGAGAAGCTGAGGTCTCTGACGCCTCGCTCCCCTACGACCACATAGGTTATGGGACACCTTTTCCTCTACCTTTTAATTCAAGATCCCGTAATTCATGTCAGCTTTCAGTGGAATATGGAAATATGAACACACCTAGCATGCATCATGTACAAAAAACCCAGCTTCTCTGAAGTCTACATGTGTCATCTGAACCACCGGGCATACCTTTTGTAGAGTCACAATCACAGAAGACCAGGAACTGGTATATGATGTGCATTAATTATTTTTTATTTTATTTCATGCCACTCAATTTTTATATTTGTTTCTTGGGGTTTTTTTCAGCCTAGGCTTTTTAGAAAAAAATTTTTTTTTTAACATATTCTGATCATGTTTGAAATAATCTGTTCTAGGCTGTTCGGAGTGAGGTGTAATTGCCAAGGAGACAGTATTTCACAGACATCCGCATTCACTTTGAATAAAATTGACCTTGACTCTACGATTTCTTGCTCTTGCACGTGGGAAAATACATGCCACACTCCAGCTTCAGCTTCCGGGTAAAAAAAAAAAAAAACAGAAACAAAAAAAGATTTGCAAAACCACATAAGTTGTGAATCAGAAGCTAGCATTGAAACATGCATTTTAGTGGGGGAAATACAAAGGCAGATGCTGAAAGTGTATATTAGCCTTTTTAAAGAGCAGAGAGAAACATGAAGACAAAAAATACTAACGCTGGAGTGTGGCCAACAGGAGACCGGAAATCTCGCAGGAGTATAGCCTTCGACTGCTTTGACCTTACCTTCGCTGAAGACTGGAGAACTGGTATGCAATAGATTACGTGCAAAAACTTTAAGACCTACGTAACAAAGGAGACATAAAGTTAGATTACAATTTGTTATCATTGTTTGGTTTGGTTTGTATATGTAGGTTATTGTAGGAAAATCCCTTTGCTCGAGAGGAAGTCTTGCACTGGACTCAGACTAGTTAACGAACTGCAAAGCTGTCTGCAGACAGCGTGTACACTTGATTATGAAATCAAGTGAATGTTGTTTTTTTCATTCATTTATTCTATGTCTTTTTCTTGAATAATGGAATAAGTACCTGCATGCTTTTTTGCATCCAGTCTCTATATGCATGTGGTTTTGTAAATTTTGCCGTCCTTTACCTCCGACACAAAATGGCTTACTTCCTTTACAGTTGCTAGGCTGCTCTTCTCAAAAGTGAAACAGGTTTTTACGTGTGCGAAAGGTGTTCTGTGTGCGTTCACACACAGGACCTTGGTGTATAGTCTCATTCAGAGAACATAGACTAACCTAGAGGGTTGTCACTGTCAATCGTGGTGGTTGATTGATAAAGTCAGCCCCGAAGTGGATAGCTCTGCTGGGACGTTTACAAACCAACAAAAAAAAATTGTTGCTCACTAGGCCTACTAAGACACTAGAGGTATGTAGATAATAGATAACGTTTCAGCAAAAAGATAAACAAAATTTCTACGCTAAATCCTGTACAAGATCTAGATGTTTTGCCACGAATTTTACTTTGTCCATAGATGATCTAATACTAATAATAGACATATCAGTATCAAGAGATGATGAAATGGTGCAGAGAAATGTATCATTTTTTATTTTGACAATATCAATGCAAATTTCATCAGTGCATCTCACGTCTTCCTTCTAGATGTGCTTGTTTCTGTGGCCAAGATCTCATTTAGAAGTTTGAACATGTGTGTGTGTGTGTGTGTGTGTGTGTGCGCTGCGTGCGTGCACGAGTGGCTTTGAATTTGATTACTTTTAATGTTAAACTAAAACATGTTCACACAAGCACACTCTTCTCTCTCTGTCTCTGTCTCTCTCTTTCTGTCTTTCTAGTCTGTCTCTCTCTGTCTTTTGTCCTCTTCTCTCTCTCTGTCTCTTCTCTCTCTCTCTCTCTCTCTTTTCTCTCTCTCTCTCTCTCTCTCTCTCTCTCTCTCTCTCTCACACACACACACACACACACACACACACACACACACACACACACACACACACACACACACACACACACAACACACACAGAGGACGGGGGACGTGATATTCTAGTGGTCAGAACATTGCGCTCGCAATTTGACAACCCAGGTTCAATTTCCGGTCGAGGGGGAAAAAAATTTCCCCTGGAGTTAACATCAGTGCTTACTCCACTCTCCCCAAAAGTCCTTCAGATGAGACTATAAACCGAGGCCTCATTTGCGTACGCATGCAGAACATCTTGCGCAAACGTTAAATCCTGTTCCGCGGACCGCTTTTCATAAGAGTAGGCCATTGTGTGCCAGTGGGAACAGATGACAAGATTTACAAAACTGCATACACACAGGGACTGGATGTTAAAAAGCACATGGGTGCTTATTCCATTATCTCGATATAAGAATAATAATAATTTAAAATGGTAACAGTGACACACACACAACAACACACACACACACACACACACACACACACACACACACACACACTGTACTCTCATCTAAGTTCTAACACACGCATTGAATGTGTGCATGCACACACACACTCACACACACACATGCATGCATGCGCACACACACACACACATACACACGTGTACACACCACCTGCATGTTATACACACACTGTCACCCGCTTTCGCACTCACTATTCCTTTTACTTTTGTGGGACTCGCAAGGGTAAGTTAGGTGTATGTGTTACAATATGTCATACATGTAGGCTGTAGTATAAGTGAAAAAGGAAATCTCAGATTTGGGGATTAGGACTGTCAGAATTGTGGAACTTAAACCAGTTTGAGATAGTAGCACAAATTATTTGAAATCTTATTGAATTGGTGTCTTGTCTCTCATGCCAGGTTGTTACTGGAGTGCTGAATTATGAGGGGAAAAAAGTGGAAAGGAGATTCCATCATGGAATCTAACACCTTGATGGGCATTCATCGTAACATCACCATTATTATCACCCTTATCATCATTAATCAATAATCATCATGAAATGAAAGTCTCCCCTTAGTTCTCCCTGTTGTCCTAGTCTTATGAATTCTAGTTTCAGTATCTTAGGTGAAGGCTCTCTCTCTCTCTCTAACACACACGCATGACGCAACGCACGCACACACACACACACACACACACACACACACACACACACACACACACACCACACACACACACACACAACACACACACCACACACACCCCTCTAGTATACTCTTAGTATCTTAGGTTCCTTGCCTTCAGTGGATTTGTGGCAAAGAGTCTAATCATTTTAGAAGGAGAATATTGAAAGACACTTAGGCAGTCTGTATACTGAAAAAAACAAAAGTGACATAGTTTTAGCCATCACCTCAAAGTGTATGCCGAGTCAGGCTCACTAACAGTAGTAACACTGCTGGTATTGTGTGGTCATAGTTCAGATACTTGGTTTAAAATGGTCTATGTTATAGTGCATGACGTGGATCATTACACCCAAGATGAAAAGGAAACAATTGAAAGAAACTTGAAATTAAAAGAAAGGAGAGAAATGTTGTGTATAAACTATTACTATGTATTAATATTACACATTCTTAACCAGTCTGTGTATGTGTTATTTATTTATTTGTGTATTCTTTATATTGAGGATAATGGAATAAGCATTCATATGCTTTTTTTTTACATCCAGTCCTGTGTGTATGCAGTTTTGTAAATCTTGTGACTTTGTCATCTGTTCCCACCAGCACACAATGGTCTACTCTTACAAAAAACGGAACAGGATTTAACTGTGCGCAAGATGTTCTCTGTGTGTTTGCACACGGGGCCTCGGTTTATAGTTTAATCTGAAGGACTTTTGGGGAGAGTGGAGTCAGCACAAATGTTAACTCCAGGGGTAAAATCCCCACGAACGAGAATCGAACCCGGTTGTCAAATTGCGAGCGCAATGTGCTGACCACTTGTGTGTGTGTGTGTGTGTGTGTGTGTGTAGTGTGTGTGTGTGGTGTGTGTGTGTACACATTACATGTATATAATACAATGTGTGTATTATGTGTTTGTGTGAAATACAGTTTTTAAAGACTATTGAGAATGGCATTGTTATTGACTAACTAATAGTGACATTAATCAGGAATGGTTTATTTTGATTACAGACCAGACCTGACCGTCCTTCGTCCAACTCTTTGACAAAATACCATTCAGCCTTCTTCTGACACCGTTACTATCCACTCAAGTTTCAATCGCAGTGTGACACCTACTACACCATCATCATGTCATTCGATTCCAAGCTACCCTCAGGTGAAGGCGTGGATCCAGAGCTGCAGGGCTTCATTCAGATGGAGACACAGCGCGCTCAGTTCCAGGGCCAGGTGCACAAACTGACTGACCTCTGCTGGGACCAATGCCTGACAAGCCCAGAGACAAACTGGACTCGCGCACAGAGACATGCATGTCAAACTGCGTGGAAAGATTTATTGACACTTCGTTGTCTATTGCCAACAGATTTCAGAAGATTTTGCAAGGAAATTGATGATTTGGTTGTGTTGGGGGGAATGGGAGTGTTTTGTGTGGAGATCATGAGTTTGCTGATGTATGCAGAATAAAATGTTTAAATGGTGCAAATGGTTTTTTTTTTGATTTAGTATGTGGATGGGTGGTCTTGAGGTGTGCCTCTGCTTAGAAAATGTAAAGTCCTGGTTTAATCTGAGTCTGGAATCGATTCCCATTGTGCTCAAAACTTTTTTCTTTTTTTTGCTGCCTCATCTTCCTGATGCTCCTGTCCCTGTTGTTCCCACGCCGCTCATTTCAATCTCCCTGCCACAGCCATACCCAGGTCTGTCATGCTTCATCCCCAGGGTTGGAAGTCCACAGGGAGCCCATCAATATTAGGCCGCTGTGTGGCCACCAGCCAGAGGGGCCCTGCACTGCTGCTGAGTCACTTTGGTGGTGGTCAGTGGTGCCTGTTCTGAGCTAACATATGCAGGACACCACCTACTAAGTCCCCTACTAACGGCAGTATTAGCTCAGTCGCGGAGCCAGACTGAGTGAGACACCCACCTTCATTCAAAAAAGACAATGCTATCTTTGAAAGAAAATTATGGGGGAAAAACGTATCAGCAGTAAACTGCTTCACTCTGCGCTAAGTTAAGGGAAAAAGAAAAAAATTTTCCCCCATTTCTCAGCTACAGCTCTGTAGTTCACCAATGGTGAGATTTTGTGTATGTGACCAGTTTTGCCCACCTTGAAGGTAACTGCACTAGGAATGTATAGCTGTAGTCTAGTGGTAGGCATTGGACTCGTAATCTAAAGGTTCGGTTCGATCCCAGCTTCGCATGGCGTTTCCTTGGAAAGGTACTTTACGGCTATTTCTCACCCCCCCGGTGTAAAAGGGGTACCAACTGTGTTGGGTTAACCCTGCGATAGACTGGCGTCCTATCCAGGGGGAGTCTATGACTCAGTCGCTTAACAGCCACAGAAACTGGCATAAGCACCGGCCTGATGAGCCTTAGGCTCAGGACAGACTTTAACTTTTTTAACTATGGGGATGTATGCTGGGTATGTTCATGTTTTCATAACCCACAGAATGCTGACATGAATTATGGGATCTTTAATGTGCATTAAATATGTTATTGGATCTTCTGCATATACACAAAGGGAATTAACGTACTGGCAGGTCTGATCTTAAAGTTGACTGGGAGATTGTAAAAAAACCCACCCTTAATTCACCAGACACTGCCAGGATTCAAACCACAACTTCATTGACCCATGGGATTGAAGTTAAATGGTCTTAACCACTCAGCAATAGTGTCAGTCAAAAGCAAGATAAAAAAAAAGGAACAGTTAAGTTGAAGAAAACTACAAAATATTTGAATACTTAATGTCAAAGATGATCAACAAGAAGAAAAAGTGGAAAAGGCAAGTGTTTTAAATATGTACAAGACTAGCGTTCATCATATCTCTGCTGAAACGCATCGTTGGGTTTTTTTCCCACTCGAACAAATTGATTTAAAGTACACACAAAAAACCCAAAACAACACAGTCAAGTGTTTTGTACAACAGCTTGAAAACGATTTACAGCCACCACTAAAAAAACAAAACAAAAAAACTCTCACACATGCTAACCATTTTCTCACTTTTACCAAGCCAGGTTTTATAAGAGTACTAAAGAAAAAGCAAGAAGAATGGCTGAACAAAGTAAAAGGACATGTTGGCCTACCACACTGCATTATCGCAGTAATCTTCTAGAACACATTATTTAATATTTGTTTTGCAAGATGCACAAATACAACCCATAGTCAATAATGTATTCTAGCAGATCACTGCGATAGCACAATGTGGTTTGATTTTACTTTCTCATTAAAATTTTTTTTTTTTTAAAGTAAAATGATATTATTTTTAGATTATCTTCAAATATCACAAGTTCTTAGCATAACAATGCACTCTCATATACCCCCAAAGAAAAAAAAGAGAGTGTGGCTGACTGTGTGGCGTGGTACAAGTCAAGGATTTTTTTTTTTCAGTGTCACTGTTCAAAGATTGCTTTAGGTTAGGCTAGGTCACAAAAAAGCCAAAAAGTAGAACATTCACAAGACGATTTCAGTTAAGAGGAGGTAATAACCTTTACAGGAATAATTTAAGTGTCAGTGTAATTTCCCTTGGGTTGAACGTTGTAAATTTGTGTATGTTGTTCTTGTTTCTAAAACAAGTTCTGCATACAAATGCTATTAAACTGGGGGGGGGGGGGGGGGGGGGGTGGTTCGTTTTTTTTTTGGGGGGACGCTTGCTAGATGTGCATTATTCTTGGTTAATTAAAAACTTTCTCCTCCTACACCAAAGACTGGAATATAACAAAGGCATCATGTGTCAAAGATAATGACAAGAACTGTTTCCCCATTCTTAAAAAAACAAGTTCCCAATAAATCATTTCAGAATACTGAAAAGCCAAGTAACCCAATCCCAAGAATAGGTTTGTTTAAGTTAAGATTACTTAAATTGCCCAGGCCCTATGCTGTGGTATTCCCTTCCTGACTCAATAGGCTGTTGTATGCCGGTGGATAACGGACGACGAAATTTACAAAACTGCAAACACACGAGGACTTGATGTTAAAAAAAAAAAAAAAAAAATTAAAAAAAGAAGAAGAAATAAAGCACATAAATGCTTATTCCTTTATCTTCGAAATAAAAGAATAAAATAAATAAAATGAGGCAATACTGGTCTCGACAATCTTTAAAAGTCACTTATTAACCCACTTGATGCATTAAAAGTAAGGAACCACACTCCATCATATTGGAAACAAAAGTTTACGTAATAGCCTTTGATCAGATGGCAATGGCAAACCACTGATATAGAATCAGATTAGATGTCTTTGCCAAAATCCCCACCTGACAAAACCTATAGCAGCAGAAAATTTTAACATAGGTGTATTATGACTGAGTGATACATTGATGAATGTAAACGATGTGACACCCCCCCCCCCTCCCCACACCTCCACGATGGAAGAACCATGTAAGACCATAGGTTGTATTTGTGCATCAAATATTTTTGCTAAACAAATTCTATTGGTTTAAAAAACAAAAACAAAAAAAAACTTAAGTTATAGGCTATTTAAAAACCATACTTTTTTCAATTCACACAATGATCTGTTCTTTTCTCTGCTTGCAAGATCTTTACATGCAGCAGGTGAAGCTGAGGTTCATGGAAAAATTGATTCCTGACTATTTACGAATATGTGTTGACCACAGTCATGACATCTCAATTATACAGCCATTTTTTTATGAGCAATTAGGCAACTTCCCTCCTAAAGACAATGGCATTACTTTATTTTATATATATATATATATATATATTTTTTTTTTTTTTTTAAAAACTTTTGTCCACATTCATTTTCAGACCAAATACAGCTGCAGCACCGCAAAAATTGTTTAACTGCTTCTGTAAACCTTTAGCTGTGCAATTTCATCGAAGTCTAATTCTCAATAGACAACATCTTGACAAAATTATATGGCTTCTGTGGTCAGCAGGGCTAGAACGCTTATTAGTGGTAGTCATCATCAGTGACTGATTAATTAATCAACAAAAAAACAGGAACACTCCAACCAGATTTATCTTTCATCAGTCCACCCATCAAAATGCCCATAACTTTCATAGATGTTAATACACAAAGTCGATATAAAACTAAAGATAGATATATCAACTACACTACTTTATATACTCTAATATATATGGACTGCTGAAGCATTTCTTAACCATTCTCACAAGACATTAGCCAACAACAAAAACTTTTGGACTTTGGGGTTTAAAATCGTTTTGTAGATTGACATGCAATGAGCATTCCATAACTACAACACACACACACACACACACACTAAACAAACAGCCCCTCAGATAAAACTCTTAGCCAACACGTCAATATCACGGGACACACAAGGCCTCCTGCTGTAGCTTCAGTTACTGCACCACACATGACTTAAACTAGTGTGCGGAAGCTTCAGTTAGGAAGTATAGACACACTGCTTGACCACACAAGCACTATACTAGGCTAGTAGTGACATGGCTGTGTTAATGCTCACATTATGGACTATTTGGTCTGTGTCCATATTTCAGGGCAGCACTGGTGAGTTCGGAGGTGGTTTTTTTTCCTTTCTCTCTCTCTTTTTTTTTTTTTTTTGCCATCAAGTTCTGTAGCTAGTTTGGTGTTTCCAATTTTACGTCTGTCTATCCAGGACATTAAACTACAAGGGGGAGGGGATAAAAAGATTTTAAAGTGAGAGATGCCTGTGTGGTACAAGTGTGCTCTTTAACAGTGGTTTAAAACAATGTAATCTTCTTTTTTTTTAAGTTGAAATGGCAGGTACAGTGCAAAAAGTTAGTTTGCATTCAACAGCATGTGATCAATTCTTGTTGAGGTAGGGAATGTTATTCCCTCCCACACACTATGCCTCAACAAAATGCAGTTGATGTGTCAACTCCTGAGCAAAATAACAGTAGAGCATACATATTTCTCTTCTTTTTTTTTGTTATATGAAGCAAATTTCTCACAGTTTGATAATCAGTACACCTTTTGATACTCAGTAGTTTCCTCATTGCAAAGTGTGAGGCACTTATTTATTTATTCATTTATTCTTTTATATCGAGGGTAATGGAATAAGCACTCATGTGCTTTTTTACATCCAGTCCCCGTGTGTATGCAGTTTTGTAAATGTCATCTATTCCAACCGGCACACGATGGCCTACTCTTACGAAAAGCGGAATAGGATTTTACGTGTGCCCAACATGTTCTGAGGGCGTTCGCACATGGGGCCTCGGTTTATAGTCTCATTCGAAGGACTTTGAGGAGAGTGGAGTCGGCACTGATGTTAACTCCAAGAGAAAAATCTCCTCGACCGGGAATCGAACCCTGGTCGTCAAAGTGCCAGGGCAATGTTCTGACCACTCGGCTATCCCCTGAAGTGGGGAGGGGGAGTGGGTTTTTTGTTTTGTTTTTTTAAATGTACTGTTATCCCTGATAAAGCCTGGACTGGATGCAAAAAAAAAAAAAACCACAGGGGAAGGGGGGGGGGGGGGGTATTGATTTTCCTCAAAAGAAAAGAATTTCAATTGAATTGCACTGATTCAAATTGTGTCAAAGCCCGTTCGCGTCAGACTAGGCCTAGGCTAGTTAGTAATAGGCTGGGCCCACTGCCCCCACAGTTAGTAATAGGCTGGGCCCACTGCCCCCACAAAGAGCTTCCGCGAATAAGCTTTGTGTGCTAGGCCTAAGAGTGTAGACAACACACCGCTCGACTTTCCAGTGGTAGTGACATGGCTGTGTTAATGTGTACAGTGTGTGTTCTTTGGGCTGTTTTTGTGTTTCAGTGCAGCGCTAGTAAGTTCCGTA
>CM060321.1:7617201-7619701 GCA_030674155.1 Stramonita haemastoma | reverse complement strand
CGCAATGTTCTGACCACTAGGCTATCCGTCCCCAGAGAGAGAGAGAGAGAGAGAGAGAGAGAGAGAGAGAGAGAGAGAGAGAATAACCATATTTATTCAAGATAAAGACAAAGGTAAATTGTGACAAGAATCGAACTATGACTTAACGATAACAAGATATCTTTTATCTAAAAAAACAACAACAAAAAAAACACACGACTGTGCACAAATGTAGAGCGCGGCTGTGCACAACCTCAGGATAACAAGTCGCCCAAAGCAAAACAGCCCAACTAGATCGGGCTGTCTACTTTTGGGGGCGAGGGGGGGAGGGGGTGTCTTTGCCTAACATTCTCTAATTCTGAACAGCACAACACAAAATGGACCCGATCCTCCAGCGCTTGCTTACATAATGGACACATCAACTAGTTATTTTAAAAAAAAAGCAACAACAACAAACAAACAAACAAACAAAAACGCCGTCATGCTGAATGTAGGCTATCAAAATGTAAATTCATAAGCATTTATGTGTAATATCCTGAGTCTGAATTAAGCCATTATCTTTTTTTTTTTAATAATTATTATTAGATATCCATATAAGCTTCATATAAGGTTTGGCATTATGTGAACTCATACATTGGCTATGACATTTGAAATCTTTTACTGGTTTGGATATGTCACTCAATTGCTGCCACCGGCAGACAGCCAGTCTTTATCTAAAGTCTTTACAATTTCTGACACCTTGATTCAACCATTCAAATTCCAAACCAAATCGCACAAACAAGTACAAATTTATGTAGGCCAGCTGTTTTGACAGAGAGAGGGGGGGGGGAGGGGAGGAGAGAGAGAGAGAGAGAGAGGGGGGGGGAGTAGGGCAAACAGGACAAGCAGGAAGGAAGGTAGCAGGCGGGAGGCAGGTAGATTGAGAGCACAGACAAATCAACACATTGACAATCAGCGTGACTCAAAGCTGAACACACGCTGAAAAAAAAGAAATTAAATGAGGTTGAAATTGAAAAAAAAAAAAAAACCTAAGATATGGTTCCCGCCAACCAGCCCCCCCCCCCCCCCCCCCCACAAAACACAACAAAACAATTACCCCCCAAAGCAACACACACAAGCCCACCAATAATTTAAAAAAAAAATGAAAAGAGTAGCTACATCTTCCCTAGTCTTGCATGTAGCATCTCATTATGCTACAATGATGATGATGATGATGATGACGACGATAGTGATGATGATGATGTTGACTGCTTATTTTATTTATTTATTTTTAGATAAGATTTCAGAATTCCAGTCATCAGCTACGATGTGATAGAATCATATGTAGCTCGAAGTACTGAATAGGAATCTTTGTTTCTACTCTATTGTGATGGACATGATGATGAGCATGAATATTACTCCTCTTCTCTTCTTTCTCTGCTGCTATCTCTCTCTCTCTCGTCTCTCTGTCTCTCTCGTCTCTCTCTCTACTCTTCTCTCTCTCTCGTTGATGATGATGACTGCTGTTGTTGCTGCCTTTGCTTTTACGTTTTTGTGTTGCTGTTTATGATGCCACTGCTGCTGTTAGGCTATGATACTTGTGTTGCTACTGCTTGTTAATTTTCTTTTTGTGATGGCGTGTTTTTCCCACTAGCTGCAGCAGCTGACAGCAGCAAACCGCCCAACGTCTTGTTCCTGGTGGCCGATGATCTGAGGCCCAAACTGGATGCTATGGAGAAACCAACATGGCCACCCCCAACATCGATCAGTTGGCCGCCAAAAGCGTTCGCTTCCAGTGGGCTTATGTGCAGGTAACTTAATAATTAACCAGTTTCTGGTCTGTTTGGAGTCTCTCCTGCGAGTTGTCTGCTGTGAGCATACATTTGGTAAACGTCTTGTGTATACATGTTAAATCCTGTTTCCTAGCCTTTCGTAAGAGTAGGCCATTGTGTGTGCTGGTGGGAGCAGGTGACAATATTTACAAAACTGCATACACACGGGTACGGATGTAAAAAAAAAGCACATGAATGCTTATTCTCGTTATCCTCGATATAAAAGATATAAAAAATTAAAAATAAACGGAACCCTCAGCCACCTTCTTTGACCCAGTACTTAAGGCCTGATGTGGCGGCTGTTTCTGAACCAAAATCATGTTGAACTTTATTACAGTTATTAGCCTACAGGTGGACATTAAATTTGTTGGATAAGGCAGACACTTATGACATGTCAGAAATGATCGATTCACAAATCACACCAAAAAAATCATGATTTTTAGCAGCCCTGTCTGACCTAAACGGGTAATGCTAGCCAGTTTTTTTTTTCAACTAACAAAAGCGTCCACTTTTAATGAGCTTTTGGGTATGTGTGACTTTAGAAAATAAAGCTGATTTAAATGTTTTACGTTTGTTATCAAGAAATTGAATTGTACAGGGGGGGGGGGGGGGGGGGGGGGGGGGGGGGGGGGGGGGGGTGGAGGTGGGGGGGGGTGGGGGGAATCACATAGCACCTTTTTCCTTTTGGTTTTGTGTTTGTTTGTTTGTTG
>CM060321.1:7604701-7612201 GCA_030674155.1 Stramonita haemastoma | reverse complement strand
TGGTCTCTTTGAACAAACATAACACAATCTTCATCGCTTTAAGAAATCTTTTCTTTTTCCTGTCTGCAACTGTTATTGTTTTTGTGGTTTTAACTTTTACATTTTCTATGTTTAATCTGTTTGAAGAGTTGTACCCCATGTCCAAGATTTCCCCCTGGCTCCCAACCCTTATTACCCCCCCTGGTTGCCTGAGGTGGCGTGGAGTGCCTATGGGAGCTGAAGAAATATGACGATATCAAAGTCCTCAACATCAGCGAGCCTTTTGGTCTGGTGCCTGTCGACTATGAGGTGTGTACGCGCGCGCGCGCGCGTGCGTGTGCGTGTGTGTGTGTGAGTCGTGTGTGTGTGTGTGTGTGTTGTGTGTGTGTGTGTGTGTGTGTGTGTAACGTGTATGTGTGTGTGTGTACACTTATTTATTTTTATTATCTATCTTTATATCGAGGATAATTTAATAAGCACTCATGTGGTTTTTACATCAGTCCCGGTGGTATGCAGTTTGTAAATCGTGTCATCTGTTCCACGGCACACGATGGCTACTCTTACGAAAGCGGAACAGGATTTAACGTGTGTGCAGATGTTCTGCGTATACAGTGGGGTGTGTGTGTGTGTGTGTGTGTGTTGTGTGTGTGTGTGTGTGTGTGTACAGTATGTGTGTATGAGTGTGTGCCTGCGTGCGTGCTGCGCGTGCTTGAATATGTATAAACGTGGATTTTCCTTTTTTTGGATATAGGGTTTAAAACAAGCAGTAATAGCTGGATGCCCTTCCAAAATTGTTCACTTATAATATCATATCTTTACTGAATCCACTAAACCAATCAGTGATGGTGTTTTCATTTCTTTACTGAATCCACTAACCAATCAGTGATGGTGTTTTTCCATATCTTTACTGAATCACTAAACCAACCAGTGATGGTGTTTTTCCATATCTTTAGCTATGAATCCACTAAACCAATCAGTGATGGTGTTTCTCATATCTTTACTGAATCCACTAAACCAATCAGTGATGGTGTTTTCATATCTGATCACTAACCAGTCGTGATGGTTTTTTCATATCTGAATCCACTAAACCAATCAGTGACGGTGTTTTTATTGACTATGTTGGTAGTACAAACTCCGCCAGAGTTACTATTCATATCATATCTTTACTGAATCCACTAAACCAATCAGTGATGGTGTTTTTATTGGCTATGTGGCAGTACAAACTCCGGCAGAGTTACTCTGCCGCCACCAGCTATACAGATGCCCAGGTGGGGAGAGTGCTGAAAGCTCTGGATGACTATGGCCTGGCTGACAACACTATCGTTACCTTCCATGGCGACCATGGTAGGGGGAGTTGTCAACATCGCTATCATCACATCATCGTCATTATCACTATCAGTTTTATCATCGCTGTTGTCGTCATCACTATCATCACGTCACCTTCATTGTCATTATCACTACCAGTGTTTACCATCGATGTCGTCATCATCATTATCATCATGTCACCTTCATTGTCATTATCACTACCAGTGTTATCATCGATGTTGTCATCATCTCTATCATCACGTCACCTTCATCGTCATTGTCACTGCCAGTGTTACCATCGATGTCGTCATCATCGCTATCATCACGTCACCTTCATCGTCATTATCACTACCAGTGTTATCATCGATGTCGCCATCATCACTATCATCACATCACCTTCATTGTCATTATCACTACCAGTGTTATCATCGATGTTGTCATCATCACTATCATCACATCACCTTCGTTGTTATTATCACTGCCAGTGTTTCATCGATGTTGTCATCATCACTATCATCACATCGCCATCATCGTCATCACTACCAGTGTTATCATCGATGCCGTCATCATCACAGGCACCATTACCATCGTCATCATCTTCTTTACGACCATTGTTGATCACTACTGTAATCATCGCCACCATCATATTACCACCACCACAGCCACCATCATTATTGTTGCCATTGTCATTATCGCTGTTGTCGTTTTCATCACCATTTCACCAAGAGTAGTTTAGAATAAACAAACTATTGATATAGGTGAATAGATAGATAAATACGTGCACAAAAGAATGAATGAAAGAAAATAAAAGAAAGAATAAAAGAAAGAGAGAAAAAAAGAAAGAAGAGAGAAGAGGAGATAAGATAATGAGACTGAAGATTGATGTTACCGACAGCATATCAAATGTTAACACTCCTTACAATGTGTACAGATCTTATGTGGACCTTTCTGATTTGAAAAGCAGAATATAAATACAGATAGAAGGGGAGGGAAGAGGAAAATAATACAAAAAGGAAAAAAAAAGAAGGCATGAAGAAAATGCCTTTTTAAAAATTTTTATTATTTTTTTACTAACAATAGACAAAAAACAAAAACTAGGAACAATTGCATACCCAAACTGCTTTCCTTCTTTGAAAATTAAGTGGATTGAGATGGATAGTTTTAAGTAGAAATTGATGCTCAGCAGCCTCTGATGGTCAAAATAAGCCTAATCCTTTTCACCTGAAAAAATGTTATTGAACACAAAGCTTCAATACACACACAAATAAAATTTTCCCCTTTTTTCTGACATTATCTTTCTGTTCTCAGGCTGGCAGCTGGGGGAACACGGTGAATGGACCAAACACACCAACTTCGACATAGCTACCAGAATCCCCATGATGATTCACATTCCCGGTGTCACCGCCAAAAGATACCCTCCAGGGCAAAACTTCCCCTTCCATGACGCCCTGGACAAAACCCTCAAATTCCGACCTGAAGTGAGAGCTAGCGAAAGCCGGCCCCCTTTGGTCAGCGACGCTCTGGTGGAGGCTGTGGATTTGTACGCCACCATTTCGGAACTGGCAGGTTTAAAAGTACCCCCTCTCTGTCCCAACAAGTCTTTCCACATCGACTTCTGCACGGAGGGTTCCAGCCTCGTACCCATCATCAAAAACCTCACCATGACGTCATCTGATCGTGACATCATTTGGAGATCTATGACGTGGAAACCAGCCGTGTTCAGCCAGTACCCCAGACATTCTTTAGTGCCCATGTCGCACAAGAAAACGCAGGTCATGGGTTACACGATGCGCACATACCAGCACCGCTATACAGAGTGGATCGCATACGATTTTAAAAAGTACGAAGCGAACTGGAACAAGGTGTACGCGCGAGATTGTATATCTATGCTTCGGATCCTGACGAGGATCTGAACGTGGCCGGGGTGCCAGCCTTTCAGGAACTGGTTCATTCCCTGTCCCGTCAGCTCCGGGATGGCTGGAGAAAGGCTTTGCCCAATCCAGGACACTGAAGGAGAGGAGAAAAGTCAAGAAGTTGTTAGGTTCATGAAAGCAATGGGTTTGATAGGTTTTTTGAAGTTAATTAGAGCTATCGTAGTTAACTTATAGAAGTAAGCTCCATAAAAGCATTGTTTGATCTTATGGTAGAAGGAAAACATGGATTGCCGTCTTTACCTAGTAGATTGTTAAGTTTCCTAAGGTTATGCTGGATACTATTGTAGTAAGAACATGAGCTATCAATTTACTTAGTAAATGTTATACAAGGTCCCTATATGCAATGTTATGATATTGTTTGTAGGAAGGAGAACATGAACTACCATCGTTTTAGCACAGTAGATATAAGCTCCCTTAAAATAGCATTCTATATCATTGTAAGAAGGGGAACATGAGTCATCGTTTCTATCAAGCAAATAATTATGTCACCTAGAAGCGATATTTTTATATTTTTGTAGGATGGATAACATGAAGCTATTGTTTTTATACGGTGTATGAAACGGGAAAACATTGTTTTTACCCTTTTGTGCAAAGGAAAATTGTGTTCATATGCATTTTTAGATGATAGGCATATATCATAATTTTACAAACCTACTTGCTATCCAACCTCCCCCTCCACCCCTTTGCCGACCCTTCCCCACCCACCACCCACCATTACATACTTGATGACTGTAGATATGAACTTGCTATATTTTTACCTTTTTAGGAAGTTTTGCACATTTGAAAAGGTAAAGTGTTTAGGTAACACGAACCCTTATCAAACCTTAAAGCCTACTAAAAACTTTTCGCTAAGAAATCCAATCAAGATTTTTGTTCTGATTTTTATATCTTTATTTTTTTGTTTCTTTGAAAAATACAGGTATGGCTTTTTTTTCTGTACTGTTTCGCTTTAGTTTTTTTTTCTCTCAATTAATTAGGTTTTCTAACTTAAAATGAAACGTGCTGTTGAGAAGAGTAACGACCATTGATCATGTCATATGCCCTCCAATCCGACCTAATCCATGTACAGTGTTCATTGCCCCACCCACACCAGAAATCCTCGTCATGAGGGCTTCACCTCATGTGCTCTCATTGCTGGGGACCCAGTTTGTTTGCTGGGGAAACTGCATAGAAATTTGTGACCCCTCCCCTCCCCCCCACACCACACACACACACACACACACACACACACACACACACACACACACACACACACACACACACACACTCGCGCCACCACCACCACCACCCCCCTCCCCCCCCAAACTAAAAAAAAAAAAAAAAGCAAAACAAAAACTCTAACTAAACCTCCGACCCTGACTTAAAAAAAAAAAACCCACCAAAAGCGCACTTATTTTTTTTCTAAGAAATGAAATGAAGTGAAATGAAATGTGTGTATGCGTGCGTGCGTGCATGCATGTGTGTGTGTGTGTGTGTGTGTGTGTGCCGCGCGCGCGTGCGTGGCGTGAGCGTGCGTGGTCATTGTTGTTCCGGTTTGTATTAAAAATATTGTCATAAATTTTTTGTTTGCTGAATATCGTCTGCAGCTAATTTTTGTATGATTATTTGGGAAGGAATCTGAAAATGACATGAAATGTAATACTGCCTTTGCGTGAAGCTCTGTGCTATTCTTCACTATCATAATTATCATTAAAATCATATCACATTGTTCTTGCATTATACCTGTTATTTTCTTGAGTGTGTGTGTGTGTGATGTGTGTGTGTGTGTGTGTGTGTGTGTGTGTGTGTGTGTGTGTGTGTGTGTGTGTGTTGTTTGATTTGATTGATTTGATTTATTCTTTTATATCGAAGATAATGGGATAAGCACTCGTGTGCTTTTTTTTTTACATCCAGTCCCCGTGTGTATGCAGTTTTGTAAATGTCATCTGTTCCCACCGGCACACGATGGCCTACTCTTACGAAAAGCGGAATAGGATTTAACGTGTGCGCAAGATGCTCTGCTTGCGTTCGCACACGGGGCCTCGGTTTAAAGTCTCATCGAAGGATTTGGAGGTGAGTCAGCACTGATGTACTCCAGGAGAAAATTCTCGACCGGACTGTGTGTGTGTGTGTGTGTGTGATGTGTGTGTGTGTGTGGGCTGTGTTCTAACGTGTGTGCAATATGTTCTTTAGGGGGGCTTGTTGGGGCAACCACAGTGAATTTTTAAGGCACTGTGTTGTGGGTAAGCTGAAGCTGACAGAGCTCATCCCTCTATAGGTAGCAGATGCATGCTGGGTAGGTTCATGTCTATCCAACTGACTCTTCTGAAGTCTGAGCATGGTGCCTGTATGGCAAGGTATTTGAAAGAAGTCATACACGCATTCGTTTTTCAGTGTGTTCTTACAAATACAATCTCACAGTGATTCCCAGGTAGAATGAGTAGTCAATGTATATTCTGGGTGATCCCCAGGGTTTTTAAACTGGGGTATTGCGCAACAACAAAGCAATATCAACAACTGGCCATAGCTGGCCTACTCTCCAACGACAAATAAATGCGGATTTTCTTTTATTTTATGCCACAATACATATATTAGACCTGTATATATATATATATATATATTTTTTTTATATATTATTATATTATTTTTTTTATTTGAGGATAATGTATATAAAGCACTCATGTACTTCTTTACAACCAGTCCCCATGTGAATGTACTTTTGTAAATTTTGTCATTCATTCCCACCAGCACACAATGGCCTACTCTTCCGAAAAGCGGAACAGGTTTTAACGTGAGCGCAAGATGTTCTGCATGCCTTCGCACACAGGACCTCGGTTTATAGTCTCATCCGAAGAAGTTTTGAGGAAAGTGGAGTCGAGATGTTAACTCCAGAGGAAAAATCCCCTTGAACGTATGTAGAAAGTGTTCTGCATACCATGGGTGATGGTCTGGGTGCTAGTCTTTAGGATGGGACGATAAACCGAGGCCCTATGTGCTACACATAATTTTTCATCGCATGTTAAAGAACCCACGGCAACAATAGAGTTGTCACTGGCAAAATTACGTAGGAAAAATCCACTCTGATAGGGAAACAAATACAGTTGCAGACAGGAAAAAAACAATAAATGAGTGGCGCTGCTCTTGTTTGACACGCTCTCCCCGGAAGGCACCCAAATTTCTCGCAGAGAAATCTGCGTGACTGAAAATGGTATGAAAATTGAAAGTGTAAATACGTTCGCATGTTTGACCTGAGTATATAGTCTCATCCAAAGGACTTTCGGGTTACTTGTTGGCAAGCGAACCTCTTAACGATCCTGCCACCCTCTTTCTTCTTATAAAATCCCAGTGTTACATTACAGAAAACGGTTTCCTTTTTTATCATCCGTCGTTGATTTTGTTGATGTCTGGCCTTCCCCAGCTCAAAATACTGGGCCATATGGGGTCACCAGAATATGCACTCTGCATCATAGCACATAGGAATCACTGTGACCATACACTGGATGAGCCGCCGCTGTAGTCTAGTGGTTAGGGCGTTGGACTCTAATCTAAAGGTTGCGGGTTGGATCTCAGCTTTCGGCTATGGCGTTGTGCCCTTGGAAAAGGCACTTTACGACTACTTTCTCACCCCACCCAGGTGTAAAAGGGGTACCAACTTGTGTTGGAGGTTAACCCTGCGATAGACTGGCGTCCTATCCAGGGGGGAGTCTATGACTCTCAGTCGCTTAACGCCACAGAAACCGGGATAAGGACCGGCCTGATGAGCCTTATGGCTCGGGACAGACTTTAACTTTATGGGGTCACCAGAATATGCACTCTGCATCATAGCACATAGGAATCACTGTGACCATACACTGGATGATAAGGGTTTTTTGTGTTCAAATAGTACTGTCTCGGAGTGTTTTTACAGCACTGTTTCCGAGTTTTGTTTCAAACTTTAAAAAAAAATCTTTTTTTGACGGGATACTGCAAAGAAGTTCAATTGTGTGTGTGTGTGTGTGTGTGTGTGTGTGTGTGTGTGTGTGTGTGTGTGTGTGTGTGTGTGTGTGTGTGTGTGTGTGAAGTCAAGTCCAAGTCAAGTCAAGTCAAGTCAATAAATGATCTTTCTTGAGGGGGAAGAATTAAGTTTACACAATTTTTTTTTCATCCTGCCCTCACAATAAATAAAGAAAATTACTTTGTAAAAGCAAACCAAAGAAATATTAACAAAATTAATCTAAGTTAAAAAGAATCCCTTAAAATGAAGAAAACATTTCGGTTAATCCAGACCCCAGATAAGATAAAAACAAAACAAGACAGTGCATAT
>CM060321.1:7587201-7599701 GCA_030674155.1 Stramonita haemastoma | reverse complement strand
CAATGACCCAGGTTCAGACTCTGAATCAGATGAAGATGGTGATGAGAAGAACAAAGATGTTACCATCAAAATACCAAAGGTAAGAAACTTTCTATTGTTGGTTTTTTGCCCCTTAAGTATTACTTCTGTGTGGGGTTTTCTTTTTCTCTCGAACATCTGCATGGAAAAAAGAAACTAGACAAGGGAGAGCTTGGTGGCAGAAAGTCTTCAAAGAGAAGTTCCTTCTAGTTCTACAAATGTTCTAACCTTTACCTTGTCTTAATCCATTAGGCAGCCATAATCATATTTCAAAAAAACAGATATGTACATTTGTATTTTTTCAAGTTTGTTTAGATTTTTGGATTTTAATTTGTTCTAGAAGCATTTTTTAAATTATTAAAACAGAAAAGAAAGTGGGGTAAGTATGACTTTTGTTAGTGACGAGATGAAACAAAAAGTCTGTGACTGAATGTACAAATTGTGGATGTAAATGCACTGTTAAGTTTGTTGAAGCTTGGAAACAGGAACGGTTGTGAAGAGTTTTTAAAAGAAATTTTTTTGTGTGTTTTAATTTTTTTTTAATTTTTTATTTCATTTTAATTTTTTTGGTTGTGAAGAGTTAATTATAAACGATCTCATCTGAGTTTGAATGTTTAGCTCTTTAAAAAAAATTTTTTATAGATATTTTCTTTTTTGGCATTGTGTGCTTATAAATTTACCCTTTGCCTGTCAGATTGTGGGTCTGGGACTTCATGGAGTCTTTGAGTTGGTTCGTGAAACCAGAACCAAGTACCCTGAGCTGTGTGTCAAGGCACTGCAAGCATTGCTGGACCTCCTGCAAGGACAGCAGCCAGAAGCCATGAAACATGAACCACCAGAGGTTATTGGTAAGTGCTGTCACCCTACCACCTTCTGTTTGCTGTACATTTTACTGTTATAGTTGCAGTACATGTTTGAAATTATCAGTGAACTGTAAATGAATTCCACTGTTAATTAATCAAGTATTGGTATAGGTATCATTACATTTGTAGTATGATTAAGTTCTGGTTTTAGAATGTTTCAAGGTCAGTTTTACATACTCCTTTTTGCAAATGTTTGTTCATGATTAGTGTTCTGTTTTGATATTACATGCTTGTTTTACTTTGCTACGCTAGAATTTCTCATTTTCTATTTTGAGGTAATAATGTTTTCTTGAATAAATTAGTATGTTTTGATCATGAAAAAACCCTATGTTATCCAGAGATTCAAGTTGTGCTTATGCATAAGAGTCTTTAGGTGCATTGTCTGTGCATGTGTTTGCTTTACAGAGAAGTTGTTTGTGCTGTTGATGGAGCTGGCCACAGACTACTCAGCAGACGTGACTGTGGAGGGTCACTCCTTGACCTCCCTGGCCTGTTCAGGGCTGATCAGTCTGACCATTGCCCTGGGGGACACTGGCAAGCTCCTGACTGCCATCAAAGCCATGCTCATGTCCGCACCCAGTCTGGCCATGCAGACCACACAGGTATTGAGACCATCACGTACAAATCTACCGTTATTTTAATTAAGTGGGTCTTTACTGTGTATGCAGATCCAGTCCACAGTCTTCTTTGTAATATTCACAGATTTAAGTCCTTTGCTGAAATTTTTTTTTTTAATTAAAAAAAAAAAAAATCCTTTGCTTAAATCCCCCCCCCCCCCCCTTTTTCTTAATAGAACAAAACTTTTGTTTGTTGATGTTTTGAAAAAATACTATGCTGCTCACTGGTAAAAATTAACTGCTTTTTATGTAGATAGATAGGCACATGTACACATGCACACACGCACGCACGCACGCACGCACGCACGCACGCACACACACACACACACACACACACACACACACACACACCATGAATTATCTGCTGGATACAAGGGAACATTGGGTACAGAGCATGTATGTCATTTGATATAAACCTCATTCTTGCATCAAAATGCGATGATTCACAGGTACCAGGAATTCTACCTCAGCTGCAAAAAAGTGTTCAAGCCATACTACTGGGTCGTGCACAGCTGCCAGACTGGTTCAACTGTGGGGTTCGCACCCAGAGTCACACAACTGCCTTCCCGATGCCTTGCGTGGCAGGTTAGTTCCATTTTATGGTAGCATATTGCCTGTGCAAGTGTCTCAACTTCATTGCAATGCAAGCGCTTTGATTTGTTTTTGCAAGATATAGCGCTATATAAATTCCATGTATTATTATTATTATTATTATTATTATTATTATTATTATTATCATTATTATTATTATTATTATATTGTAATATTCTGTATTTTTTTTCTTCTTTTTTTTTCTTTCTAGAAACCTGAGGTCTGCTGTTGGTCAGATTTTTGTATATGATTCTTCTCCCATGACTGAGATTGCCACATTTCAAATTTTATGATAATTTTTAAACACAATCTGTGTTAATTTTTATCTCCCTACTTTTCTTTAAACAGTGTATTCCATGCATGCAAGAGTGTGTCTTTGTATGTGTCCACACACTAGACCCTTGAAGCCTTTTCAGAAGGATCGGAAGGGCATTGGTTGTCTGCAAAGATCTTGGCTCTTGAAGAGAAAGTCTGTTCCAACCTGGCAGTGAGACCAAGCAGACAGTGAGACTTTGATCCATTATTTTTGTATAGAATATCAAAGCACCATTCCATTGGGACCATCAGGCTCCACTTTATAATTTGATATATTGTTGGATCTGTTTATGTGGAGCAAGTCTGACTTATTGAAACTGCATCTTTTATGCAGTGAGTATTTTCTATAAAGAAGATAAAGCAAGCATATTTTTGTTTATATATTGAATGCAATAATCATTAAAGAGGGAAAAAAACCACCTTTGTTTCTTATGCTAGCAGATATCTTTGATTTCTGTTGTTGGTAATATTGATTTGTGATTTTTCTTTGAATGTCTTATTATTCAATTGAATTTGAAAAGCATATTATGTAGTCAGAAAGTAACATTTTGTTAGCATTCAATGGGGAGACTGGGACCACACAGTCGAGCTTCATCCACTTTACGGATGCGACTTTGAGAGTGTTGCTCAAATTACCTGACCAACACTGCAGGTGTCTGTATCTCTCGGGCCCGGTTGACGCCGGGATATATTATGATAGTAAGCGTAGAGTACAGCCCTGTCAAGTAGTCTCCAAGCATATGCACCTCCACAGCAGCATCATTACATCATCCTCATTCTCATCGATCATCATGCAATGAAAAAATTGCCTCTGATTCCGTGGGCCCGGTTGCTCTGGTCTCATGGTGACCTCAGATTCGGTTTCCCCATACACTTCTGTGCCTGTGGTGAGTTTGTGTCAAAGCCCTTGGGGTTGGGGGTTTGCGGGGGCGGTCGTTGGAGGGACGTTGTGGTGTCGCCACCTCGGGTGGGCGACTCACTCAGTCTGGCTCCGCGACTGAGCTAATACTGTCGTTAGTAGGGGGCTTAGTAGGTGGTGTCCTGCGTATGTTAGCTCAGAACAGGCACCACTGAACACCACCAAAGTGACCCAGCAGAAGTGCAGGGCCCCTCTGGCTGGTGGCCCCGCGACGGCCTAATATATCGATGAGCTCCTTGTGGACTTCCGATCCTGGGGATGAGACATGACAAACCTGGGCAGGCTGTAGCGGGAAAGTTGAAGCGAGCGGCGTGGGAGCGGCGGGGACAGGACGTCACGGAAGATGAGGCAGCAAAAAAAAAACAAAAACAAAAAAAAACCCATTTTGTTAGCATGGTTTTGGTTATTACAGATTCTGAATGCATTTTCTTACATTACCCATTGCTGTTTCCTTTTTATTTTCCCCTTTAACTTGTTTACCATACTCAGAGATTAGTTGGATACATTAAATGAAAAAGAAATCCAATAACTTGTGCCTAGAAACATTTAAGGAGCAGAAAGGTCAGGTCTTGTCAGCATTTATTCAGTAAACTTGTCATCATTACTCCTTGGGTCTGTTTTTGTTTTTTGTTTTGTGTGTGTGTTTTTTTATATATTTTTTTCAATGAAGTTTGATGATATATTTGCATCTTTTGCTATGTCAGCTGATGCGGAAGACAGTGTGGACAACTGTGCCATTGCCAGTGATGGCCGATTCCTCTTTATCCTCAACAAAAAGGGCCTGATCAAAATGGGGTCTGGGTATGGAGGAACCATCAAGGTGTGTACTATTTATTTGTCAGGCTCTTTCTGAGTCCTGCTTCAATGTTTGGGAATGTTTTTCAACCGCAGGACTAAGTAAGAGTCGGTGAATAATGTGCCTGATGCTGCTACAGAAAAGAAATTAAAAAAAAAAAAAAAGAACAAAGGCAGCTTAATTGTCAAGGAAAATATTTCATGGGCATTCTCTGTTATAGATGCATTTTGGTTATAGCTTTTTGAATAAGTGGTGTTGGCATTCAGTATAAATTTGATGAGTAGTAATTTGAAACAAAAAATATGTAGGGATATATATCTTGCTCCTTTGCCTTTTCTCAACATGATGTGCCATTCATCAGGTTAAAACAAATCTTACCATCTATGTGAATGATGGAGAAAGATGGCATGATGAAGATAAAAAGTGGTACATTTTATTGATGAAGAAGATATATACAGAATGTAATAATAACCCTGGAAAAAAGGTAATGAATAGATAGTAATTGAAATTTAATGAATTTCACAAAACTTATTTTGTTTTTTGATATTTTGTTTTGTTTCTTGATATTTTTTGTTTTTTTGTTGTATTAAAGAATTATGTTCTGTGTATATGATAAGGGTAATTCATGATATATTTTGGGTCTGAATATAAGATCATTTCAGTACAGAATGGCACCTTGCAACATATTTAATTTTAGAGAGTGAGACATATTTCATTGGAGCTGAAAGAGTCTAAACTGTACGTGGTATTATTTTCCAGCTTCGTAATTCTTGGTATTGATGCTTTTTACTGATCAAGTTTCTTTGTTTTTGAACAGGGAAGCATTGTTTGTCACAAAGAGCATTTTCGAAGCAGCAAAACGCCATGGTTAGCCTATGCAAAGGTAAGCTGTTTGTTAGAAAATTACATGTGTGTGTGTACATATGCATGCATCTGCATATTTTTTTTTAAAGAGATGTAGATACTCAAAGATCTCACATGTTTATTTTTCTTAAAATCTATTTAAAATCTATTAATGTTTCTTCATCTATTAAAACATTTCATTGCTCATTGAGATTGAAGGTGACTTAAAAGAAGTTTCAACAGCTCAGTTTAACTGCTGTGCAATCTGAAAAGGATAAAGTTGATATAAAAGTGGCAGACCTATGAGGTTTTGCCATCAGGTATGTTACTCTGGCCATCATCAATCTAATGGTATTTTCCATGAAAGTATATTTGATGTTTGTGTACATGTGTGTGTCTGTGCTCATGTGCTTGAGTTCAGTAGAACCAATTTAGAAGCTTCAAAAAAAAAAAGAAGAAAAAAAAGAAGAAAATTGCTATAATTTGACTGTGCAGGGCAAGCTAATGTGCAAGCTGGACAAGCAGTCGTCAACAGACTTGGTGCAAGTGGACACGTGCAGCCTGGAGCCCACCCACAGCTGCAGCCTGGACGGTAACTGCTGCCTGTCTTAGAAAAAAACAACAACCCCCCAAAAAAAACTGCCTGTCTTAGGCCACTAGGAGCCAGGCTCCAGCCTCCTTAGTCTAGAGCAAGCTCACTCAGACCAGATCTTGGAAAGTTGGTCTATTAGCCTTCATGCTGTGTTGAAAGTTATACACTCGCACACAAGATGCTGTCTTGCAGAGTTAAGTTATTAGCTTTTTTGAAGGTCTACTATGCTTTTACATTTTGGAGTTGTTTTTTGGGCGTTGTTTTTGTTTGGTTAGTTTGGGGAAGAGGGTGGGGGGAGTATTTGAAGTTGAAAGTTGGTTATAACATTAGAATTGTTTTTTCTGTGAATCTAATTTGATATTTCTACAAGTCTAAAGTTGCCGCCGCTGTAGTCTAGTGGTTAGGGCGTTGGACTCGGAATCTAAAGGTTGCAGGTTCGATCCCAGCTTTCCGCTATGGCGTTGTGCCCTTGGAAAAGGCACTTTATGGCTATTTTCTTACCCCACCCAGGTGTAAAAGGGGTACCAACCTTGTGTTGGGGGTTAACCCTGCGATAGACTGGCATCCTATCCAGAGGGGAGTCTATGACTGTCAGTCGCTTAACGCCACAGAAACCGGGATAAGCACCAGCCTGATGAGCCTTAGGCTCTGGACAGACTTTAACTAACTAGTGTAAAGTAAGGGTATACTAGGGTCTACTAAAGCCAGATATATTTTTTATGGTGTGGCAGCTTATTGGCATTTGCCTCTGATTCTGAGAGTTAATAAAGAAAAAAGGAGCAAGAGGGTTTCAAACATAACTTAATGTTGACTCAAAGTGTCTCATAACATATTTTTTTTATGTTTGGACCCAAGTGGATTCTTCAAAGCAAATTATGTAAAGGTTCAGTTTCTGATCATCTCTAGTGATTTTTGAATAACTGTTGAATTTAGTTCAGTATCTGTTTTTTTCTTCTCTTTTTTTTTTTTTCTCTCTTTTTTGTTCATGGTATTCTAACAGTTTGTAAAAGTGATGGTTTGTTTTCATGTGATCTCAACAGGCCATGGTGTGGGACCATCCTGCTGTTCAGTGATGGGGACAACATTGGTCAGATTGCTCCTGCCAAAGAGGTCAGTCAGATGTTTCTCCTGTGTTTGTATATCTTCTTTGTCTTTTCCAGATGTTTCTCTTTTTTCTCTGCCTCTCTTCTGGTTATATATCTTTTTTATGTCATTTTCATTGTTGAATATTAACTGTGCATCTATATTTCTTTCCTACCATTTTCTTAGTGTTGTAGTGTAATGGAGTGATGAGGTTATTCTCTTTTTTGTGTGATTTTGCTCTGTTTTATTTATAGAAATTTGCGTTTGCTTGATTCAGTGATTGTGCAGGATTCTATTGTTATATCTTGTTCACATTGTTTCAGATTGTAGAATCTCGGCCTGGTAGTTCATTCCAAAGTTTATGTGAAGAGTATTATTGTTTTTCAGGTATGTTACTTAGCTACAGTATGCAGCATGTAAATGAGATTTCTGTGCTCTTGTTGACAGGACAGTTTTGTGGTTCGCACCTTCAGCCCCCAGGCATCCCCCATGAAGCTTCTGAATGAGATCCCTCTGAAGCTGACCCGCAAATGCCTGGACATGTTTGGCTCCAACCCGCTGTAGACGGGGAGTTCACGCGGAAAACAGTCTGTAAGCTTACGTCATACAGTTTGGGGTGTAATAGCATTAGTAGGCAGTTACTTGTGCTTTAAAAATAGCAGAACAAAAGTTTATTTGCAAGCATGGTGTGTAGTAGACATGAGAAGAATCATATTACTTGAAAGTACTTGGGGTGTGATGAAAATAAGATAGTGATGAAAATAAGATGGTGAATGCCAAAGAAAGGAAGGAAGAAAGAAATATGTCTGTTGCTTTCAATGTGTTGCATACCCACACTTATGCGAAAAATAACTTTTTGTCTGTGAAATAAGGTGTAAACCCATTTACTGTATTTTTCAGGTTATGAGCTACATGATTTTAAACCACATTAGATGGGTTACACAGCACCGGATGTGTTCAGATCATGTTAGTGGCCTTTTGGCTTTGATTTTGTCATTGCCCTGTGTATAGTTTGAATGCAGTTCAAAGCAATGAAAAAAAAAATTTTTTTTTTTTACAAATTTGCGTACAACTCTGGAGGAATGACTTAATGGTCATGTACGAAGTAGCCAGGAACATGTAGGCAAAGATTTACAGAGTTTACTTTTCTGATAAAAAAAATTCTAAAGTGATATTGAATTTAGCATATGGTTTGCGTTGAGAGTGCTGAGCTTGAGTAACCATGACTATGCAGTATGGTTTATTACAGCAACAGGCTTTGATGAGGACACTCTGACCATGTCTTCTGGAAAAGATTCTCCTTGATCAAGACTGTGGGAGCAAGGTGAGATACAGAAGCTTTATATATTATACCAATTGTTTGTACTACATCCATGTACTGGTTCTATTACAGCAATCTACTTTGATATCACTACTACTACACATTGTCTTCTGTGATAATAGTCTTTCTTCAATCTTTATTCAAATTGATCTTGGTAATTATAAATACAGTTATTATAGCTTTATATATATATTATATAAATACTGTTTTTGGTTGTGTGTGCGTGACATGCATGTGCACAGTGCATGTGTTATGTGTGATTCACTTTAACTTGTTTGTGTGATACATATGTTTGTCTTACACATTCTTTTCATCAAAGTTGATTTTATACAAGATACAGTTTGTTTAGCTTATACTTTCTGTCACAAAATAAAAGTTGGAAGGTTTTGCTGTTTGACAGTGAATAGAGGGTCACAAAAGACCAAGTAATTACTAAGTATTGTGTAGTCACACTGTTCATTCGAACTAGCGATGTCCGTTTGTTTGGAGAAAATGACAAAATTAAGATGGGGGTGGGGGGTGCGGGGAGAAGCACAAAAATATTCACACACGCACGCACGCACGCACACACACACACGCACAGCACCACACACACACAGCACGCATGCACGCACAGCACGCACAGCACACAGCACGCACGCACCACACCACCACACACACACACACACACACACACACACACACACCACAACACACACACACACACACACACGATGACATTTACAAAACTGATGACATTTACAAAACTGCATACACATGGGACTGGATGTAAAAAAGCACAAGAGTGTTTATCCCATTATCCTTGATATAAAAGAATAGAATACAAAAAATGAAATAAAATAATAAAATAAATAAAATAATAAATAAATAACGATATTAAAAAAATATTGAAAAAAAACCAAAACCACATGACGCAACACTCAAACGCCACACTCGAACGCACACACACACACACAACAAACTTAAACAAATCTAGCACAACTCAATCACAAGTCCTACATGAAACCAATACCCTCACATCTTGTTTCCAGGTGCTGTTCACCGGCAAAGCAGCTTCGCTGGGCATCAAGCAGGGAGGCCCCCCATGGGCAAGTGGGCGGAGCTGCCCATCACCAAGTCCCCCAAGATCGTGCAGGTGGCCACAGGTCACGACAGCGCCCACGCCTTGATGCTGGCCGATGACGGCAGTGTCTTCTTTGTCGGCATGGCCAAGAGAGGAGAGGACGGGGACTCTGGAGCAGGTGATTAATGATGAGGGGGGGATTGCAGGGAAAGGTTTATTTATTTATTTATTTTTTTAAATTTTAGTTTTTAGGTTTTTTGAAGAAAATTTTTTTTTTTTATTGAAAAAATATTTTTATGTATTAATTTTTTTTTTTTTTTTTAAGGGAATTTTTTTTTTTTTTTAAGAACAGAGGGTAGGAGAAGAGAGAACTAGAAGAGAGGGAAAAGGGAAAAATCATAAAATTGTGTTTTGTTTAAAGTTTTTGCAGTTTTTTTTGTGTGTGTGAAGGTGTCACCACATGTCTTTTGTAGAATTCAGGATTTTAATTTAGATGTTTAATAGCCGCACAACCTGTTGAGCTATTCAAGCCTTGGGTTCTTTGTGAAAATTATGGTGTTCTTGCAGCCTATTGAATGCTGACATGAATTAAGAGATCTTAAATTTGCATGATGGATCTTCTGAGTGTATGTGTACACAAAGGTTAGGGCACGGGCAAGCCTGTACTTAAGTCAGTCTGGAAAGTTAATAAAAATCCCTGTTATTCCACCAGGCTTCATCAAGATTTGAATCTTTGAGCCACAACTTCAGAACCATTAGGATAAGAAGTCTCTTTGCCTTATCCATTTAGTTGTTGCTCCTGCTTAACTGATGAGAAATCTAGACCAAATGCAGAAGATAATTGAAAAAAATGTAGTAGTTAAGCTACCTTTTCCTTATTTGAATTTATCTAACTGTTACAGCTGTCAGTCACTGGTCGATGTTGATTAACTTGTGGATCTTGCTTTTCGATGCAGCTTTGTGTGTGTGTGTGTGTGTGTGTGCGTGCTGTTCTGTCTTGTATTGTGTTGTATGGGTGTCAAAACATTCATTTTTCTGTTTAAAGTGTGTGTGTGTACATTGACTTTGTTAAAAATCTAAATTGTTATTGGCTGCATGCGCAAGAATTGGTTGAATGCAAGCGCTTTGATTTGTTTTTGCAAGATATAGTGCTATACAGATTCCATGTATTATTATTATTATCATTATTAAACTTTTCTAAAATTGACAGAATCGGTCAACTTCTTTTATTTGCTTTGCAGCAAAAGGGCGCCGGCAGCCAAAGCCAGTGAAGCCGAAGAAGATGATTCGTCTGGAGAACAAGCAGGTGGTGTTCGTTGCCTGCAACAGCGGGAGCAGTGCTGTGGTCACCAAGGATGGAGAGGTCTACATGTTCGGCAAAGACACGGCCCACTGTGACCATGCATCAGGTCAGTGTGTGTGTCAGTGTGTGTGTGTGTGGGGGGGGGATGTAAGAGTGTGTGTGTGTGGTGTGTGTGAGTGTGTGTGTGTGTGTGTGTGGGGGGGGGGTGGTTGTAAGTGTGTGTGGGGGGTGGGGGGGTGGGTGTGTGTGTGTGTTAATGTGTGTGTGCTTGTGTGTGTGTGGGTGGGTGGGTGGGTGGGGGTGTGCATTGTGCGTGTGTGTGTGTGTGTGTGTGTGTGGGTGTGCGTGTGCGTGTGTGTGTTGTAGAGAGTGTGGTGTGTGTGTGTGTTGTGTGTGTTGTGTGTGTGTGTGTGTGTGTGTAGATGTGTGTAGTTGTGTCTGTGGTGTGTGTGTGAATTAACTGTGTGTGTTGGTGTAGTGTTTGTGTAGTTGTTGTGTGTAGTGTGTGTTGTTGTATGTATGTTGTTGTAAGTTGTAGTGTGTGTTGAGATGAATGTTATAGTTATGTTTTATTATGAAGAAAGAAAAGATCTCTCTGTGTAAGACAAAAAAATCTTATTCCTCATATCTGTTGTAATATACTTTGTTCTTGTGTTTTTAATTTTTCATTTTCTTCTTTGCCAAAAAAAATAGTCGGGATACTTTCTGAATGAAGGATGGAATATGTGTGCAGGTCATGTGACTGACTTGAAGGACGTGATGGTGACACAGATCGCTCTCGGCAAAGCTCACACTGTGGCCTTGACCGCCAAAGGTCAGATCTTCACCTTTGGCATCAACAACAAAGGTCAATGTGGACGTGACTTCACTCAGACAGGTGCCAGAGAAAGTAAGCAGATAGGTTAATGTATGTCCATAATAGAGTATGTGTGCATATAGAACAAGAATAGATTCTTTATCTCAAGTCTTTGTTGTTATGTTGTAAGCATAAAATGGGTGAGGGAAAGATTTGGGGTGGGTTGTCAGACAGGGACAGAGAAACAGACAGCCCAATCTGTAGTTGAGAGAGCTATAAACCAGATTGGACTGGATTGAACTAGCGTTGTTTTACATCAATTTTCAAACCATGCCCTTTCACATTTAAGGTTTTATTCATGGTTAAAAATGTCTTTATGCAATGATGTGTGTACATGTCATATTTGTTGTGTTGAGGCTTGGCCGTATTATCTTTATTGCTGTTTGCTTTTGCAGCAGGGAACAACGTGACGATGACAGAAGAGGAGGATGAGAATGAAGGAGATGAGCAAGTCTGCCCTCCAGGTGAGAAAGGAGAGAGAGAGAGAGGAGAGAGAGAGAGAGAGAGAGAGAGAGAGAGAGAGAGAGAGAGGAGAGAGAGAGAGAGAGAGAGAGAAAAGAAAGAAAGCAACAGAGATAGGCAGGCAGACTGACAGAGGGTACAGAAGAGAGAAAGATTTGAAAAAGAGAGAAGGGGGAGTTCAGTTCATGTACATTACACTGGGATATTGTTTTTCTTCTGGTCCTTGTCATATGCAAGTTATGGGGGTAAATCTTTATGCATAAAAATAAAATCTGTGATGATTTTTTGTACACATTGATGCTCCTTTTCCTTTAAGAGAAAATATTTTGCTGTTTGTACTGTAAAACATTATTGTGGGTAATAGGAAAATACTATTTCATCTGTTAAGACAGAGAGATGTGGACGTTGTGTGCGAGATACAGACATTGTGTGTGCTTGGTGATGTGTGAGAAAAATTGACGTGGAGTGCTTGCATGCGTGTGTGTGTGTGTGTGTGTGTGTGTGGTGTGTGTGTGTGTGTGTGTGTGTGTGTGTGTGTGTGTGTGTACACGTGCATGAGGGTTTGTGGCATGGCATGTTCTTATTAGGGAGAGCAGTCCAAAATTTCACGCAGAGAAATCTGTTGTGACTGACAGTGGTGTATATGGCAGTGCAACACACCAGTCTGTGTTTCAGGCAAACACAAGTGGTATCACAACAACTGCATGATCTGCACAATGTGCCACGAGTGTACTGGCTATGGCGTCGGCTGCGTCAACAGTGGCCACAATGACCGCAACCCTGGCATGTCAGTACAGTTGTCAGCCTTAAAAAAAAAAAGATTTTTTTTTATTTTTTTTTTATTTTTTTTTTTTATAC
>CM060321.1:7542201-7582201 GCA_030674155.1 Stramonita haemastoma | reverse complement strand
AACTGATTTCATATATTGCTAATCTTTGTTTGTGGAAGTTTATGCATGCTGTGTTTTCACATGCTTGATTCCAGTTATCACTAGTTTGTTTACTCTGTCTGCATGTATGATTGACATGGATTATGTTCATGATGATTGTACCTATTGCGTTTTTTCTTTCAATGGAGAGAGATATGCATAAAAAGACAGTAAAGAGAGTACTTGTCTTTTTTAAGATTTATAATACATCATCATGAGACAACAAATCGCTAATTTTTAATGGAATGTACCAAATTGATAGAAATATTATAGTATGATTCACTAACTATTTCCATTTTATAACAGTGAGTGTGGGTTTGTTTTCCTGTTTGTGTGAACAAATATGCATGCTTGTTCATGTATGCAGGTGTGCATGCTTTCATGAAGACCTGCTGTCTAGCTCTGACTGGAGTTTGTTCCTAGAAAAGGGTTCCCCCTGAGATTTTGAGGCAGAATGGTACTATTTTCTGTGGCAGTTGTTTTCCTTTTTACTTTTTTATGCAACTATTAGTTTACACAGATTTCTCTTTGTTATTTAGAATTTGAAAAGGGACGTTGTCGGGATAGCTTTGTGGTTAGAGATTGTGCTTGCAGTTTGATAGCCCGGGGATTGAGTCCTGGATCGAGCTACTATCAAGACACTGCACCCATTCAAGGGGATTTTTCCCTAGGAGTTGAGATCAGCACTGACTCCACTACCACGATAGTCCTTTGAATGAGACTTTATTCGAGGTCCCAAGTGCGATCGCACGCAGAACATCTTATGTACATGTTTAAACCCTTTTCTGCCTTTTGGAAGAGTAGGTATTACATACCGGTATGAACAAATGACAAAAAAAAAAAGCAGCAGTTCAGTTTTATTGAAAATTCTGATAATCATTTTAAACATGGAGATGAATTATTTGAGGATGGTGTGTGTGTGTTGTGTGTGTGATGTGTGTGTGCGTGTGTGTGTGTGTGTGTGTGTGTGATGCGTGTGTGCATGTGTGTGTTGTGTGTGGTGTGTGTGTGTGCATGTGCATGCGGCGTGTATGTATGTGTGCGTGTGTATGTATGTTGTGTGTGCATACGTGTGTGTGTGCATACGTGTGTGTGTGCAGAAGGAGTGGTGGAGTCTGAGGCTGACTTCACCAAGGTGGGGTCTCTGGCCCCGGCAGAGGTGGTGGTGGGCACAGGGGACATGCCTGTGATGCAGATTGCCTGTGGCGTGCACCACACAGTGGTGCTGCTGCAGAATGGAGACGTCTTCACCTTCGGCAACAACAGCTACGGGCAGTTGGGACAGGGGGACATGGTGGCCAGGTGGGTGGGTGTGTGCAGGGGTGTGGCTGTCAGTTTCTGGTGGGGGGGGGGGGGGGGGGGGGGGGTTGGGTCAGTGAGTGGGTGGGTGGGTGGATAGATGTGTGTGTGTGTGTGTTTAATTTATTCTTTTAGAATAACTACTCATGTTCAAATTTACATGGAACAGTGATACATGCTGATAATGACAACTAGACAATTTTTCATCAAATGGAGACACATTTTGCACACATTGTACTGATTTTTGTCACACGTTCATGAAGAAGCTGAATATGAGAACATTTAAGTTAAGTGCTGACCTGACTGACAGAGCAATGATGGCTGTTGTTCAGGGGTGTGCCCACCAAGGTAGCTCTGCCGATGGCAGCAGTGCAGGTAGGGGCCGGCTCTCATCACACTGTCGTCCTCCTGACCAGTGGCCAGGTCTACACCTTTGGAGACTACCAGGTAATGGATTGTACTTACTGCTTCACCTTTTTTTTCTTTTTTATGATAGTCTTTACCATTTCAGTTACTATAGAGTCATGGCCTGTGCATTGCTCAGTCAGCCAAGTAAAAATGCTGTAAGGCATTGGTAAGCCAAGTGTGTACATTGGTAGCCAAGTGTGTAAGGATGTACAACAAGTGTGTAAGGCATTGGTGAAGCCAAGTGTGTAAGGCATGGTGACCAAGTGTGTAAGGCATGGTGAGCCAAGTGTGTAATGGTATGTGGTTGAGCCAAGTGTGTAAGGATGGTGTGCCAAGTGTGTAAGGATGGTGAGCCAAGTGTGTAAGGTATTGGTGAGCCAAGTGTGTAAGGCACTGGTGAGTCAGGTGTGTAAGGCACTGGTGAGCCAGGTGTGTAAGGCACTGGTGAGCCAGGTGTGTAAGGCACTGGTGAGCCAGGTGTGTAAGGCACTGGTGAGCCAGGTGTGTAAGGCACTGGTGTTGCTACCATCATAAAAACATCCTTTACTTCTCCAGAGATTTTGCGATTTCAGCCTGTAACTGAATTTTAGGGCCTCTATGGGTTAGAAACCGGGCACATTTACCCAGTTGTAATTTTTTATTTTGCAGTCATGTTGCTTTTTATTATATTATCTTTTCTGTTTTATTGCAGTGTGCTTTTTCGAGATTATCTCATTTTCCTATGCTACTCAAGCACATGTATTAAACAGTGGTTGTGTTTAAATTGAAAAGAATGGTACTTTTAATATGTGGGCAGTTTTTTTCTGCATGGAAAACTGCATCGTTCAAGTTTTACTTCTAGGATGTGCGCATTCATATTTTTGACAGTGGGTGATTTCAAGAAAAGAAAATGTCCTAACATAACTTTGTTCATCAGTTTTTTTCACCTAATGATTCGTAAACTGCATTAAAAGGCATTCACTTTTTTGCCATAAAAAAAAGGTGAGTGGTGCACTCTATGATATGTTGGATTGTATGGGATGTGTTTATCTGTGTTCAGAAAATGGCTTGGGACGTTCAGGACCGGAGGATCCCTCTGTGAAAAGCAAAAAGGGGCATGGCACTGCGTGCCTGGTTCTGTGCCCGGTGTAGGTCAGTACTCTCCCCTTTTACTTCTGCTATTGGGATGAAATGATTTTCAGAATCTATATAACATTGATGCTTAAAATATTTGATCAGTGTCCGCTCTCGATTGAATATTTTATCTGTTGCATTCATGTGTAGATCAGAGGAATTTTATTTATTTTGACTTTTGTCACATTTTTAATTGTGAAATTCTTGATAAATATTGTATCAGCTGTTCTAACATGTATGGAGAAATATACATGTGGTGGGTAGAAATTACTTGGTAAATGCTTTGGGAACAAATTTAGAACTGTAGAAAAACACTTTTCACCAGAATGAAGTTAAATTATTTTGTGTGCATCCATTCATTGTGCGTGCTTTAGCATGAGTTCATATGTGTGTTCTTGTGTGTTTCCATTTTGTTAGCACCATAAATAAGCAAGTCAGTATTGCTGTAACAATATGAAAGACGCACCTTGCATTAGCCTCACAGTGCCTGATCACTGCATTTCACGAGATGTTTCGTGTCGTCAGGTGCACGGTTTGGACGACGTGCCACTGGGTTGGAGCCTGTGCAGACCAGACCTTCATGAGGATTGACGAGTCTCTGATCAACGCTCTCACCCTGCAGAAAGCCAACATCTTTGCCAGCCAGTCCTGCATTGGTAGGTCCTCCCATCTAGGCTTCCTCTTGATTCTGTGTGGTGTGTGTGTGTGTGTGTGTGTGTGTGTGTGTGGTGTGTGTGTGTGTGTGTGTGTGTGGTGATATTTGTGTGTCAGAGTGTGGTTGTGTGTGTGTTAGTAGATGAATTGTTTGGAGAGAAAAATGAATGCTCGGTGCAGGGAGCTGCTGATACAAAATTTTTACATAAGACAAGAATGGTCCACCATTTGGTATTTTCAGCAGTGAATACCTGCTGGAAAGATTAACAGATTTATTTTGGATTGTGCATTCATGATCACAGTATTCATAAATACGGGATGGTGCATACTGTGCCATGCTCTAGCACCTTAGCATGAGAGGGTGGTGATTGTGATCACATGAATGTCCCAGCAGAGATTTCCAACTTAAGGGTTGGAATTGGAGGGTAAAGGGAACAGTAAAACATAGGCAACAGAGTAACACAGTACACAGTAATCACAGGGTATGGTAGTCATGTTTGCATTGTCAGGGTATACATTTCTACACACATTAACGCCACAAACATTGCATACAGTTTCCGTCAGAAAACAGCAACAAAATCAAAGATTGTTTTGAAGGCATGATCATTTCTCTCGTCTTTTATGGATTGAAAACTGCAGACTGTCATTGTGGAACTGAACTTAATGACACTTTATTTTTCTTGTGGTGTGAAGGTTTGATCCCACGAGGAGAGAACAACGCAGGCATTGTCAAGTGTCTGATGATCAGCAAGGTGGACGGAAGCTGCAAGAGGTAGTACACTCTGTTAGATTTTGAACTGATGTTCTTGTAACTGTCTCTCTGACACAAGAAAAAAGCTTTGTCTGTGCTGTCTTTTTGTAGTCGTGGTAATATACTTTTGATGTTTAAAACTGTTTGATAAACAATTATGAAGAAGGAAAAGGAAAGAAGTCAGTTATTTTTGTCGCCCCCCCCCCCCCGAAAAATTGAGAACGGCATATAACCTCAAGTTAGTGATGGTTGTACTTTCTTGTTGCTGGTAATCAGTTAATTACACAGTATATATAGGTAAAGAAATATGAAGATAGGAAGAAAGGTCTCAAATTGCTCATAGATTGTTATCAACTGAAATGATATGAATAGGCTTTACATAGAAAAAAATTGAATACAACTTTGGAACTGTTATAAACTAATGTCTGCAAGATTAGTTATTGTGTGTCAGTTCACAGCTATGATATCATACCCGAAGAGAGAGACTGTTGCGATTATTTATTATGCCCCAGAGACAGAGAACCTTCTTGAATGTTTATGTGCATGCATGCACTCTTTGTGTGTTGTGTGTGTGTGTGTGTGTGTGTGTGTGTGTGTGTGTGTGTGTGTGTGTGTGTGTGTGTGTGTGTGTGTATGGAACTTGTACTGTACATGTTTTTATGGAAATGATTAAACATGGATGTGTGGATGTGTTCAGTTTCAGTGGGGAAGACCAAGTGGACCTCAGCAACCAGGTGGTGTGTCTGGACCCTGTGTATGATATTCTCTGGGGGTGAGTGTCCCCTGCCCTGTTGCTGTTCATATATTTATTCGGTAAATTGACCTGCTGTGGAAGGTGTCATAACTGTTTTGTCTTGAGCATGGGTGTAGTCTAAATGAATGTATTCTAATTGTTTATAGGAAGGATGTGGGTTTTTTTGGTTTGTTTGTTTTTAATAGGAAGGATGTTGACTGGATTGTATAAAACAGATATTCTTTTCACAGATGACTTTGTACACACACATGCAGGGGACAGGCATGTGCGCTTACACACATGTGTGGGCCCATGCACACACACACACACACACACACACACACACACACACACACACACACACACACACACACACACACACACACACACACACACACACAATGCTTTTTTTGCCCTATTCTCTCTCTTAGTCTCTTGCTCTCTCACAACTTCATGATGAAATTTCTGCTTTCCCATTGCTTTATTTATCATCCTGGTTTCATTGATGCTGAAATTATTTATAAAAATGAAAAGGAAAATAATATGGGTATGTTCAATAAACTCAAATCCTGAGAAAGGCAGAACAGAGAGAGGAATGGAGGGAACTGGTTGTCAAGTCTTCATGGGTGCCCCTACGGTCGCCTGACAAAGGGATAGATAGATAGATGTTCAATGAATTTGATTTAAAAAATTTTTTTTCTTGTGACAGGTACTGCCCCCAGTCTCAGGAAATCCGCAGCTACAATGTTCTGGTGCCTGAAGCCCGCAGCCTTCCCAGCATCCAGCCTGGCTATCCCAACATCCTCAGCCCTGAACTGGCTGTTCCTGTGCATATGGGCTGCACCACAACCAGATCTCACTGTGCCCTGCACATGCTGGGTTAGTGAGTGTTTGTCTGCTGTGTGTGTGTGTGTGTGTGTGTGTGTGTGTGTGTGTGTGTGTGTGTGTGTGTGTGTGTGTGTGTGTGTGTGAGGTGTCATGTCCAAAGTCTTAGGATGATGGTATATATGTAAAAAGGGAGGGTTATAGTTTCTGTGGTTGTGTTGAAGGTATGAGATGTTGGTTAAAATCAAAGATGTTTCTGCTTTGGTGATTTCTGGTGATTTGAAACTTTCATGTTTTAGTGCCTTTTGAAAAGTGTTGGTTTTCCTTACACTTTTTTTTCTCTAAGAGGAGGGAGGGATTGTTGTTGGTTTTATTTCTGGTTTTTTTTTCTTGAGTTATTTAGTATTTTTTGTGTTTGTCTACTGTTGTGTTTTTATTAGTAAACTAATTTGATGAGCATTTTATTTTATGTTGTTGCATTGACATGTGGAGGAAATTCGTTCAGGTTGATGAACTAATAAGTATCTCAATTGAAATGTTCTGTTTATATATGTAATTGTGTGTGTGTGTGTGTGTGTGTGTGTGTGTGTGTGTGTGTGTGTGTGTATGTCTCTGTGTGTGTGTGTATGCGCATGCGTGTGCGTGCATGCTGTGTTCCAGGCTGCCTGGACACCCTGACGATTGCCCAGCAGCTGAAGATGGAGGTGTTGGAGGAGGCCAAGGAGAAGACAGCACAGGCCAAGGTCTACACCAAAGAGGACTACTCGGTCGTCAACAGATTCGAGAGTCAGTAACACAGCTCTTCTTCCGCCTGTCTGTTTATTCTTATTATGATAATAATGATGATATAAAAGGTAAAGGTGTCCCATAACCTAGGCGGTCGTAGGGGAGCGAGGTATCAGAGACCTCAGCTTCTCTAGGGGCCAGCATATTGAGTGCGGCGCCCATCTCCTCTCCCTCGCTGCTTTACCTTCCCTGACCCTAAAGAGGGCAGGTACCCATTTACAGCTGGGTGAACTGGGGGGACTGTACTGAAGCCAACGCGCGTAAACGATCACCCATCCAAGTGGTAACCACGCTTGACGCTTCTTAACTTGGCTGGGGGAAAGCGAGCGTTCTGACCACTGAGCTATAGTGCTGAATCTTGTCAAGCACACAAATCACATATTCTTATCAAGTGTTTTAAGACACTCCTCCACCCTCACTCCCACCTTAATACATGGTTTTTAGTGGGGGGTTTTTTTGGTCTGAAATCGAAGGAAAAGAACCTGGAACAGAAACTGTGCATATATCTACTTGCTTATGTGCATGCACAAATATGTACACAAACATATACAGACACATACATTCACACAGACATGACCCCCCCCCCTCCCCCCCTCATCTCAGAACACACAATTTACACACATACGCACAAATACACACACAAATACACACACAAAACACACACACACACACACACACACACACACAACACACACACACACACACACACACACACACACACACACACACACACACACACACACACACACACACAACACACACACAGATATGCACACATGTTTAGGTAAAACATGCATTATGATAAAATTAATTTTGTATTAATTACATATGGACATTTTATATGAACCTTTTGGGTTATGCTAATTTCTGTCAGTCAGGAAAACAGTCTTTCATAACGAGAGTTTTTGTAGCGTCAAAATAGCAAGCAATTGTCATATGCTGTAGGCAAGAAATTATTATGACTTTGATTTTTACTTTGAATTTCATGTTCATATATTTTGTATTGCTTATGAAATGTATGCTTTTTTTTAGGTGTCATAAGAGACTGTTTGAACATTTGTGTTGTTGTAATCAAAAGTTTGAAATGTAATGTGCTTATTTGACTCACTGTTGAGAGCAGAAGTTGAAGGGAAACAGTAAGATGAATGTTCACCTATGCTTTTCATTTATTTTCTCTTTTTGCGTAATTTTTCAGTTGTGTTGAATTTAATACTCATATCAGACAGTTGTGATAAAAGCCTGTGTTGTGTTCTGATGACCATATAAAAGTAGAAACTTCCAGGAGTAAACCCCTTCATGCGTATGGCAGAAGTCCATATAGCACTTTTCTGAATGGTAACTTGTACATAGAGCATAACAATACAAGGCGTGATTGCAGATGTCTGATGGAACAAACTGTTATTGATGTTTGCAGGTCATGGGGGTGGCTGGGGCTACTCAGGCCATTCAGTGGAAGCCATCCGTTTCATGTGTGACACAGACATTCTGCTGGGCGGCTTTGGCCTCTTTGGGGGCCGCGGAGAGTACTTTGGCCGCATCAAGGTAACCGGCTGTGGCATCACACTTCTCTTAGATTTGCCTTCAGATATTATCCTATGTTGTTTTCTGTTGTGGGTTTTTTGGTGTTATATTCCGTTGACTTTGTTGTTTTATCAGAATTTCTTCTTCTTTATGTGTTTGTTGTCAATCACAATATCAATATAATTTTCCTTTATCATGCTGGATCTTAAATGTATGTGAATAGGGGAAAAAATCTATCTCAAGGGGAAAAGAGAACAAAATAGAAAGGATAAGAGAATGAGGGTGTGGAGTGTGTATTTATATGATGAAGTACTAACGCCTTATTTTTTGTCTTTTTGACATCTTGATGTTAAATCAATGTGCACCTGTATCTGTGCAATGTGTGTATGTTAATGAATGCAGTGAGTGTGGATGTATGTGCATGCACGCACTGAATGCGCATGTATGTGTGTGCAAATGTTTGGATTCATTAATTCGATTAATATAAACACATTCTGTGAATATATTCCAACAAAAGCAGTTTTTCATCTCTAGTAGAGAAAAGAATATGCATTAACCAGTTTGTGGCTCAAAAGAGGATTTTTACCTTTTAAACTAAACTTAAGTAGACAACATTGCCTCACTGGATAAAAACTGGGGTACACACATAACAAGGGAGGGTCCTCGCTCATTAGGCAAGAGATGTCTAGCAACACTGTTCCTGTACAAGGGAAGAGGGCCACAGTTGAAATGGAATAAAGCAAGCAGAATTTTTTCCACAGTAGTGTCAAGAAAAAAAAAAAATTGTGAAGAGACTGAAGCAAATTTAGCAGAGAGGAGTATGTCAAAACTGAAAACCCTTTGATAAGTCATTTTCAAAATGATTGAGAAGTTGTTACCTGCACTTGTTTTTTCCTCCACTACTCTTTCCTCAATAAAACTGAAAGCCCTGTATGTTTTGACAGGTGTTTGAGCTGGGAGTGGATGGTGGAGACAACGAAACAGACGGAGAGCTGCTGGCAGAAACGGATGAGGTGCCCTATGAGTGTGGGGCAAGGTGAGGAAGCTTTGACAGCGTGCCAACATCGACCACATTAACCCTCTTGCATTCAGACTCTCTGAACACAAACTGCCCCTAGATTTCGCATTCCATCATGAAATCAGGTCAGGCACACATGCTCCCTGGCCTTTTTCTCCTTCTAATACATACCAGCAGCTATTATTACTTCCAGACACTCAACAGGGTTTCTCCTTCTAGCTGATAGAGCTTTGACATGTGGTTTGCAATTAGTGATGGTCACAGCGTGATGGAAATCTACTGTGTGTAAATCCCGGCAAATCCGGATCGGGACTTAGGGGGAGTAATTATGCAATCCCAGCAAATCCCGATCGGGACTAAGAGGGTTAATTGAATGGCAGCAAAAAGGATGGGGAACAGCTTGAAATTCTCCATAGTATTTGCTGGAAGTTACTGATGTTTGTTTTGAAGTTATGTGTGGAAAAAGATTTTTTTTGGTTTGTTTTTTTCCAAATCATAACAATGGATTAATGAATAGAGACCAGGTGGTAATGAAAGGTAGTGTTACACCGAATTGCTGAGTGGGTATTTGTAGTGAAAAGGGAAAGCAGGCAACTCTTTCAGAATGATGTTGAGTAGATCATACTTTTGTCATTCCTTTGACATCTCTCCCCCAACTCCTCCCTCTTTCTCTATCTTTAGCCACTGTTTTTTTTATGTTAAATGTGTTTTCTCCCTCTTTTTAAAAAAAATCATATATTGTATTTATTAGCATTCTTGTCACTGCAGAGACCTCTGTGTGGTTATTATCTCCTGTCTCTGAGAGAGCGTGTTGTCATAGGACAGACAGTTTGAAGATAATGAAGTTTGGTTTCTTCTCTCATGTCCCAAGGACAGCACCAAGGTCATGAAGTGAGGTTCTCTCTCTATTTACAATAGAAGTTTTTGTGAAGTTATACATCTATTTGATCAGTTTTTGCTTCCACAACACAAATTCACACACAAGCGCACGCACCCACACACCACACACACTCACACATACTCACACACGCGTGCGCTCGCGCACACACACACACACACACACAACACCTCATGCAAATATACACACGCACATACACACACGCTTAATCACACATTCACACACACACACACACACACACACAACACTCAACACACACACACACACACACCACACACACCACACTCACACACTCTTCTCTCAAACACACACACAACACACACACACACACACACACACACCACACACACACACACACACACACAACACACAACACACCGTCTGATATCACCAAGCAGTGGAAGGACGTTTAAACTAAAAACTAACATACACATAATAAGGATGAAGAAAAAAAACCTCAAAAAAGCCATGAAGCTGTGTGTCTGTACCCTGGTACGTTTCATTTCAGAGAGAAGTTCTGCATGCTGTTTGAGGAGCCAGTCCCTCTGATGGCCAACTGCTGGTACGTGGCCTGGGCTCGCATCTCTGGCCCCTCCAGTGACTGTGGCTCCAGTGGTCAGCCCAGCGTCTGCACTGAAGACCAGTGAGTCATGGGTTTTTTGTTTTTGTGTTTTTTTAAAATTTTTTTTTTTAATTAAAAAAAAAAAATTTTTACCAGTGAGTCACGTTTTATTTGTCTTCTTTTTTTTCCATTCACATCGCTTTACATCAATTTGCTTTCTTTTTTTTTTGTTATGTCATCTTTGGACATCAATGACTTAATTTTTTTTATATTGTGTTTGTTTTAAAAAGTTCTTTTCAAAAATACCAGTTTCATGCATGTATATGCTATAAAAAATAATTTGGCTGCCGCTACCTAATTTTGCATCAATTTTCTTCTCTCATAATATCATTATAATTTTTTTTTTTTTTTGTATCAAAAGAGGACACTATGTGGACATTGTGAGGACATTTTGTGTACATTATTATGAAATGAGTAAAAGCTACATCTCTACATTTATATTATTTTATACCACTTTATGTCACAGCAGATTTCTCTGCGTGAAATTCGGGCTGCTCTATATACAGTATTTTAACATAAGCAAAGACGAAAAGCAGTGACGACAAAAAGGAAAAATGTTTAAAAGGAGTAAAAATTAAAACAACAACCCATGTGCAGGGTGATGTTCAAGTTCAAGAGCTCTAAGAAGTCCAACAACGGCACAGACGTCAACGCTGGTCAGATCCCTCAGCTGCTCTACAGGTAATACTGTCAGTGGTGTGCTTGATTTAGTGCTTTTATTTATTTTATTTTATTTATTATATTTATATCGAGGATAATGGAATAAGCACTTGTGTGCTTTTTTTTTACATCCAGTCCCCATGTTATGCAGTTTTGTAAGTGTCATCTGTTCCCACCGGCAGACAATGGCCTTATTCCACAAGCATGTTTTTCAATATTCTTTTGTATTTTCACAACCTTTAAAAACCCCAAAAAACCCAGAAAACCGGGGAATAGGAAAACCAAAAAGTGTCAAATGTTTTATTTCGTTTTAGGTGCTTGGAATTTACTTCTTTTTTTTTTTTTTAAGGAATGGACTTCAGCAAACAGGTTTTTTTTTTAAAGGAAAAAAGAATAGGAAGAGCATTTAAGTATTCACTTTAGTCAGTGCAATATTCCTAAAAGCAAATCTAGATCTCATTTTTTTGGGAATTTTTTTTTTACGCACTGGACAAGAGTTTTTAAAAAATGTGTTGGTTTTTTTTTGTTTTGAGGTTTTTTCTTTGTTTTTTTTTTAATTTTTAAATTTTTTTTAATGCTTTTGAGCTTTCTGATCTGGAAAAAAGTTAACTATAGTTTTGTTGATTTATTTTTTGTCTCTGTAGATGTTGCTTTGTATAACTTAAAATCTTATATGTTTGTGCAGATGTGAATATGTGTAATGAAAATCTCATACTTTTGGAGGTTTTTTCTTCATCTTTTGTGTGTGTGCGTATGTGGTGTGTGTGTGTGTATGTGCTTGTGCATGCATGTGTGCGTGCGTGTGTATATGTGTGTCTGTGTGTGTGTCTGTGTGTGTGTGTGTGTGTGTGTGTGTGTGTGTGTGTGGTGTGTGTGTGTGTGTGTGTGTGTGTGCATGCATGCGTGTGTGCATGTATGTGTGTGCAGACTACCCTCAAGGGACAGCCCCAGTGTGGTACGACGTGCAGAGCATGTGGATCCAGCCCATGTTCTCAGCCAGGATTTTTCTCACACAGTTTCAGAGGTAAGGCAATTTCCTTTGTAAGGAAAAAAGCTAAAGGTGTCCTATAATCTGTGTGGTCGTCAGGGAGCGAGGTGTCAGAGACCTCAGCTTCTTAGGGGCCTGCATGTTGAGGGCGCGCCCATCTCTCTCCCTTGCAGCTTTACCTTCCCTGACCTAAAGAAGGCAGGTACCCATTTACAGCTGGGTGAACTGGGGGCACTGTACTGTAGCCCAAGGCGCGTAAACGGTCACCCATGCACTTGGTAACCATGCTTGACGCTGCTTAACATTGGCTGGGGAAAGCCAGCGCTCTGACCACTGAGCTGTTCCGTCCCTTTGTATAAAAGTAAATTGTAGTTGAAATATGGTTCATATAGTCTGTGGGGAGTCTGCACTGATGTTAACTCCAGAGGAAAATCCTCTCAAACGGGAATCGAACCTGGGTCGTCAGATTGCAAGCGTAACGTTCTGACCACTAGGCTATCCTGTCCCCTATGGTGATGCGTGACCTGTGTGTGTTGCAGCAATGCTTTGAGGCAGTGGTGTGTAAAGTGTGATGTGTGACTGGTGCTGGTTGCAGCAATGCTTTGAGGCAGTACTGCAGCTGCTGGACTGGAGCTGGACGGCCTGCAACTCTGCCATGGAGATGGAGGGGCTGAAGGGAGATGGCTACCAGGCCGCTCTGGCCGACATGAGTCGCCTGGTCTACAACGCTCGCGCCTGTCTGCGCCTCCTCAGGATCTACGTCAATGAGGTCTATCCTGATGGAGGTATGGTATGGGCTTGGCTTGTGCAAAGGGGGTGGGAGGGAGGGAGAGAGAGAGAGTGAGGAGAGAGAGAGAGAGAGAGAGAGAGAGAGGGGGGGGAGATAGGGGAGAGAGAGGGAGGGAGGGAGGAAGGGGGAGAGAGAGGGGAGGAAGGGGGAGAGAGAGAGAGAGAGACAGGGAGGAGAGAGAGGAGAGAGAGAGCTGAGGATGGAGATTTCTTGATGAATATATTGTTTGGTAGTTGTATTTATAATTGGCTGGAGCCATCCTCTGGAAGATTCTGGATATTTCATTATGATACAACTCATCTTCTGCTTTGATTTTTTTAGTGAATACCCACATATGATCCATATATAGTTTGTAGTGAAACTGGTAGATGAATTCTCATTTGTGGATGTTTGTAGATTTATTTTTTCCAAAGGCAAAGGCTGAGGGCTGCCAGCACAATACAAGACCATAGACTCACCTGCAAGAGCATCAGGAGTTATTTTTCCAGTCATTTAATTGTGCCGCAAAATGGCACGATACACGATGCACAAATCAAGCATAACTCAGTCAAGGGTCCAGGGCCCAGTGGTAAAATTAAATCCTTCCTTTTACCAAGACCAAGTGTGGTCAATTCCTGCTATATTTAGCACTAGCTGGGATAGAATGAATAGCAGCTGAGAGGAGCTAAAAGTGGGGGGGGAAACTGACAGCTGTGGGTAAGTATACAGTGAAACATAGATTCAGGAAAAAACATCCAAAACATAGATTCATGAAGAAATCTGTACAACTTGTGTCACCTATTTTCAGTCACAACTTGTGTCACCTATTTTCAGTCACAACTTCTGTCGCACTATTTCAGTCACAACTTGTGTCGCACTATTTTCAGTCACAACTTGTGTCACACTATTTCCAGTCACAACTTGTGTCACACTATTTTCAGTCACAACTTGTGTCACACTATTTTCAGTCACAACTTGTGTCACACTATTTCGGTCACAACTTGTGTCACACTATTTCCGGTCACAACTTGTGTCGCGCTATTTCCAGTCACAACTCTGTCTATATTTTCAGTCACAACTTGTGCCACGCTATTTTCAGTCACAACTTCTGTCACTATTTTCAGTCACAACTTGTGTCACGCTATTTTCAGTCACAACTTGTGTCACACCTATTTTCAGTCACACGGAAGAAGGTGCCCCCAGAATCCAGCACCCTGGCGCAGAGAATCGGGGATGGCCGGGACATCCTGCGCCGCATCCTGGCGGGGACCACACACGCCATCAAGTTCAAGGTGTTCCTGGGGGAGCCCAGCATCGCGGCCGAGTTCCGGGAGATGTGTGAGGAGATCCTGAAAGAGTGCCACGACACCTTCCGCTCCTGCTTCCACGCCTTCTACCCCACAGGACAGCTCAAGTGGTGGTGTCTCTGCGACCTCCTGCTGCAGATGGAGCCGGTTAGTGACCGTTTTTCTCTCCCCCTCCCTCCCCCTATCATCCCAGTGTATTTTGCCTGCCGCTCTGGTTTTCTTCTTGTCGCTGTCTGTAGCTTTACGGTTGTGATTGTTCATTGCTCTGGGAAACTAAGAGTGAGTTGTTAGGATTTTTTTGATGAAGTGGGTGTTGCGGTTTTGTGCTCTTAGCTGTGTAGTGTGTTTGTTTGTTATTTTGTTGTAGTTTTGCACAAGTGGCGTTGTAGTGTAAGTAGGTGAATACTGTTACACTTTTTTGGTAGTGGTTTTGCTTGTTAAATAATGAAATGCTGATAATTTGAGTTTAGCCTCATTATGTAAAGATTGTATATGTAGGTTTGTGAACTTGGTTTGCCATCTGCTTGCGTTTTACGTGCGACACACAACATACACACACGCACACAGGCTCTGTTATCACGGTTACAGTTTGACAGTTTCATGACGGAATCTTTCTCACAGCAGTGCTGGGGAGCTCATTCAACATTCTACAGAATAGCACTCATCCTTTATGGAAAATTTGTCTCCTTTTGTGTTATTTCTTTTTCTTATCTCTTTTTTTATTTTCTAGTTTCTGCATTCCTACAAGTATGTGTTTTGGTCTGGTTTTGACTATTATTCATCATGATCTGTCATACAATATTGTGATTTTTATGTGGTATATCTCAAATGAAGCAATTCAAGAAAATACTTTTAAAACAAACAGTTTCAATATATTTTCAAAAGTGCATAGTTTAATAGTGGAACACTAAACAGTGAGTCAGTGTGTGCTATGTGTGTTACCTGAATGTTGTTTGCATGGTTAGATTGTTGTCTGTGATACATAGAAACTTAAGAAACCTCATGTGTGTTATGGATCACTCATTGTATGTACAGTTGATTAACTTTAGTTGTGTGGATAGCTTGTTTTGCGTTGTGCATTATAGTCTTCTGTCAATGATTTTGCCCACTTTATTTGCTCAAATGTATGCATATTACAGTTTGCAGTGAAGATGTTTTATATCACTATATGGTTTGAACAGCTTTGAATGGTAATTAGTAAATTTTACAAGTTTTTTAAAGAAAAATATAATGATACATATTTAAAAAAAAAAATTATTACCGTTCAGTACATATACTATTTATTACTTTTTTTTTCAGCTGGGTCGTTAGATTTTAAGTTTTAAAAAGTTTTGCTGTTTAAATTGTACAAACTGCAGAGATAAAATGATAGAGAGGGCTGAAGAAAGATACTAAATTCAAGTTATTTGGGGGAAAAAAAAAAAATTAAATGAGATATTTTTCATTATTTAGTGCCTTCAAAGTGAACTGGACTGTGGTAAGAACTGGACTTACAACTGCGCTAGTTTTCAAATTTGATTAGCTGATCATTGTAAAAGTGTGCTATGAAATGTAATTTAAGTAGCAAGTTTGGTTTTGTTTTTATTTGTGATCCGTTTTATCTGTGTAGAATGTTGAATAAAATGTGGTTATCTAAACAAAGCCGCCGCTGTGGCCTAGTGGTTAGGGCGTTGGACTCGTAATCTAAAGGTTGCGGGTTCGATCCCAGCTACTCCGCTATGGCGTTGTGCCCTTGGAAAAGGCACTTTACGGCTATTTTCTCACCCCACCCAGGTGTAAAAAGGGTACCAACCTTGTGTTGGGGGTTAACCCTGCGATAGACTGGCGTCCTATCCAGGGGGGAGTCTATGACTCTCAGTCGCTTAACGCCACAGAAACCGGGATAAGCACCGGCCTGATGAGCCTTAGGCTCGGGACAGACTTTAACTTTTAACTATCTAAACAAAATATGGTTTCCTGCAGAGTTCATTTAAGAACACATCTACATGCTACTAATCTTATCTTGAATATCTTCTGCAAGGTGTGAAAAGACCTACATATACTGGGAATCTATAGCTAGTTTTTTTTTATAAGCAAACTTAGTTCAATCTGTCAAAATATTGAACTGCTTTTGTTGTTGTTGTAATTCCTTCATGAAAGAGGTTAGGGTTAGGACTAGTAGCAAATATCCTACAGTCTCACCCATGGCAGGCAGGTTTATCAGACTCTTAACAGTAGGCTACATCAGTTGCAGAGACTGCTCTAATAATACATGCAAAGAACAGCTCCCAGTGTGGTACTTTGCATTTGGGAATGGGATAGCCTGACTGGTTGGAGTGTTGCGTATTGCACTAGTGATCTGCTGACCCGGGTTTTAATCCCCTTGAGTTAACATTAGTGCAAACTCCACTCCCCCCAAAAGTTCTTCGAATGAGACTATAAACCGAGGTCCTGTGTGTGAACGCATGCAGATCATCTTGCGCATACGTTCAAACCACTGTGTGCCAGTGGGAACAGATGACCAAATTTACAAAACTTTATACACATGGGGACTGGATGTGGAAAGCACACGAGTGCTTATTCAGTTATTCTCAAAATAAAGCAGTAAAAATAACAGCAGACAAATAAAACAAGGATGCTCCATTTTTTTGTCATCCCTTATCAAAGGAGGCCTTGCTGGAAAAATAACAAAACCGCAAAACAGCTACAACACGCGGGTGCACACACACACACACAACACACACACCACACACACACACACACACACACACACACACCACACACACATACATACACACGTCTTTGAGGGAAATTATGGTGGCCAAAATTGTATTGTGACTTCTGGCAGGAGATGGCTTTTGGAGCATGTGCACATCTTCTTGCTCTCTTGGCATGAAGGTATCCTAAGTTCTATCAAAAACTTGTGGTCAATGGGTGGTCTAGAGGTAACGCACCTGCCTAGAAAGCAAAGAGTCCTGGTTTGAAGTGGGTGGTGGCTCAATTCTCGATTGGGCAAGAATCTCCCCCCCCCCCCCCCCCCCCCATCCACTACATTGTGAGTGGTGGTCTGGGTGCCAGTCTTTCAGTTGAGACAGAAAACCAAGGTCCCGTGTATTACACATAATTATTTAGCACTTTTAAAAGAATCCATGGCAACAAGGGAGTTGTCCCTGGCAAAATTCTGTAGAAAAAAGCCACTCTGATAGGAAAACAAATTCAGTTGCAGACAGGAAAAGGAAGAAAAGGGTGGCCCTGCTCTTGTAGTAATATGCTATCCCCAGGGAAAGCAGCCCGAATTTCACGCAGAGAAATATGCCGTAGCTTAAAGTGGTATACAGTACAATGTTACTTGATGGACAAGAGCAATCAATACATGGGATCCAGATCATAAATATCCTATATGACAAGTACATTAGCCAAACAGAAATGCTGGGATTTCTTCTTTTTTTGTTTTTTGTTCAGCTTGGTTCAATCATACTGGCTCAAAAGTTAGTGGAAACAAGCGTAAAGCCTCTGCAGGACACTGTATTTTCAAACTGTCAATGTCAGGAAGGTGTTGACTTGATTTTCTGTGTAAATAGCTGCGATTGTAGATACCTTGCATGCTTTACTCTTGTGTGTGTTGTTTTTGCCTTCTCCAGATCTTTGACAAAAAAGAAAAAAACACAAAGAGAAAGAGAACAGGTGTGTATGTTCTCTCGTGAAGATCAGGGTTATGGACAGTGTGTGCCCCTCCTCTTTGCAGTGTACTTACCACTCATTAGAGGGTTTCTTTTCTCTGCGGGTTTTCTGTCTCGCTGTCTGGCTTGGGAACACTCTTAACACTTGCTGGCTTGGATTATAATGAACTCTGGCTGAAATATTAACCACTCTATCCTGCTTGCCTTGTATTGTGCGCATACATACTGGATGGCTTTTTGTGTTTGTTGATAGATGTTTTATTAAACGTTTTCACCAGTTTTAGTGCCCTGCATATTTGGAAATTAAAACTAGCCATGTCAGTAATTAGTTTTTGTTTTAAAAGGAGAGATCAGGAGTCTCACAAGCTTTTGAGTTTTAAATGGGAGGAAGAGAAGAAAAAAAATGTATGGATTTGTTGTATTTGACTGTAGCAGTTTTTATGTGTTTTTTAGAGTGTGGAACAAAGAAGGAAAAAAGAATAACAGTAGAGGGAGGAAGATAGAGTGACTTGAGAAGGGGGGGGGGGGGGGGGGGGTCGGGGGGGGGGGGGGGGGGGGTGCCTACCAACAGCGTTGAAAATTTTCTACACTAATATAGTACCAGTCTGCTTATCGTGACAACACATCGTCCCATCTCCCTAATTGATTATCAAGTTCTTCAGGTCTGTTTGTGTTGTGTCTTTGTTTTGACTGGGAAGCTGTAACCTCTTTTATTTTGCTGCTTATATGCTTACTCATTCAAAGTCATAAATAGGCTGTTACTAGGACTAGCAAACTCATGCAGCTTACCTGAATTCCATAATGAAATGTCACACGTCTGTGTAACCTTTTCTTTTGTATTTATAACTTGTCCTTGTTTTGTGGGATTAATTAAAACTTGACCCGAGTTTCCTTGTCTTTTTTATTATCATTTTTTTTTTTTTTTTATTAACCCACAATTTTCAGCAATGCACTACTTCTAAGCATGCCACAGACTGTAGACTGAATATGACCAACAACATTTCTGTGGCAATGGGAGATTAAAAAAAAAAAGTACAGTTTTTTTCTTATTCTATTCCTATTGTTTTCTGTTTATTCCAGACTTTTTTCAGCTGATTTTTGTTTGGTTTTTGTTGTTGTTTTTAAAATCAGTTTTTAATGTTAGTATCACAGAGTTTTGTGAATTTTGCTATCAAATACATCTGCAAATTCACCAGATACTCCCCCCCCCCCCCCGCCATAAATGAACAAGTCATCCTGCAACCACCACCCCTTTAAAAAAAGAATGTATTTACCTTTTTAGCTGTAGTTTAAAAGAAGAAAGATGTTTTGATACAGAGATCATAACATTAAGACATTTAAGATTTTCCGTGTGGGTCGATGTCCCAGGGCCAAAAGAATATGTGCATTGTTGAATGTTGGTGGGAATTAAGGGAGAAAATAACAGTGTTGCTCTTTTCTTTCAGATTTTTTACAAAATACTGCCTAATTAATAATCCCCCCCCCCCCCACCTAATGTTATGATATTAAAATTATTGATGTTTGTATCTTTCTGTGTATTATGTATTATTATGTATTTGCAAAACTACTCTATACTGTTTTGTATTTTCTGAAAAAAACTTATTATGTGGGAATATTGACTGTCAAGGTATGTGGGAATATTGACTGTCAAATTGTACATAACATTTTCTGGATTTGGGTTGTTGGTATTTATAATTTCACAGATTCGTTTTGAATATGAAAAACTTCTGACACTGTCATATTAAAGGTTTCAAATCGCTGAGAAGCATTCCGTCAGTACATAGTTTTTGTGCAGTAAGTTTATCATAAGCACTGAAAACAGGAATCTGTTCAATACGAGAGACTTAGTTTATTGCGTTAGACCATACTTTTTGGTCTATTTATTTCACATCCGAAGAAAATTTTTCAGTTAATTGAAGTTGATGTATGAGAAGTGGCTTTGTAGCATTTCCTGCTACCATTTTGCTTTGTGGCATTCTCATTTTGCCCGCCAGAATTTGTGTCTCATTATTATTCTTGAATCAAATTTATCCTGTTGTAGTACTATTCTTCCGTGAAATGTATTACCATTATGATTGTTATTCTTCCACCATATGCTTTGCTATCAGTTCATCATAATAGGCATATAACAAATTTCCTATCAGAGCTGCCATATATATATAGATAGATAGATAGATAGATAGATAGATAGATAGATAGATAGATAGATAGATAGATAGATTCATACAAATTTATCCAAACACATCACACGTTGTTGTCAGATTTTCATTAAAATGTCACTATTGTCTTATAGGCAGTAGACATTAGAAGCATGCTGACATATGTGTCTGTTATGTTCTGACCAAATGAGATTGTATTTTTGTGCTTGTAGTGTTCTCTCTGCTAGAAGTTGTAATGCAAATTTATATTCATTTGCTTATTTTTATCATTGTGAAAGGATGTGGATTTTTGAAGCAACTTTGATAGAGAAGACTGAGACCGTTATTTCTAGTAGAAGAAAAAAAAGGTGACATGGTGGTGAGTAGTTATTGCAAACTGGAGATATATTTAAAGCCTGTTAAGTTTGGAGAGGGAAGGACAATGTTACTTTCTTTTTTTTTTTAATGGTAGGCTTTTCCTTTTTTTTTGTTTTGCTTTAGTCTACCCATTATGCATGCACTAACCCAAGAATTTCCTCGTGTCATGAATATGTACACAAATGATGTCCATGTATGGTACACTCAAAGCACTTGCTTATTTGTGTTTATGGCAAGTAGCAGCGTACTAATCTCCATACACAGCAATCAGTCCCTTACACACACGCGCACGCAGACTTTTCTCTCCACTATTTCTTCACCCTGTTTCTCTGTCTCTGTCTCTCTCTTTTTCTCTTTATCACTCTCTCCATGTTTTTTTAAGAAAATTTGTTGGGGTTTTTTGTTGGTTTTTTTTGGTGTGTTTTTTGTTTGTTTTTGTTTTCCTTTTTCTGTTTTTTCTCTTGAGTGTGTGAAGAGACTGAACAAAACAACACGACATGCGCCTATATCCTCTTCCTCCCTCTCTCTCTCTTCTCTCTCTCTCTGTCTCTCTCTCACCCTCTCTCATTCTCATATCGATATCTCTCATTCTCACTCTCCCTTTATCTTTCTTTTCCATGTCTCTCTCATCCCACCTTCTACTTCTGTCCTTCATTTCTCTTTCTGTCTGACTTGTTGTCCATGTCTTGTCTTTGTCTCTCGCCCTGTGCCTCTGCCTGTTGTTCTGTCTGTTTCTCTTCTCTTCGTCTGTTCTGTCTGTCTGTCTGTCTGTCTGTCTGTCTGTCTGTCTGCTCTCTCTCTTCTCTCTCTCTCTCTGTCTCTGTCTCTTCTCTCTCTCTTCTCTCTCTCTCTCTCTCTCTCTCTCTCTCTCTCTCTCTCTCTCTCTCTCTCTCTCCCTCCCTCCCCCTCCCTCCCTCCCTCATCTTATCTCTCTCATGTTATTCACACACCTTGATTAGGGGGATTGACCGTTGTAAACAGTTTGTGAATATTGTGTCTTTCTGCATGGAACTATTGGAAGTCTCAACCAGCACACATTCTTGTCCCTACACCTGTCTCTGCCTGTCACTTTTTATGGTTTAATTTTTATTTGACTGTGTCAGCATCTTCTCTTTGTACAGTCATTGTCTCCACAGCCATCTACCAGCTACTTTTTTTGTTCTGTTTTTATCTTTTTTATTTTTCCTTTTTTTGTTGTTTTTTTTTTTTTTTTTCAGGGATCACCATATCCTTTTATTTTCTTTTTCCTTTTTTTTTTTTTTTTGTTTCTTTTTTGTTTTTCATGATCACTCATTTGTTTTCTTTTTCCCTTTTTTTTTTTTTTTTTTTCGATCTTTTTTTATTATCTTATTTTTTTTTTTTTTGTTTCTTTTTCCTTTTTTTTTTCTTTTTTTTTTTGTTTCATTTTTGTTTTTCACAATCACTCATATCTTTTATTTCTTTTTCCTTTTCTTTTTTTTGTTTCCCTTTTTTTTTTTCTATCACTCATCACTATATTGACACTTTTGCCTTTTTGTTTCTGTTTTGTTTTTCACATCACACTATCTTTATTTTCTTTTTCTTCTTTATTTCTTTGTTTTTTTATTTTTTGCGGGGTTTGAGTGTTCTGGGTCCGTCTCTCCTGTTGATGTGTCACGGATTTGCGCCTCTTTTTTGTTTTTGTTTTTCACAATCACACATATCTTTTATTTTCTTTTTCCTTTTTTTATGTTTCTGTTTTTGTTTTTCACAATCACTCGTATCTCTTATTTTCTTTTTCCTTTTTTTTTTTTGTTTTTCACAATCACTCATATCTTTTATTCTCTTTTTCCTTTTTTTTGTTTCCTTTTTTTTTCACAATCACTCATATCTGAACACTTGACAGGGTGCTGCCAATGTTTTGTTTCTGTTTTTGTTTTTCACAATCACACACATCTTTTATTTTCTTTTTCCTTTTTTTGTCTCCATTTTTCTTCTCACGATCACACATATCTGAACCCTGACAGGGCGCTGCCAATGTTTTGTTTATGTTTTTGTTTTTCACAATCACTCACATCTTTTATTTTCTTTTTCCTTTTTTTTTTTCCTTTTTTTTTCTCTCACAATCACACATATCTGAACCCTGACAGGGCGCGGCCAACGTGTCTGGCGTGGGCCGTCTGCTGGCTGCGGTGATGGAGGCCCTGTGCCACCCGGCCATCAAGCTGACGGCCATCATGCCCATCAACTGCGAGCCCGAGACAGAGGCTGTGCTGCGGCGACAGTCCATGTGCATGGACGACAACACCAACAGCGTGGCCCGCCTGGGGGAAGGTCACCGCTACCCCGTGCTGGCCTCCCACATGAGCTACAGGATGGAGGTGAGGAGGGAAGCAGGGGGGTGGAAGAAGGGGACCTCCCTTTTTAAAAAATATTATTATTATTATTTTTTTTTAATTAATTATTTTTTTTCTGTTTTTTTTTTTAGAAGTGGGTCTCCTCTGAAGCTCACCCCACCCAGGTGTAAAATGCGGGAGTACCAACCTGTTTGGGGGTAACCCTGCGATAGACTCCAATCCTGGCCAGGGGGGAGGTCATGACCTCTCTGGTCCACTAAGCTACAGGGAAAAAGGGGGGTGATGAAGCAAGCGGGCCTATGAGCCTTAGGCTATTTGGGGGTACTGAAACGTTAACAACCTTTCTTCTTTTTTGTAATTCAGAATTCCTGTCTCATATGATGTGATGGGAATGCAAAACCGTCATTGCTCGCAAACTTCTCATTCAGTGTGTAATTTTCAGTCTCACAGTGATTCCCAGGTGGGATGAGTGAGTCAGAGATGCACATTGTGGGTGACCCCTAGAGTGTTAAGCTGGGGAACACACAACAACAGAAGTGGGGCCAGGGGGTGGTTGGTGGAAGTAGGGATTTTTTTTGTGTAAAGACAGAGCGTGTAGAGAGAGTGATGAGAGTACAGGCATAGCAATTCGCTGTATTATATTGCTCAGCATTTGGACGAATAGAGTTGAATCATGATGAACACACGCACGAGCATTGTGCGATGGTTTATGATGAACTGTTCGTAACAGCGCAGTAAAGAGGTGATGGAATAATGGACGTAATTGCAGTGTCTTCTTGCCTGTGGTTTTACCTGCCACCATAACAAGCCCCAGTCATTGTTTGGATTACTGGTACTCTCCTGCTGTGGACTTGTCTGGCACAGTACAACCTGTCCAGTTTGGCTGGCTTTTCAGCATCTTGATTCCACTATGACCTGAAAGACCTGCTTTCTATGTATCAGTTCATTCTGTGATGTGACATTTTTCTCGTGCACTTCTGACAGTCTTGGTAATGTATGATTTTTGCCAAAAACAGTTCAGCCAATCACTGCAATTATGCAAAATGTATGAAAAGACATGGAAAATAACCAACCAGATCATCCCTTATTTTGTTGTAGTTTTGTCACAATATATGTTCCACTCAGTTGGTTTGTAACTAAACCTTTCATGATTCAGCTGAACAGTATATCAAAGCTGTTTTCTGTTCCTACAAATTTTGATGTGCAAGAAGTAAAAAAATAAGTGGAAACAAGTTGATGCATATACATCACCAGGATTTAACCTTAAAAACAGATATGCAGACTGTTTCATTTCAAGTTGGCAAAACCTGTAGTTTGCATTTATCGTTCTGCATGAGGGGGAAAATATCAACTTTTATCTCCTTTCCTTTCTTCTGAGTTTGCATTTATTATTCTACATGGGGGAAAAAATCAACTTTTTATCTCCTTTCCTTTCTATCTGACGCCAGTTTGTTCATGATAAGTTTTTGTACGACTGACTTGTGTGTCAGCTCCATTTTTGTGAAAAAAAACACAACCCACCCACCCAAAACAACCAAAAAACAAACAAACAAACAAAAAACCCTGTATTTTTGTGCTGCCCCAGGTGGACAGCATTGGGGGCAGCAGCGTGATGCACGTGTCCTTCAAGGAGGTGCTGGACCGTCTGCTGATGCTGGTGGCTCTGCCTGTGCGGCAGTGTCTGGCGGCGGAGGATGAGTCCTTCCCCTCTCACCTGGTGGCCAACACCTGCTACCTGCTGGCTACCATCATCAGCGAACTGGCTGCTTCCTCCCTGGGGCTGGAGGTGAGAGTGGTTTTGGGTTGTTTTTTTATTGTGTGTGGTGTGAGGGGTGGAGTGTTTTTTTTTTTTGTTTTTTTTTTTTTATATTGAGGGTAATGGGATAAGCACTACTTGTGCTATTTTACATCCAGTACCCGTGTGTTTGCAGTTTTGTAAATCTGTTGAGTGTCATGTAATGAGTGTGTGTTGGTAGTGGTGGTTGTGTGTGTGTGTGTGTTTGTCTGGTAATTTTTTTTTTTTTTAACTTCTTTCTTTCCATTGTGTACTGTTTCTGTGTTTGTGAGTGTAACTAAAAATTCATGTACACGCAAGCTCATGCACTCATGCGTGTGTACGCACACATGCATGTGTACACACATTTGTGTGCACACAATTATGCAGTTACACATATTCAGGCACGCACACGCGCATGCGCGCGCGCGCACACACACACACACACACACACACACACACACACACACACACACACACACACACACACACACACACACACACACACATTCTCTCACTTACTTTACCTCTGTGTGTTCTCTCTTTCTCGCTTTCTGTCTTATCCTGTGATGTGTTTGTGTGTGTTTGTGTGTGTGTGTGTTTGTGTGTGTGTGTGTTTGTATGTGTGTGTGTGTATATGTGTGTGTGTGTTTGTGTGTGTGTGTGTGTGCGTGCGTGCGTACGTGGGTGTGTGCGTGCATGCGTGCGTGCATGCGTGTGTGTTTAATCACTTATTACTACCTAATTTCCTCTGAAGTCGGAGTATGGCTGCCTATATGGCGAGGTACTTGAAAATAGTCATACATGCAAACTTCTTATTCAGTGTGCAATTTCAATCTCACAGTGATTCCCAGGTGGGATTAGTGAGTCAGAGTGCATATTCTGGGTGACCCCCCAGAGTGTTAAGCTGGGGAACAACAACAACAACTACCTAATTGAATATCTTTGACATAAAAAATTTTCTGCAATTATTTATGAATATTAAACTGTTTATCTTCTCACATACCTCTCATCTGTAGAACTTAAAAAACTTCCACAGATTGACCTTGACACCAGCACCCGCCCTCTGCTGGTGACCCCGAACCGCTTCACGCGCATGACGCAGATCGCATTCTGGAACACGGGCAACGGCAGCCCTGACGCTGTGGCCTTCTCTGTGGATCGGCCAGGCATCGTGCTGGCTGGGGTGTGTGTGTACGGGGGCTCTGGAAACTACGAGTACGAGGTGGAGCTCCTTGTGGAGGTCTCTGGAGAGGTAGGTTTTTTTTTGTGTTTTTTTTTTAATTTTATTTTGTTTTATTCTTTTATATTGAGGATAATGGAATAAGCACTCATGTGGTGGTTTTTTTTTAATCCGGTCCCCATGTGTATGCAGTTTTGTAAATATTGTCATCTGTTCCCACTGGCACATGATGGCCTACTCTTAAGAAAAGCGGAACAGGATTTAATGTGTGCGCAAGATGTCTGCGTGCATCCGCACACAGAGCCTTGGTTTACAGTCTCAACTGAAGGACTTTTGGGGGGAAGTGGAGTCAGCACTGATGTTAACTCCAAGGAAAAATCCCCTCGACCGGGAATCAAACCGGGTCGTCAAATTGCGAGCGCAATGTTCTGACCACTAGGTTATCCCGCCCTCCTAGGTAGCATGGACTGTGATATGTGACAATTTTCACTTAATTTTCACTCGAGTCAGATCAGACCAAAGGCATGGTTCTTATTCAAAAATGCCTAAAATGCTGCCGTTGAAAGACAATATTCCCTAGAATTTTTTTTTGAATTTTTTTTTTTATTGAATCTTTGATGTCATTTTAAAAATGATTGAGAAGTTGTAAGTGGTTACCTGCCCTTGTTTTTCCTCTACTACTTTTTCCTCAATAATTTTCACTTAATGCTTTATTTGCTGTTTAAATCATAGGTTAATTACAATGTTTTAAAGGTTGGTTTTGTCTGAATTTTGAGGTGGGAGGAATGGAAGGTAAAGATAAAGCGGGATGGGGTGATGAGTGTGGCATGAGAGCGGTAAGAGATTTTAACACAGGGGTATCAAGAACAAATATTTAAATAAGAAAGTGTTCTTTTTGAAAACTGGAACATAAATGGGGATGGGGGAATAACCCACTGGTTAAAGTGTTAGACTTACGATCTTACTGATCAAATCATTACTGAAAGTCCTTTGGATAAGACTATAAACTGAGGTCCCCCGTTCAAACGCATGCAGAGCACATTTTTCTTCTGTTTTGCCTTTTGGAAGAAGAGGCCGTTGTGTGTTGGTAGGAATGTAAGGCAAACTTTAGAAAAGGTATGCACACTGATGTTGTGATCAGACATGAGCCAGAAGCTGGAAGGCAGCTGCCTTAATTAAAGATGGGCAAAAGGCTGCATATACAAAATCTCACCATTGGTGAACCTCTGAGCTCTAGCTGAAGAATGAAAAAAACAGGCCTCCCCTGTATATTTGTTAACATTTTTAAAGGAAATCATTTTGCTAAACAGTGCCAGGAAAAAAAGTTCTTTATGAAATTACTTTACTTAAAAACATACCTAAAATAAGGGTCTCCATGTCCTGTAAAGGAAACTGGGCTCTTTAAGCAATGTAGCATCAGGAGAGAAAGAAACAGCAGCTAAGTAGTTATGTGTTTGGCGGTGTGTGTGTACAGGCCAGTGGGGAAGCCAAAGGGGAGATGTCTCACACCCAGCGCTGGAACAGCCTGGAAGTGGTGAAGGGAACGTTTGGTCCTGACGACACCGTCAACCTCATCGCAGAGATCAAGTTTGAGCAGCCCATCCCCATCAGGGTGAGTTGCTGGCAGAGACTGTTCACATATTCCATCTGGGATTGTTACCGAGTTTGATTTTTATGTAAAATAAAAGGTATATGTGCAGCTTTGGTTTTGTTCTTTTTGTTTGTTTGTTTTAGGGCTTTGTGGTTGCTTTTTTTTTGTTTGTTTGCTGCCTCATTTCTCCGGAGACACCAGTCCTCTGTGTTTTCTTCGTGCCACTCACTCCAGTCTTACTGTCACAAGTATAGCAAGGCTTGCCATGTTATGTCCTCAGAAGTTTCCAGAAGCTTATCAGTGTTATCCGTGTAAGGGCTCGAGGGTTTTCTTTGTTGAGAAAGTTGTTTTTTGCTTTTGTACATTTTTATGCTTGGTGATAGCTTGTGTAAGCATCATGGGGGAGAGATTATATGTCTTGTACCCTTTAGCGGAAACAGAAATCTTTGTTTTAGTTTATTGGAAACAGGAGAAGACATACCTGCTTCTTGTTCAAAATAGAGAATGTAGCTTTCAATCAGTTAATGTTGTTCGCCGTCCAAATTTGTGTGCAACAACTGTGGTGGATTGGATGGCTGAGGTGAAAGAGGGTCCAGCCTTTGTCTTCTTAGACAGGAGCCTGCACACCTTGCTCATATGTAAACTGTAGTTATCAAGGAACCTTTTTTTGTTTTTGTTTTTGTTTGTTTGTTTTTGTTTATTTATTTATTTTTAGTTATCAAGGAACCTTGTTTTGCTTGCATTTATTGTTCCCTGTTTTTTAATAGTAGTTTTTATTTTATTTGTAGTGCTTATAGGTTGGTTTGAGCTTTTTTTTTTTTAATGCCTTTGAAATATTTGTGACTTGTGTGGTGATTGGAAATGGACTTATACCGACCCTGGTTGCTTTCAGGAAGGAACCAAGTACGCCTTGAAGCTGCAGAACACAGGACAACGGACCTACAACGGTGATGGGGGCATGGCAAAAGTGAAATGCTCTGACGGAACGACCTTCACCTTCTCAGCCTGCTCTCTCAGTGTCAATGGAACCAACCACGTGAGAGGACAGATCCCCCAGATCTTGTACTACAGGTCAGTTGTGGTCTGTCAGAAGAGAGAAATGTAGAAATAAAAATACCTGTTCATTTGCTTTACTCTTAATTATATACATGTATATGAATATATGTGATAGAGCTATACTCACTACAAGGACATCAGCTGCTAATACAAGGTTTTACATGAAACTAGAAGTATTTATTAGCAGTAGTAGTGATAGCTGTAGTAGTTGTAGTAGTAATAGAGGTGTTTACATCATCATCGTCATTATCATTATTGGAGTAAATAATGTTCAAACTGTTTGTGTATTCATGACAGTGCCCCACAAGAAGGGGACCAGCAAAGCCAGCACGCCAAGACGCTAGCGGAGCTGCAGGCACGGAAAAACGCCATCGACATCACAGGCGCCATCTGCAGGACTGCCACAGAACTGCTGCACTGTTCACACCATTCAGGTAGTCCTCTAGATTGAAATGTCGATCCTTCAGTATGTCATGGATGCAGCCATGCAACTAGTCTGGCAGATTGTTGTATCGGCATTTCGCTTCTTTTTGTGTTGTAAGTTCCTCATCGTCTAGTTTCTCAGTCAAGCAGAAGGTTAATTACTTTTTATTGGCCTTCACCTGTTCCAATCATTGGTGTAGCTGGTTTAAAACTTTCTGTTCTGTCACCTAGGTTCATTTTAGTTGATTGAAAGTAATGGGGTATGCAGATTTTTAAGATGTTGAAATGATCTTCACCTTGCAGGGATACTGAGTGTTAGTTTTTAATCATGAGGATCTGTTTGATAAACAGCCTTTCATCAGCAGCCTTAAAAATTCTTTTCAGTGTGGAAATAATATGCTAGAACTGTTTGTAGCAATCAATAAACCTACTGGTGAACTGGTTAAATCAGTAGTTTTGTCAGGTATTCAGCTTCATTTTAGTTCCTTCATGAGAGAGGCATCACTAGCCAATACCAAGGGACGAGGGAAAAAGAGTAAAGATCATCAAAGTATTAAAGAGAGCAAGATTGAGAGTGGTACATACTTGAAATGTATCCTTTATCTCTTATCATTGTCATATTGCAAAGTGATTCTCTTTCTGGTAATCATTTTCAGTGCTACTTATACAGGGACCTGAAAACTTAGCTAGAAAAAAAGTTAATATGAAAGATCCATAAGAATGATAATTGTGCATACCTGAAATATGTTCATCATTGGTTAGAGTTGATCAAAACATAAAGGAATTTTTGTCAATGATCTCCTGTTCTGTTTGCACAGGGACATTAAATACCCAATATCAAACAAACAAACAAAACAAAAAGAGAAAAGCCAAGTGATGATATTATAACCTGAAGGGTGAAATGGTATTATCTCAAACATTAAACAAAGTTGAATCTGTACTGTCAAAGCAGTGTGTGTGTTGTGCTGGTTACACTAAATTAATGTTGCACAGTGTTTGACACAGCTGACGGGCATGTAGAGACGCTGGGCAGCTCTCACCTCTTCTCCTCCCTCCTGCCTCTCTCCCTGGCCTACGTGGGGCCTGTTGCTGCACAAGACCCCAGGGTAACCGCCTTTTTTTTTTTTTTTAATGCTTTTTGGCTAGTGAAAGAGAGGAGAGATAGGTGGAGGGGAGTGTGAAGAGTTCATCCTATCTAATAAAATTATATTTTTGTTGGAGTTTGGGGCCTTCTGCATATAAAGTGTTAAAATAAACAGTCGCATTTTTTTTGCTCTTTAAATTTTTCTTTTGGAGTGTGAAGAATTCATCCTATCTAATAAAATGATAGTTTTGGTGGAGTTTTTGGCCTTCTGCGTATACAGTATTTAAATAAACATGTTTGCATGTTTATTTGTTTTTTTTTTTCTCTTTAAATTTCTCTTTGCTTGCATGGCTTTCAATTATTATGAATTATAGAACTCCTTGTTTTGAGCACTGGCCATGCATGTGCTGGCAATAGAAAATAGATTTGTTTTTTGTGGTGGGTGGGGGGTTAGGAAAGGGGGTCATGATCAATGGTAGATTAAAAAAAAATCATTATTTTATTTTTTGTTATTTTTTTGTGATAGAATAAACAAGACATGAAAAATGAAAATGAAATGACAACATATTTCTTGTAGGCAAGAACATAAAAGCATAGCAAGAAGCTTTACTGACTATAAACCATGAAACTAGAGTCACAGTGACCAACAATGGTTTGAAAAAAGTTTACTGACTTGAAACCATGAAAATAAGAGTCACAGTGACCAACACTGGTTTGACAATCCCGCAGGGAGCAGTTCAGGTGCTGTACCTGATCCAGGAGATTTTGCCGGCAGTGATTGCCCTGACCAAGCAGCTGGTGCCTCTGCCGCTCAGCAGCTCCGTCAACATCGAGTCCTCCATGTCCGACCTGAACATCCCCACCACCTCCCAGCACTACGTCACCATCGAGAGCGAACACCCTTACAAGCCCGCCACTGTCGCCAACTACAAGGTCTGTGTCTCAGCAGTTCAGTTCAACACTTTTAGTGTCCTCTATCAAAGGAAATTCAACAATTCAACAATTTTATTGTCCTCTGTCAAAGGAAATTTATTTTTTGTAGTGATTAAAAGCATATCTAAACAACTAATAAAAAATAGACAAATAATTTGAACGCGCAGAATAAGAGGAAACATTTGTTAAACACACATGCACGCACACACGCACATGCACACCACACACACACACCTCTATTTTTTTTAGAAAATTGTTTAGCAATGAATAAAAACATATTCAACACTACTAATAGTTAGACATCTATAAATTTGAATGCACATGGTAAAAGGTAACATTTGTTAAAACACAGTACACGCGTGCCACACACACACACACACACACATATCTCTGAGTATAATGGTGGTCACTTTTCGTGTAACAGGTTACACTTGGTCAGTTTTAGTCATCAGGTCAGAAGAGGGGTATACCCTAAAGCCTACTTAGCGCAAGGTGAGATGATATGATAGTCTGCTTTTTTATGCAAGCAGCTCCTGTTACCCTCACATCTTTTGTCTTTAGTCTCTGTAAATAAAAACAAACATAATTTTGTGGGATGCCAGTGTACTGTCAGTGAAAAGATCAATGGTGTAACACAGTGTAAAGCAAGAATCATCTAGCGTATCAGGTTGTTTGTTGCTCATTGCAGGCAGCTACTGTGTGCGTAGGATAAATTAATAAGGTTTGAAAATCATCTCTGATTTATTAATCATTTATTACCAACAAAAAAAAGAAGATGGCAACAAATAAATCAACGAAAAAAAATTGAAAAAACAAGGATAAGTTTACTTGATTGCGACAGTGTTAAACACATGTTGTCAAAAAGAGTTCATAATTTATGAAAATATACACTATAATTGCAGAAGAATATTTAACTCCGTACAAATTTTTAAAAACTAGATAGATGTATGGAAAGAATTTAGTAGATTTTTTATTCCTTGTACTAAAAGGTACAATGACAATTACGTATGAGTTAGAACCATCTCTGTAACAAAATTGAATCTGCCATAAAACCAATAAAGGAAGGAGTCATGAATTGCTACATGATGGCTTTGCAACTCTTTCCATATAAACAACTATATTGGTTTTACAACTCTTTCCATATAAACGACTATATTGTTTTTTGCAACTCTTTCCAATAAACAACTATATTGTTTTTGCAACTCTTTCTGTAATAAACAACTATATTGTTTTTTGCAACTCTTTCCATATAAACAACTATATTGTTTTTGCAACTCTTTCTGTAATAAACAACTATATTGTTTTTGCAACTCTTTCTGTATAAACAACTATATTGTTTTTGCAACTCTTTCCATATAAACAACTATATTGTTTTTGTTACTCTTTAAATAAACAACTATATTGTTTTTGCAACTCTTTCCATATAAACAACTATATTGTTTTTTGCAACTCTTTCCATATAAACAACTATTATGTGTTTTGCAACTCTTTCCATATAAACAACTATATTGTTTTTGCAACTCTTTCCAAATAAACAACTATAATTGTTTTTGCAACTCTTTCCAAAAAAACAACTAATTGATTTTGCAACTCTTCCAAAAAAACAATCTAATGATTTTGCAACTCTTTCCATATAAACAACTATATTGTTTTTGCAACTCTTTCTATTAAACGACTATACTGTTTAAAAAAAAAAAAAAAAAAAAGTATCTCTTGTTCCAGTTAGGAAAATAAATAGATACTCCTTGTTTCACCAAAAAAAAGTAATAAATAAAAAATGGCGTTTTTTTCCCCAGCTGGAGTTCCCGAACACGGTGCGTTGGATGGTGATCGAGTTTGACCCTCAGTGCGCCACAGCACAGACAGAAGACTCCCTGCAGCTCTACATCCCTGCCTGGCACACACGCACAGACATCAGCCTGGACTCTGAAGGCGCCCACAGTGTGCTGGACACCCCTGCTGAGGTGGGCCCCAACTACTGGCCTGTGCTGCAGAAGTTCCACGGAGCCAACAACTGGCCCAAACAGTCCATCGTCCTGCCCGGTTAGTCAAGTCAAGTCAAGTCAGAAACACTTTAATCGTCCCTGAAGGGCAATTACAATACTGACAGGCATATTGATATAAATCAAAATCAAACACACGAAATAGCTACATATTTGTTCAGAGATTATATGATAATTTCAAATAAAAATGTTAGTCCCTGCTGTGTGTGGCTTAGGGTGGGGAGAACAAGGGAATTTGTGATTATTTTCGTGTATGTTGTTCATTTATGATTTTGTTTATTGATGTTGTCTAAAATCCTCCATATCCCTAAATTGGATGACAGGAAATAAAATTTAAAATTTGTTGACATCTTTTGCGCACTCAGAAATGTTTTATTCGTTTTGCTCAACCGGCTGCAGTTGTGACGGTTTGCAGTAAATCAGGTTCTTACCGGGATATCTGTATTTTTAGTATCAGTCATGACGGCTCTTTATGTTGGCTGTATGAACAGGCGAATAGGACTGCTGGCCACAGTGGCTATGGTTGAACTGTACGTGAGGAAAATAGTAGTATCAACCATGTGTATGGTGATATGGATCGGTGGTCTAGGTGGTCACGCGCCTTGCCTAGAAAGCAAAAAGTCCGGGTCGGAGTGTGCGGGGTTCATACCCCGTTTGGACCCAAAACTTTTTCCCCATCCATTAGACCCTGAGTGGTGGTCTGGGCGCTAGTCTTTCGGATGAGACGATAAACCCAGGTCCCGTGTGTTACACATCACTATTTAGCGCACGTAAAAGAACCCACGGCAACAAGGGGGTTGTCTCTGGCAAAATTCTGTAGAAAGAAGCCACTCTGATAGGGAAAACACATACACTTGCATGCAGGAAAAAGAAAAAAAAAAAAGGGTAGGCGCTGCACATGTGGCGACGCGCTCTTCCCGGGGAGAGCAGCCCGAATTTCACGCAGAGAAATCTGCGTGACATAAAGTGGTACAAAATACAAAAATACAAAAAAATACAAAATTTTGATAATTTGTCTCCTGCCATAATATTGATAGAAGCATAAAGTGGGAAAGAGCATTGTGTTGGTGAAAATTTTCCCCTCTATTGCTCAGTATTTTTTGCCCATCTCTTTAGTTTCTCCAACTGACATGTGTTAGCATTTTCTGTATGATCGTATTTTTGTTATCCGTAAAAAAGGGATCAATGAACTATGATTGTTTTCCATGTAAGTTTGTCAGTCTTGTTTTATCATGCATTTGCAGCCATAACTTTATTTTGAGCATGATTTCACAATACTGGGTGCTTTGTGTTTTTCAGGGTGCGAAGTGTTGTTCTCCCTGGAGACGGCCTCAGACTACCTGAAGGATGAGAAGGCCAGTTTCTTTGGCTTCAAGTGCACTGTCATCGGCTATGAGTGGAACTCCAAGTCTGAAGATGTAAGAGTTGACATTAGCATATGATAATAATAATACATGGAATTTATATAGCGCTATATCTTGCAAAAAAACAAATCAAACTGCTTGCATTTGACCTATACAAGACACAAACAATCAACAACAATAATTTTAACAAATTCAAATGTGCACACACACATGCACACAAACAAACATGCTCGTGCGCACACCCAGGTAATTCCTGGTGTGATGAAGGAGACAGGGTGACCCTTCAGGGTTTTGAGATGGAGGATGCTTCACAGTAACAAGTATCAGACATAAACGAAAAGGCACCAGGACTTGTCCTCTTCCATTCGCTTTTCTGACCAAGAAACTCCTCCTAGTATTCGGAAAATTTCAATCTTTTTCTAGTAAAACACAGTTCCTTAGTAATATACACCACCATATAAAAACTACTGATAGTAGAGTCTTGAAATTTGACAGGAATGTTCATAAGTTGTCATAGTTTACTTTGCATCAAAATTTGACAGTCCTGCTTATATATGTCGTGTTGCTGTCCCCCTTTTTGTCACCAAATCAAGGTGACAACATGTTCACTTCATGCTGTTAGTAAAATAATATGCTCTAACATGCACATCATGCACTAGTATGAGTCAAAATTAAAAAAAAATAGTGTCCTACCTACAGGCCCTCTGTAGGATTCCACGTCAGGGTAATCGATTGAATAATACACATCACATGAAGATTGTCACCAAGTCCATTGTCTGGGATTGTACAGTTTTTCTACATACTAAAGAGAAATAAAAATACGCAAACACGGTACATTATTTATTCACGGGATGGATTGCGTCGTGCCTTGAACTGGGCTTTGATGTCATTGAGAAAGGGCCTGATCTTGTAGAGAGGGTCGTACTGGGGGCTGTCACGTCCAGGTGTGTCACTTGTGTCTCTCAAATGAAAATATTGATTCAGCTTCAAAAATCTTGTTTTGGGCATGACAGTACTGATCCATGAGTGAGAAAACTTGGGGTCAGTGGACCAGTACATATGTATTCTGGGCAGACGATTGATTCCCATCATTATCAGTATAGACAGGTAAGGCCTGATCTCCTCAGGTGTTGTGTCTGTCCACAAAGGATCAGAAGCCACACCTCTAGCAGCGATCTTTTGTTTGGCATACTAATTTGTCTCATCTGCCGCACTACGAAAAAAAGTTGGGGAAACAAACAGAAAAAAATATCCAGGGGCTTGGCACTGAGCGGTAGTGTGTGTACAGGGCCTGCAGGCAACTGAAAATCTTTCACTGCCAGCGCTGTGTGCGCCGCGCGCCACGTCGTCTGCAAATTTAGTAGTGGAATGTTGTCTTCAGGGTCACTTTCTACTGCATAATCCTCATCTATTTCATCCCTTCCTTCTTCAGTTTCAATTTCAACATCAGATTCTCTATTCTGTTGTCTTTCAATCTCCTCAACTTGACGCATCATTTCGTCAATTTCATCTTCTGGAAAATCTTCCCACATTTCATCTTCGTGCTTTGCCGCCATTCTTAACTATGAGAAAATGTGTGAATGAAAATGAGAGACACTGACTAATTTCTTGAGAATGGAAGGATGTGTGGTGCCAAAAATAGTACTGGAAAGCCATTGGGCTATCCTTACTATAGCGGGAAAAGTCACTCATGGTTTGTGTGAACTTGTTCATGCTCAGAGCGTGATGGAAAATACCCACTGGCCGCGAGCGATTCTCGGCATGCTGCGGCACGATAAAATAAATGGGGCCTTTTCCGAAAAGCCCGCTGCGGCATTAGAAAATGGGAGAGGGTTAAACCACATCAAAGAAAATATCAAAATATATCTGTTGTCATTGGGATGTGGTCTTCAAGGTGGTGTTACAGTAATCAGAATAAAGTTCCTGAAAAAAATAGATTTACAGGAATGCCAAGACTCCAATGTTTTGGATGATCTGAAAGTTTACAGGAAAAACAGTGTATGAGCCATAACAAATGTTGTGTTACTGATGATGATGATGATTTAAGTACTCTTATCAACACAGTATGAGAGTTTTAAAAAAGAAAAAAAATCCCTTGAAGTCAGTAACAGTGGTAGTAATGATTATCTTTTAAATGATTGTCGATGCTTAAGTGTTGTTTGTGTATATTTCATTTTTGTTTCCATCCAATTTTGGGTTTTTGCTTGCCTTATTTTAGGCCTGTTTTTACTGCGTGATCCGACATGACAGTTGTTGATGATTTAGTGTTGTTTGCGTATATAATCTTAGTTTTGTTTCCGTCCATTTTTGGTTTGTGCTTGCCTTATTTTAGGCCTGTTTTTTACTCTGTGATCCAACGTGACAGTTGTTGATGCTTTAGTGTTGTTTGCGAATACCTCATTTTTGTTTCCGTCCAATTTTGGTTTGTGCTTGCGTTATTTTAGGCCTGTTTTTACTGCCTGATCCAACCTGACAGTTGTTGTTTGTGCATATCTCATTTTTGTTTCCGTCTAATTTTGGCTTCTGCTTGCCTTATTTAAGGCCTGTTTTTACTGCGTGATCCAACCTGACAGTTGTTGTGTGTGCATATCTCATTTTTGTTTCCGTCTAATTTTGGCTTCTGCTTGCCTTATTTAAGGCCTGTTTTTACTGCGTGATCCAACTTGACAGTGCAGTTTTCTGTCGACAGAATGTGCTGCTGCTGGAGAAGGAGCTGACATACCTGGGAGGGATGTGCTCTGCCTCCCTCATGAGGAGGGACATCCCTCTGCCCCCAGGTAAAGCACCACACTGTTTTCCTCACCTGCTTGAAATTAGGTGTTGTGACTGGTTTGTGTGTGTGTGTGTGTGTGTGTGTGTGTGTGTGTGTGTGTGTGTGTGTGTGTGTGTGTGTGTGTGTGCTTTTCTAGTTAATGTATACAGCCACAGAAAGACAGGATAAACACACACGTACATACACATGAGCACAAATGTGCAGCATTGTGTACTATAGTAAATAGTAAAAGAGAATTTGTGCTCTCTTTCAACCTGGAATGAACCCTTTTCGCTACATACCTCATTTTCTGACCATAATTATAGTCTCATTTGCAGAAGAAAAAGTGATTGATTGATTGGTTGGTTGGTGGGTTGGTTGGTGGGTTGGGTTGGGTTGGGTTGGTGGGTTGGTTGGTTGGTTTGGTTTGGGTTTGGTTTGGTTTGGTTTGGTTGATTGATTGACAGACAGTGGGCTGATGAAGCCATGTTTCATTGTTCAGTGACGATGGAGGAGATGGAGGAAGACCTGGACGTGATTGAGGAAGGGGCCCAGATGGTGTTTGAGGCTCACTCCCAGCTGCTGGGCAAAGGGTTCGCCCTCTCCCACCCCCCCACCATCATGCAGGCCCTGGAGGGCAACCTGCCCTTCTGCTGGCAGTCCAACGAGCGGGCCTTCCTCAAGGACTTTGTGGCCTGCACTGCCGGCACCAGTGGGGGCAGACTGGCCAAGTCAGTATCGTGCTGTGCAAATACTGCTTTTGTTTCAGTGTTAGCTTCGATACTCAAGTGGTCAAAATACAACGTTATGTAATCATTGTTTCAAGTTTGGTACTTGGTGATTAGATCACAATGAAACGTAAACATCGTTCAGGTTTGGTACTTACTTGGTGATTAAATTACAGTGTGATGTTAAATGCATTTACACTGCTGGAACAAACCGTACTTAAAACTAAGGAGGGGTGGGGGGAATTAAAAGTGCATCGGTCAAATTATCAGTGCCAACATTTTTCAGCTCTTTCTTCCTTACATCCTTACCCTTTGAAGTTTCAGTCATTGTTATCTTTCTCTAATCATCTATTAGTGATTGATAGTATAAGTTTAATGGATGATTGAGGAAGTCTCAAGATAGTTTTGAAGTTTCTTCTCAAGAGCGAAAGGCTAATTTTCTCAAACCATAGTATTAAAAAAAAGCTAAAAGCATATGCTGCAGTCCTAAGCAAGGTGCCTTTAGTTTCATTTATGCATGCAATGATTGGGATCAGATTGACTTTGGCAAGTCAGTGATGGATGCAAAACCGGCATTGTTTCTCAGTGTGAAATTGTATCAAGTGGTAAAATAAAGTTATGTAATCCATTTTTAATTTGTATGGTATTAGTCACAATGACGTCAACCCATCGTCACTCGTTACATGACTTGTACATGCATACATCGAATGTATGACTTTATTTACAGTAATCAATCCATTCTGTAAAACAAAGAGCAAGGGGAATTCAAATTCTCACATCAAATCATGGCGACATTTCTCACTTCATTTGGCTGTGACCCAGTGCTACATTGTTTTCCTTTCATTTTTCCCTTTCTTTAGTCTTCAGGTCGCTTTTTTAATTGCACAGTGGAGTTATAGCATGGATCTCCTGGAGATGAAAGAAATGTTTTTAAATGTTGGAAAGTGGCTACATTCATACACTGTTCAAGATAAACATAATTTCTTAAAACACTCAAATACCTATTTGTACACTAAGTAGTAAATCAGTTGTATTTTCCATAAAGATGTCTGAAAGCTGATTCAACTTGGTCCCATGTATACTGGAAACATTGATTGCAAACGTGGATGATGAATTAACTGGAAGTCAGGACATCACACACAGAAACCAAGTGGTCTAACTGATGCATGCCCTAACCTCAAGTCGTGATCAGTGTGTGTTGATGGATGCCGCATTATGTCAGTGTCCTGTTGCACTCATATGCTTTAGATGTTTTTTTGAGAGATATCTTACACGACTCTTCTTCACAGGGGCGATCAGCATATGATGTGTCAGGTCGGGTGCTTAATTTGGCCTGTATGTTTCAATGTCCTAGTGTGGTCAGGTTGCTGTGTATGGACTGTGGGTGGATATGGATGTGTGGGGTGTATGGGGGTAATCGGTCAGTGTGTTGTACGTGTTGTTTATCACCTTGTAGCTAGTTACATTGATTTGCACTGATTGCTCTGTGTTTTGTCCACAGATGCGTAGCCTTGTATTGTGTGTTGCAGGTGGTGCGCCGGATTGATGGCGAGTACATTCGATTTGTAACTATAAATGTGATGACCTGAGTGTATGCAGCTGGTCACCTCACATTGACTTTGTTTTCAGGTGATAGCGCTGCCAATTTTCCATGTCTTGAAATTGCTTCTGCTTACTGTTTGTGATTCTCTTCTTCTTCTTCTTATCCCTTCAATTTTCAATCAGAAAGTAAAGATCTTGCTGACAAGTTTAAATTTGATTAGTTTGAATTGTTATTATGCTCTATTCACTAATGCATAAAGAAATTGTTTTAAAGGTCTCAAATGATTTAAATGTCAGTTTTTTTTATAAGCCATACAAGAATCTGATTTTTTAATTTTGGTTTTTTAATATTTGTATGGAACGTTCTGATAGGTGTCTGAAGTGGATTGAAAGCTTTCTGTGTGAAAACTTAAGTTCATACGAGTACTGAGTGGATGTCTGCAATGGAAGTTTGATTGGAATGCGCAGTGTGGTTTTATTACAGAGTACTCAGGGGGGTGTTGTTGATGCTTGTCTTTGACAGAATGAGAGCTCATTAGTTTAGTACTTTAAGTTGTTTTTACTCATTTTTACCATAAAGCGAAACAGAAAAAATGTTTTTCAAGTTTTCGTTGCTGTTGATTTTTCTTTTTATTCAAAAGGTTTCCTGAAAAATACACCTTCAGATAGAGCACATACTGCCACGAATGTACCTTACACACTACCCT
>CM060321.1:7532201-7537201 GCA_030674155.1 Stramonita haemastoma | reverse complement strand
GCCCATAGTGTCTTTAAACTAAAGATGGCATCATCTTTAGTGCATCCTCCATACTCCAGATAATTTGTCATCTGTACAAATAGATTAAGGCTATGACATATATTGGAAGTGATTTATGTGCTGTTTGCATAGTCGTAGGAGAGGGAGACGAGCATAGGTGCGTGTGTCAAGATACCTGGGCATATGCATCCTTGGAACAGTATGATTACATAGCTGTTGGCGCTGTTGTTTCAGGTCCAGGAGTTACCTGGGCATATGTATCCTTGGAGCAGTATGTTTACGTAGCTGTTGGCCCTGTTGTGTTTCAGGTCCAGGTGTGTACCAGGTGGTGAACTGTGGCAACTATGGGCACAACATTCGCTCCCGCCCCAGCATGACAGGGTCCCCCATTGGCATTCTGACCAAGGGCATGAAGATTGTTGCCACGGAAAGTGTAAGTTTTCTTCTTGTTTCAAGTTTGGTCTTGGGTTTTTGGGGGGATTTTTGTTGGTTTTTTTACATTGCTGGTGTTGTAATTGCCAAGGGCTTTTTTGTCTTCATTCAATTAAGCATCTTGAATATTTTTTGTTACTATCATTTTTATGAGAGGATGGGATAGCTTTAGAGCATTGAGCTCAACATCTGATGGCTCATGTTCAAGCCACCACGGATGCCCATTTGAGGGCATTTATTTCCTGGAATTAACATCAGTACTGACTCCACCCCCATGAAAGTCCTGTGGATGAGATTGTAAACTGTGGTCCTGTGTGCAATATGCAGAACATCTTGCACACATATTGAAAACCCATCCCACTTTTCAGAAGAGTAGGCCATTGAGTGCAGGTAGGAACGGATGACACACTGGTGTTGTATTTAGGCATCATCTTCCAAGGTGAAAATGTGACTACCATGATGGCGGGTAAACGGCTGCATACGCAAAATCTCACCTTTGGTGAACCTCTGAGCTGTAGTTGAGGAATGGGGAAAAATAATTGTTATGGTAGACTGTATTCAATTTGTCTTCAAGTCTTTGTACTGGTTGTTCTAGTGAACATATTCACAAGTGGTTGTGCAGACTCTCAAGCTGATTGTAACACTTTTTACTGAACTGTGTTGTGAATATACTACCTGAATATAAGGAGGAAAATGTGGAAAAATTAATTCATAAGCCACATTCAGACTAAAAGTTGCGTAATAGACAAACCCAAACATGTAAATACAGAACTTACAGAACCAGTGACAATGTAACATTGGTCAACAGCCATGACTAGAAATGATTTTGATCATGTCACAAAAAAACAGACTAAAAAAAAAAGCAAAAAAAAAGCAAAGATCTTGTTACAGGCTGCATTCATTTTATAAACCGTGAGGGGCTAGTGCAACTCATAACTTGAGAAATGGGTATTCACCATTCTTAACCCTCTTTGTCCCAATCCGGGATTTGCCGGGATTGAATAATTGCCCCCCCTAAGTCCGAACCAGGATTTGCTGGGATTTACACACAGTAGATTTCCATCATGCTGTGACCATCACTAATTGCTACCACGTGTCAAAGCTGTATCAAGCTAGAAGGAGAAACCCTGCTGATAGCCTGGAAGTAATTATAGCTGCTGGTATGTACTCAAAAAGGAGGAAAAGGCCAGTGAGCATGTGTGCCTGACCTGATTTCGTGATGGAATGCGAAATCTAGGGACAGTTTGTGTTCAGAGAATCCGAATGCAAGAGGGTTAACCTTTCTTCAGTGACACATGACCGAAGAGTTGAAATAAATGAACAGCACTTAAAGAAGGGAGTAAATCAATGAACAGCACCTAAAGAAGGGAGTGGTTGTTGATACATGGAGTCAGTGGCAATGTTTCCTCTCTCCCTGCCCCCACAACAGGTGATCAACAAGTACGGGATGTGGGTGAAGCTGGACGAGGCCAGCCGTGACGAGTACTGCAGCCTGGAGTCCAAGGACTGTGACGCCTGGTCGCTGGTCTCCAACCCCAGCCACTCCATCTACCTGCAGCACGAGTCAGACCTGCCCGCCCCCTCCCACGACCCCTTCTGCTTCAACACCCTCCCCACACCCTCCAGGGCGCCCGGCTACGACTTCCAGAACTACGCGGCCACCTTCCCCTCCTTCGGCCATCGCAACACAGAAGGTGAGCAGGTGACAGTTATGTGGGTGTTTTTTTTTGTTTGTTTTTTTTTGTGATCATTATGTATTTACTTTGTGCTGAAAATTGCCGAAACAACTGTGGGAGATGATAGAAAAGTGTATTGGTAAGGAAAGCTTGATTTTTTTTGTCATGCAGGGGCTGTGGATTTTGTTTGTGGTCCTGTTGTATGTTCATCTTGTAACATCACAAGAAAATAAGTATTACTCCTGTCATTAAAATTTTACAGATCTTTCAGCTTGCAATCCTCTTTTTTTTTATCTTCTCTCTTAGAATGATAATTTGAAAGAGCAAAATTAGGTGATCTCCTGGGGTTATGACCTACAGCTTTTGTAGTAGATGTACAGCAAGATGTTTTCATGAAAAGTGGGCAGCTAATGGTGGATGAAGTCGTTGGTTGTCATTAACTTGCTATGTCTCTGTGCAGGTTTTGGAAGAAGTCGGAGCATGCCTGTGGCAGCATTTTCCTTTGCTGGTATGTACAGTACAGTCAATCAGCACTACATTTGCTTTGTGGGTTGGGGGGTAGGGGGGGGGGGTCTTTATATTTTTTGTTGTTGTTTTTTTTATTTTGGGGGGGGGGTTGGTTATGAATGAACATTCAGGGATTTTGATATTCAAGTACTCATACTCTCAGCACAGCATAACGTTATTTGCTGTTAGGAAGACATCGGCTGTGCTAACATGCTGATCTGTAAATTCAGGGATTTTGATATTTAAGTACTTATATTCTCAGCACAGCTTAACGTTATTTGCTGTTAGGAAGACATCGGCTGGGCTAACATGCTGATCTGTAAATTCAGGGATTTTGATATTTAAGTACTTATATTCTCAGCACAGCTTAACGTTATTTGCTGTTAGGAAGACATCGGCTGGGCTAACATGCTGATCTGTAAATTCAGGGATTTTGATATTTAAGTACTTATATTCTCAGCACAGCTTAACGTTATTTGCTGTTAGGAAGACATCGGCTGGGCTAACATGCTGATCTGTAAATTCAGGGATTTTGATATTCAAGTACTCATATTCTCAGCGCAGAATAAAGTTATTTGCTGTTAGGAAGACATCGGCTGGGCTAACATGCTGATCTGTAAATTCAGGGATTTTGATATTCAAGTACTCATATTCTCAGCGCAGCATAAAGTTATTTGCTGTTAGGAAGACATCAGCATGACTAACATGCTGATCTGTTTATAAAAAAACAAAAAAAGAAACCCCAAACAAAAAACCATGCTGAGCTGTTATTTCGTGGGTTGATACTGATTGATGCTGGGCCTCACAGACCACTGTAAGAGTCCACTTAAAAAAATATTTATTATAATTTTTATTTTATTCTTTTATATTGCGGATGATAGAATCAACAACCCTAGTACACAGGAAGGACCCTGGATTAACCGGTGTTGTCCCTGTCCACAGGCACAGACGCAGCCTCCCCCGGCACCTTACCCACGTTCGGCATGCCGGCCGGAGGAGGGGGAGGGGTGGGGCCCTTCACCAACACGATGGGGTCAGGGGCAGCTTTCACCCCTCCCCAGCCCACCCCGGGGTCTCACTGGATGGAGGCATCAGGGGCGGGGGCGGGCTGTGGCGTGTCGGCCATCAGCAGCATGCGACCTCGCTCGGGATCCACCCCCTTCTTCGTCCCCTCCACCCCCCCTCTGGCGCGCGGGTCCTCCCTCCCCAGCTCCACCGCCAGAAAGGGTTCGGACCCCGGGGTGGCGCGCCTGACTGTGAGAGACCCCCCTCGAGACCTGCCCCCTGAGCTGCAGGGGGTGTCTGTGAAAGAACTGGTCAAAGCCCTCGGTAAGTGGAGTGAGGGGGGTGTTTGGGAGAAGGTGCACACAGTCGTGTTCATGATTGCACACAGATGTATGTAGACGCAGGCACGTAGCGAGGCATACATGCACCCCCTACATATGCTTGTCTTTGTCAGTGTTAGTATTTCATGTAGCACCAGCATTTCCGAAGTGTATTCGTTGCCACCGCTTACATGAGATCATTCTCAGCCACCTAAAGATAGCAGTGTTGTGCGAGGGGCTGTGTTGATTTGAATCCTAAAGGCAGTGAATTAGTGCTTTATGATTCTTTTACCTTTTGATTCTTATTTCGCACAGGGAAATTACAGTTCATTATCTCATTGTGTCATCAATATTTATTATGCATGCATGTACACACATATGTGCACACACAACACACACACACACAACACACACATGTACACACACACTCACACAGCCACACACACACAGGGACTTAAACTCACTCACTCCACACACGCACACACACACACACACGCGCGCACACACACACACACACACACACACACACACACACACACACACACACACACACACACACACACACACACACACACACACACACAGAGAAGGATCTTAAGTTATGCCAGCTCTTCTTGAAAAATCGGCACTTTTCGGACCAAACTAGTTGTATTTCCTTGTAGAATATATACCTGGTTGCTAGTTACTGAGGCACAGCTGATCAAAGTGAAAATAGATAGTGATGCTTTTATGTATTCTCTTCAACCACATACATGTAGTAAAGAGATACCAACTTTATGGTTTGTTTTGTCCAATCTTTTTAATGAGGGTATAAAAAGGATCAGATTGCTATATAAAAAGGATCAGATGGCTATTTATAAGCCATTCTTTCTGGGGGGGTTTAATTAATGAAAGTTACTTCCAAATTTCCACGTGTTTAAACTGAAAATGTTTTCTCAAGATTCAGTCTTTTGAATAGGTGCTCTGTAGTTGTTGCTTTTTTTTGTTTAGAATAGCAAGTATCATTTCAAAGTACTAATCACTGAATGTTTTACAGAAAATAGTAATTTCACTGGAAGTT
>CM060321.1:7524200-7526855 GCA_030674155.1 Stramonita haemastoma | reverse complement strand
TTGATATGAGAAAAAAAAGGGGGGGGGGATTTAGATAAAAAACTTTAAAAGCTTTGGGGATATCCCACATAAAAACTATTATGAAGTGTATGCTAAAAAGATTTTTAAATGGTGGCAGATCCTGTTTTCTTCACTTTTAGTGTAGATTCATATATTAAGGAAAAAACATGAAGTACAAATAGCAACAAACTAACTAGGTAAAGTTATGACATGTGCAGTTTTGTTGTTTTGATGTCATTTGTAATTTTCTTTCTTGTCAATTTCAGAACAAAGTGAACAATGTCTCTGTGAGTGCTGGCACTACCAGCGAAGATGTCAAGAAAATCCGTTCAGTGAGTATTTCGCTTTGCTCTGTTTCTGACCACCGCTGTGATTTGATATCACAAACATTATGAAGGAAATGTTTCACTCATGCTGTAAAAGGGGGGAAAATGTAAATTGCAAAATGTTGATATGGCCAGAACATTATTGTTCAAATAGTTTATTCTTTTTGAGGGGAGTGTTTGGTGGGTTTTTTCCATTGATTTGATTTTCACTGTGATTATTTCACTGTCAGATAGTGAGGTTGAAAGTTGGTTGGAAAATATGTGGAAAATGTCAGCATTTGCTCTGTGCTTGTGTGTGTGTGTGCGTGTGTGGTGTGTGTGTGCGTGTGCCTGCATGCGTGTGTGCGTGTGTGAATTTTTCAGCCTGACAGTGTGCATTGACTTGAATTCCCAGGTGGACATAGAGGCGAGGTTTGCCGGGTGGCTGAACTGTGCCATTCCCGCAGAGCGTCGTCGCCACATCCACATTGAGCTGAAGGGGCCAGACCAGAGCCTGCGTGTGCGACAGATCAAGGTGTTGGGAACCCTGGACGACGAGCCAGGCGTGATGCCCGTGAAGAAAACCTCCCCACAGATCCAGCAGGACAACTGCGAGTCCGAGACCCTCAAGGTGTTCCGCATACTGACCTCCCAGGTGAGATTTACCTGCCTTGGTTTTTTTGTTTTTGGTTGTTGTTTTTTTTTGGTTGGGTTTTTTGTCTGCGTTGTTTGTTTGCATGGTACACTGTTGTTTTGGAATGACCAGAAGGCAAAGAAAAGTTTTGACAAGTTGCATATGTATGTGTTTTAAGTCTGTGTCAGTAGATTAGTAGAATGTGGAGGGAAATTCTGATCAGAATATCCATGTATGTTGAAGTTTATTATTTGTCTTGTTGTAATGTATGTCTGACACAGTGTCATGGTGTAAGATACTCAGTGATTGCTTTGCCCTTCGTGGAATGAGAACAGTAACTTCGTTTGACTGACTGGACCTGCACAGGTAGACTTCTTTCACAGACTGTTTAGCATCCTGCGTTTTCTCAGTTTGAAGCTATAGAACCAGGCCAACAAGAGTAAAGTAATGTTGTCTAGGAGACCCAAGTTATTGGTCAGTTTACCTGCTGTTCAGGTGGAAGAATATGTGTCTATAGACAAACACCTGTCATCATTTAGATGTTAAGTTGTCTGATAAGGAGGAAAATATATTGACAAGTTTTTTTCTTCTGATCCAGGTGTTAAGTCAGGCTTTGACAAGAAGAAATATTATGGAGTAATCATCGCCTCTTTTGTAACAGTCGATAAAGATGTGTATAATGTTACGATCATTCCATGATATGGGAATAATAATACTAATAATACAAGGAATTTATATAGCGCTCTATCTTGTAAAAACAAATCAGAGCACTTGCATTCGCCCTGTACAACACACAAGCAATCAATAACAATATATAGTTTTAGCAAATTTGAATGTACACACACACACACACACACACACACACACACACACACACACACACACACACACACACACACACACACACACACACACACACCACACACCGCTTACACACAGTCACACAAAAAGAACTAGACCCTCACAAAGACTGGTAGCTGTGGGTAAATGGAAAAAACTGGTTGTTGGTGCAGGTGTTTGGTCGGCTGATCACGACGGGGGAGAATGGGGACAAGAAGGGCGAGGGTCAGGCCATGGACGTGGACAACGACCTGAAGGAAACACTGGTCTCCATCCTCTTCAGCCGCAACAAGCTCTCTCACCTGCAGAAACAGGTAGGTAGCCCTTCTGCTGGTGGGCCTGTGCACTTACCTTTTACTGATGCCTGAATGAATGGAAAGCAATGATCATTTCTTTGTAGAGAGAGGGATTTATGAACGCAGGCAGGCCCATGAAGTCCAGATGTTTGTATTATAACAGTACATTAATGTTGGTGAATTAAGGATGGGGATTTTTTTCCATCTCCCACGTCAACTTAAAAGCACAGATCTGCCTGTGTCGAATTCCTTTTCATCTATAAATCATGCAGAAGATAAAATGTGCGTGTTAAATATCCCATAATAATGTCAGCACTCAATGGTTAACGAAAACACAAACATACCCAGCATGTGCCTGGAGAGGGATGGGCTCCGCCAGGTTCAACTTGCCCAGAAAAAAACCCTGCTTGAAAAATTCAGTGCATTGTCCAGTAACTCCTCAGGTAGTTCAGAGAGAAAGATCAATCATACTGAATCACTCCTCAGGTAGTTCAGAGAGAAAGATCAATCATACTGAATCACTCCTCAGGTAGTTCAGAGAGAAAGATCAATCATACTGAATCACTCCTCAGGTAGTTCA
>CM060321.1:7429200-7521700 GCA_030674155.1 Stramonita haemastoma | reverse complement strand
CCTGACGTGAAGCCCCCAGTGCTGGCCAGTCTGCTGTCTGTGCCCAGCCTGCCCCCCATGGACTACAGCATCGTCAGCGTCACCACCAAGGAGGAGGGAGACTCCTCCTTTGATCCTCAGCGACCAGGTAAGTTTACCTGTTTTGTCAGTGTGTTCTCTTTGCCTTAACCCCGTGCCTTCCCTCTCCTCTCCCCCCAAGGGAGTTTGTTTTTTTTAAAGGCCCAAATTGTAAAGAGGTGATAAATGTGTGGAAAAGGTTGTTGTTGTTTTTTCTTGGTTTGGACAATTGTGGTTCTTGATTGTTGATATTGCATGTACTCAGATTTATCATTGACGTTTTTTGTTTTTTTTCTTGGTTGTGATATCAATCCTGAGACAACCTCTGTTGTGGGCTGGACTATAAATAAAACATGTACCTTTGATAAAAAATAATAAAAAATTTTAAGTATTGCCTGTGGGTTTTCTGTGCAGTTAATTCCATGTATCTGGTGTTTTTTTTTTTAATTTATTTATTTTTAAACATTTATTTTATTCTTTTTTATCGAGAATAATGGGACAAGCACTCTTATGCTTTTTTACATCCAGTCCCCGTGTGTATGCAGTTTTGTAAATATCTTCATCTGTTCCCACTGGCAAACAATGGCCTACTCTTACGAAAAGCAGAACAGGATTTAACATGTGCGCAAGATGTTCTGCATGCGTTCACACACGGGGCCTGAGTTTACAGTCTCATCCGAAGGAGTTTTGGGGAGAGTGGAGTCAGCACTGATGTTAACTCCAGGAGAAAAAAATCTCCTTGAACGGGAATCAAACCCAGGTCGTCAAATTGCGAGCGCAATGTTCTGACCACTAGGCTATCATGACTATTTTATGTGTGACGGAGACAGGTGGGTAATAGTGAACTGACACCTGTACCAGGTATCCTGGACGTGTTCCTGGCCTGCATCGCCAAGGCGCTGGTGGTGCAGGTGAAAACCAAACTGGAGGAAGGGGGGAAAAGCCAGGTGACCCTGAACCTGGATCAAACCATGGCTCAGGAGGGGGGCACCAGGTGAGAATTGGGTTTGAATTTTTTGTTGTTGTTTGTTTGATGGGTTTGGTTTTGCTTTTGTTTGCTTCTGTGTGTAATTTTAAGTTGAAGCTGAGATATAAAAATCGGTCAAAACAGACACCTAGTCCCCCCTTAATAGAAAAGTTTACAAGGAGAGATTAAAGTCCTTTGTTTTCATCTTGATGTTTTACATTGTACATTGAAGTTGAAAGTTACTGGAGCCACTGAAACTGAATGAGGTGACAGCCCTGATATGGCTTTCATGGTCGGTAGGGCTGTAAACAATATTATGATTATGATTACAATTTACGTAGCAACTCAACTTTAATCTTAGCTTTAATTGTCAACAAGATGACAGCCCAGTAATGGCTTTTGGTGGTCAGCAGGGCTATACTTACCATCTCTGAATTGGATTAGAAGTGAAATGTGTGTGTGTGTGTGTGTGTGTGTGTGTGTGTGTGTGTGTGTGTGTGTGTGTGTGTGTGTGTGTGTGTGTGTGTGTGTGTGTGTGTGTGTGTGTGTGTGAGAGAGAGAGAGAGAGAGAGAGAGAGAGAGAGAGAGAGAGAGTGTGTGTGTGTGTGTGTGTGTGTGTGTGTGTGTGTGTGTGTGTGTGTGTGTGTGTGTGTGTGAGAGAGAGATTGTATTTATTATTGGTTGAATGACTGATCCCTGTAAAGCATTTGGATGTAGGTAGGGTCAAAGTGTGAAAATAGCCTTTTTTTTCCCTTATGGTTTGGACTTTGTGGTTGTGAAGGTGGTAGTGTCAGACTGTCAAAATGGTCTTTTTTTCCTGATGGTTTGGACATAGTGGTTGTGAAGTGGGTAGTGTCTAAATGTCAAATGGCCCTTTTCCCTGATGATTTGGCCCTGTAGTGTCAAAACGTTCTTTTTCCTGAGGGTTTGTCCCTGACTGTTGTGTGTGCAGCCTGGAGCAGCCGCGGTGGTGGCTGCGGGGGTACATGCCCAATGCCCTGGCCAACAACATCATCACCCTGCTGCAGGACATGACCGCTGTATGTCTTCTTTTTATTTTATTTTATTTATTTTTTTTTTTTTTGACTGCTGTAAGTCGGTGATTAGTTAGTTAGTTCTGCAGTTTAACGTCTTTTTACTGAATAGAGATATCAGACTCTGTGTGTATTGTGTGTGTGTGTGTGTGTGTGTTGTGTGTGTGTGTGTGTGTGTTGTGTGTGTGTGTGTGTTGTGCGTGCATGCGTGCGTACGTGCGTGCGTGCGTGTACGTGTGAATATGAGTGTGTATGTGTGTTGTGTGTGTGTGGTGTGTGTGCGTGTGTATGTGCGTGCGCGTGCATATGTGTGAGAGTGTGTGTGCGTTCGTGCATTGTTGGCTCTAATGTGTCAGGAGTTTTGTCCAGTATAGATAGCATACTTTGGGGTAATATCATCTGAAAAGAAAATTTGAGCAGAAACATGTCTTCCTGTTGGACATTAAAACAGCCCTACTATCTGTGCACTTAAGTCTATTTTTGGGGGAATAGTTTGATTCGGCGTCAAATGCATAAAGGACACAGGGCAGAAGATAAAAGTCATGGGCCAGACTGCATATAGCAGCAGATTTGCTATGAGCTAAGTGTGTCTTCTGCAAAGTTCAACAAAGACACTGGTCATTTGACCATACTGGGTGGAATCATGCAATGCCTAGTGCCTGGTCTTCTCCTGTGCTTGTAACTATGAAGGAGGTCTGCCCACTGACCTCACATGACACATTCCAACTCCAGAGCAGCTCATCAGAAAGTTCATGAGAAGGAAATGTTCAGATTTGCATGAGAAAAGGCAGAATGGGTACGGTACGCAGAAAGTGAGCATGAGAGAGGTAAGAATAAAGACAGAAACAAAGGGAGTGGTAGGAAAGGAAAATTTTCTGGCTCAAAATTTCCCAAAATTATTCTGAAAGGGCACCCGACATTCCCACAGGGGTTGACCATATGGATAACCTGCTGAGCTAGGATTACTCTTGTCTGACACTGTAGGTTTATTAGTCAAAAATAAATTATCTCAGAAATAAAGTGTTATCAGTGCTAGATGCCTTGAATCGAAAGTGGTTCAATTGTTGTTGATGTATCATTCCAGGGTAAGCTCTCTGAAGCGTGGGCCAACATCACCAAAGCGGCCATTGCAGAGGCCATCTTGAATCTGACCAAGCTGGATGCCAAGCACAGAGGTCCCGACGTCTGTCCAAAAACTCCCACCGTGAGTTTCTGCATTGTGTGGCCTTGATCAGTCCTGTCTGTCTTCATTCTCTGGTGTGAAAGAGTGATTGAAAAAAGTGTGGTGTGTGTGTGTGTGTGTGTGTGTGTGTGTGTGTGTGTGTGTGTGTGTGTGTGCGCATGCGCGCGCGCGCGTGCGTTGTGTGTGCGCGTGTGTGCGCGCGTGTGTGTGCGTGTGGTGTGTGTGTGTGTGTGTGTGTAGGTTTGTGTTGTGTGTGTTGTATGTATGTGTGTAGGTGTGTGTGTGTGTGTGTGTTGTATGTATGTGTGTATGTGTGTGAGAGAGAGAGAGAGTGTGAGTGAGTGAGTGAGGAGAGAGACAGAGAGAGAGAGAGACAGAGAGAGAGAGAGAGAGCTTAAAACATACTATAATCACTGTTTAGCCTCTATAATGTCAGATGTCGTTACCGTGGCACTATGTGCAGTGTTAAAAGCATGTAATCAGCATGTTAATGTTGATGAAATCAGATGTGGATGGCGTTGGCGTCCCTGTGTGTGCTGGGTCCTGACCATGTGGAGAGGCTGTCCTCTGGGGAGTGGGTCAGCAGTCCTGACTCTGTCCATGGAAAACCTAGGGTAAGGCCACTGCCTCTGTGTGTGTGTGTGTGTGTGTGTGTGTGTGTGTGTGTGTGTGTGTGTGTGTGTAGTTGGTGTGTGTGTGTGTGTGTGTTGTGTTGTTGTGTGTGTGTGTAGTCTGTTTGTGTGGTGTGGGGGGGGGGATGCGTGTGTGTGTGTGTGTGGTGGGGGGGGGGGGGGGGTATGTGTGGGTGTGGTCTGTTGTGTGTGTGTGTGTGTGTGTAGTTGGTGTGTGTGTGTGTGTGTGTGTGTGTGTGTGTGTGTGTGTAGGTGTGTGTGTGTGTTAGGTCTGTATGTGTGTGTGTAGTCTGTTGTGTGTTGTGTGAGTGTGTGTGTGTAGTCTGTTGTGTGTGTGTGTGTGTGTGTGTAGTCTGTGTGTGTGTGTAGTCTGTGTGTGTGTGTGTGTAGTCTGGTGTGTGTAAAAGGTTGTTTTCAATTTTCAACGAGTAATGAGCTTTTCTTCTCACATTAAGTAAGTGACCAAAAAAAGCCAGTCTTTAGGCGTAACAAACATGGCTTTGGGGGGAAACATTGTGAATCGTTATCTGAGGCTTGTGTTTGTGACAGTGAAGAAAAAGGTGTGTTTCGATTTTCAAACTTGTAATGGCTTTTCTTCTCACATTAAGTAAGTGACAAAAAAAAAAATCTTTAAGTGTAACAAACATGGATTTAGGGGGAAACATTGTGACTTGTTATTGAGGCTTGTGTGTTTGACAGCCAACGTGTAGTGTAACAAACAGAGATTTGGGGGGGGAAACATTGTGAATCGTTATTTAAGGATTATGTGTGTGTGTGTGACAGCCGACGTGTAGTGTAACAAACATGGATTTGGAGGAGGAAACATTGTGAATCACAATTTGAGGATTTGGGGGAAAACATTGTGACTCGTTGTTATCTGAGGCTTGTGTGTGTGTGTGTGACAGCCAACGTGTGACAACCATGACGACAGCGTGACCCCAGCCATCATCCTGTGCACGGAGTGTGGCAACCTGTGTGCTGACTGTGACCGCTTCCTCCACCTGCCCCGCAGGATGCGCTCCCACCAGAGACAGGTCAGAGCACGCCTTACTTTTTTTTTTTTTTTTCAAAATTAATGTCAAGGGAGTGTTTACCTAATCGTAACATTTTTCCACAGCAAAAAAATATATATATATTTTAAAAATTATTTTTAAAAATTAAAACAAAATAAATTAAAAAAAAAAAAATTTTCACTGCAACCACATTGTTTATGGCGTTGAAATCAATTAAGGGTCCTGAAGGCGCAACAGTGATCGATAGTGCATATGTAATTTTGTTTAATTCCTTTTTTTTTTTTTTACATAGTCATAAACATTACATGCTGTTATAAAAATTATACTCATTTAAAGTCTTGTTATCTAAGCCTTCCAGTGATTTATAGCTTTACACACTTGGCTCAGTTTTACATATCAATACCAAGGGTTGTATGATCCCACCCTGCCTCAAAACATTACTGGCTAGTGTTAAATTAGCTAGCAGCACTGAGCCCACTGCCAGGGTTAATGTGTATTGCTGCATAACAGTTGTCATTGCAAAGATTCTGATTATACTGAGAATTGATTCTGGTTCACATTATCAAGATCACTTTTTATGACCACAAAGACCGATATTATTGCTAATAACAGATGTAGGGACCTACAGAAAATTCTACTTATAGGCTGTTTTTGGTCCTATATGGTTTAAGATGCTGTTAAAGAAAAACAAATTTATATAGAATTGAGAATATCCAAATAAAAAGACATTGCATAGAGATGATGGTATGTTGAGTGGGGGTGGGGGGGTTGTTTGTTGTTTTTTCTTGCTTTTTTTAATGGTATGTGGAGTTAACAGTATACTACTACAGTGGTGGTGTGTGTGTTGTCCAGGTGTTCAAAGAGGAGGAGGAGGCCATCAAAGTGGACCTGCACGAAGGCTGTGGCCGCACCAAGCTGTTCTGGGTCATGGCTCTGGCCGACTCCAAGACGCTGAAGGCCATGGTGGAGTTCCGTGTCGGTCAGTTGCCCTTTTACCTTGGCTCTCAGTTAGGCAGCTTTCGTCTGAAAGTTTGGGTCATCTCTGTAGTTGTGTAAAGTATAGTTCTGTGTGAGTAGTCATTCCGAAAAGAGTCTTGACTACTTTACTCATTAGTTTTTGTTATTTGTTTTTCAATTTTGGTCACCTCTGTATTTGTGTAAATCATACTTCTGTGTGAGTAGTCATTCCCAAATGAATCTTGACTACTTTACTTATTAGTTTTTGTTGTTTGTTTTTATAAGTTCATTGATGTGTATACTTACTTGTACATGCAGGTTTTTTGGTCAATCTGTGTGGAGTTGTTTTGGTCAGTCTGTATGGGTTTTGCTGATATGTGCTTGTAAATATTTACACAAGTTGCATATTAGAATTAAGTATAGCTAAATGAAGTACTTATTTTACCTCCACCCCTTGAAAACCTTTGTCATATTGATAATAGTAATTGTAATTAAAGTAATGATAATAACTTTTTTTTTTATTGAAAGTTGCTTGTGGTTAAATCATTGATGCTGCGATAACTTTTTTGAGGCTCTGTTGTTTGTAATTGAAAAACGAACATTAAAAAAGTTTGGAAAAAAAAAAAAACAACTTTTTCTGAGGCTCAACAAGTTTGGAGGGGCTGAATTATCAAGTAAAGGGAGAAATGACAAACACTTGATGCGTACCGTGTTGATACAAAAAGTGAATCTCCAGCCTCTGTGTGCATGCTGTTTTCAGGGAAGCAGCACAATGCAGCAGCCACAGGCACATGCCGGTTCTGTGGCAGCCCTGCCACAGGGGGACTGCTGGGCCTGAGCAACGTCTGCTCCGATCCTGACTGTCAGGTGGGATACCAATCAGTCTTTACTCCTTCCCCCCCCCCCCCAACCTAGAGTAGAAAAGGATGACTACCACCACCTCAAAAGAGAAGAATAAGTCATAATTCTAAGACTCCACACTGGGCACAACAGGTTAAACCACCGTATGTCCACAAAGCTGAAACTTGCTCCTTCTCCCCTGTGTGCCTGTGGTAAAGAAAACCAGACAGGCCAGCACATCCTTCAAAGGTTTACGCTATTCAGCGACCTGAGGAAGAAAGTGTGGCCGATGGAGATAACCCTACAGACTAAGCTGTACAGCCCACGAGAGGAGCTGGAAAGGACATGCCATTATTTTTCCCAGACACATCTGACAGTGTAAAGCAAACGAGAGAAGAAGAATAAGACTCCTTTTCCCCTGCATCAGCAAGCCTTTGAGTCATGCTGTACTGTTGACTGTACTGTTGACTGTTTTGTATGGTGGCCTAGTGTCATGCCATCCCTGTGTGTGAAAGAGAATTGTGCCAGGTGTCATACTTACCCGTGTTATTTAGAGATAATTAAAAGGATCAGCCACTGTTTGGGAGAGTCCTGACTGAAGCTTCCTAGCTCTATTTTGTGTGAGGAAACATATTACATTAGTCGAGCCCTCCTATTGAATGTGTTGAGGGTTTGATGTTTCCCCCCTTCCTATTTTTGATCGTCTTCTGTTAATAATATTAAATGCATCACTTGTGGCAGTGATGTATGCATGCACAGGAAAAGACTTTTCCTGTAAAGTGCCTTTACGAATCCTTTATGCAAGGGGTTTGAACCTTGCAATTTGACGACCCGAGTTCGACTCCTGTTCGAGGGGATTTTTCTCCTGGAGTTAACATCAGTGCTGACTCCACTTCCCCCAAAAGTCTTTCGGAGGAGACTTGTAAACTGAGACCCCATGTGCAAACGCACGCAGATTATCTTGTGCACACGTTAAATCCTGTTCCGCTTTTCGTAAGAGGAGGCCATTGTGTGCCAGTGGGAACAGATGACAATATTTACAAAACTGCATACATAGGGGACTGGATGAAAAAAAGCACATGAGTGCTTATTCCATTATACTCGATATAAAAGAATAAATTATATAAAAAAATAACCTGCTGCTAACAGGCAGAAAGCATTCCTATATATATCCAGCTGTCCCTCACAGAATGTGAGACACTCAGTTGCTCTGCTGTCACAGGACCACGCCAAGGAAGCGTGCGTGAAGACGCTGGACTGCGGTCACCCGTGCGGGGGCATCCTGGACGAGGAGCAGTGCCTGCCCTGCCTGCACCGCTGCCGGCCCCCGGACCAGGAGGCCCTGAAGCAGGACGCGGACGACATGTGCATGATCTGCTTCACCGAGGCCCTGGCTGCCGCCCCCGCCATCCGCCTGAGGTGCGGCCACGTCTTCCACCTGCACTGCACCCGCATGGTGCTGGACAAGCGCTGGGTGGGGCCCCGCATCACCTTCGGCTTCTCCCTCTGCCCCATCTGCAAGGTGAGCGGGAGCAGGGGGGATTGAGGTCTGTAAGGTCAGGTGGGTTCTTGTGTGTCCTATCTGCAAGGTGAGGAAGGTTTGGGTTCTGTGTCCCTCTGCCCCATCTGCAAGGTGAGCAGGAGGAGGAGGGCTTGGGGTCTGTAAGGTCAGGTGGATTTTTTCTGTGTGTCTTTGTGCTGGCTTGGTGAGGAGGGGGGGGGGGTGTCTTCTAAGTTCAGTGGTTTAGAATGTTCAGTCATAGCTGGTTTTTTACTTTATTTTGAACAGATGAGTAAATTAAAAAAAATTTTAAAATCTTGTGAAAATAGAAGTTTTACAGCGTTAAGTGATTGTTTGATAAAGATGCACTGCACAAATGTGAGAGAGTGAGCAGAAATACTTGTTCATAAAAGATGTATCTGCACATCAGAACTGAAGCAAATAACAAGTAAAAGTAAAAACCTAGAAGATTATCCATCACAATGTAGTGTTTTCTTACACCAGTTATTAAACTATGTTCATACCCAAACATTCTCAGCATCAGATACTAGACTGACACCGTATAAATTTCACTAATTTATTAGGCTAATCTTTCATTATGGTCGTTGCAAGCCGATCAGAAGCAGAACCCCCAGTTCCCCATATGTCGGTACTTTTACCGAACGGACGCGATACAAACAAAAAAGGCCGTAAACGAACCATGCTACACATAATGTGAACTTGCCTTATCTACAAGAAAACAGAAACACACACACACAACAACTACACAACACTCACACACACACAAAACACACACACACACACACACACACACAGTGATAAACTTGAAACAGAACAGAGGTGACAGACACTACTGATGTTGCAGTGTGAGATAGAGCACAAGGTGCTGCGCTCCCTGCTGGACCCGCTGCGACAGCTGTACGACGACGTGCGACGCAAGGCGCTGATGCGTCTGGAGTAGAGGGGCTGCACAAGACGGATGCCATCACACGGCCCGGGGGTCGCTTCTTCGATGACCCCGCCTCCTTCGCCATGGAGAGATATGCCTACTACGTCTGCTTCAAGTGCAACAAGGTGCGTGTCAAAATAAAAAATAAATAAAATAAAATAAGGGTGGGTGTGGAATCGAAACTTACATCAGTGTGCTATGCTTTGTTACACGTGAGCATTTGAGTTTAGTGTGGCGTGTTGATTGTGAGTTTAATATTATTTGTGTTTGGGGTGTGGGGTTGGGGGTTTTGTTTGGTGGTGAGGAGACAGTATTGGTGGCGGGTTGGGGTGTTCTTTATTGTTTGAAAGAAACTGTTGAAATGAAACATTGTCACTCAGGTTGGACTGCGGCTACTTTAATAGTGGGCAGAAACAATGACATGCAAAATCTCACCTTAGGTGAAGTTTGGAGCTCTGATAAAGGAACAGAGAGGCATGGCATGTTAGTGAGGGAAATGATGTAGTCTAGTACAGCATTGTGGAGATGGACCATACTGTTGCTTCAAACCACATACAGGAAAAAAAATTCAGTTTTAGTTTTACTGGGGAGTAAATACTAGTAAAATTCTTGTTTTTTAAAAAAAAAAAGTATTTAAAAAAAAAGGTGTGCAGTGAAGTAAAGATAGGTCATATTTGCATCTTGTCTTTATTGTATCACCTATACTGGAAATAAATGCCTAAAAATCAGTACTCTAAAGCTGTGAACCCTTGACATCTTACCCTGCCTGAGAAATCAAGATTGCATTTTTCTTTCAAATCAGATTGCAGTACTTTGTGAATCTGATTTTGTGCTGAGCATGTTTCAGGCATTACGATATGGGGAATGGTGATTTGTGCTGCTGTTTCAGGCCTACTATGAATGGTGATTTGTGCTGCTGTTTCATACTATGACGGTGATTTGTGCTGCTGTTTCAGGCATACTATGAATGGTGATTTGTGCTGCTGTTTCAGGCATACTATGACGGTGATTTGTGCTGCTGTTTCAGGCATACTATGAACGGTGATTTGTGCTGCTGTTTCAGGCATACTTGAATATGAATGGTGATTTGTGCTGCTGTTTCAGGCATACTATGAATGGTGATTTGTGCTGCTGTTTCAGGCCTACTATGAATGGTGATTTGTGCTGCTGTTTCACGGGCATACTATGAATGGTGATTTGTGCTGCTGTTTCAGGCTACTATGAACGGTGATTTGTGCTGCTGTTTCAGGCTACTATGAATGGTGATTTGTGCTGCTGTTTCAGGCCATACTATGAATGGTGATTTGTGCTGCTGTTTCAGGCATACTATGAATGGTGATTTGTGCTGCTGTTTCAGGCATACTATGAACTGGTGATTTGTGCTGCTGTTTCAGGCATACTATGAATGGTGATTTGTGCTGCTGTTTCAGGCTTACTATGATGGTGATTGTGTGCTGCTGTTCAGGCATACTATGATGGTGATTTGTGCTGCTGTTTCAGGCATACTATGGAGGAGAGGCACGCTGTGAAGAACAGGCAGGAGGGGAGATGTGTACGATCCCAAAGAACTGGTGTGTGGGGGATGTTCTGATGTCTCCAGAGCACAGGTAGGATTATTTACATGTGATCAATGATGATGGGGGCAGGAGGGGGAAAGTAACACAGTTAGTAATTCCAGTTCAGAAGCTGTTCTCTCTCACCAAAAAAAAAAAAATATCATGGGGAATATGGGGTTTGGCATATTGATTACCTTCTTCAAGTCTTATGATGTGAGAAGCGTTTTTATTGTGACAAAAATGGAAATGGTGTTACTGAAACAGAAATCAAAATGATGGTCAGTGCTTTCAGTGTTCTCCATTAAAACTGGTGTAAATCAATATAAGCAGCATAGCTGGGTACCCAAAACTCATTGGGCCATGTACATGGTGCCAGGTATTGTAAGCAGCGTGTTATGATATTGAAAGGGGATGAACTCAAACATGTAAGGTATGAATTTTTCACATATGATTCGACAAATTCTTAAAGTCATGGGACAAACAGTCAACCCTCTTTCTTATCCTTGCCCAGATGTGCCCAGAAGCATGGGTCTGACTTCTTGGAGTACAAGTGCCGCTACTGCTGCTCTGTGGCCGTCTTCTTCTGCTTCGGCACCACACACTTCTGCAACCAGTGCCACGACGACTTCCAGCGCGTCACCAACATCCCAAGTCCAGCCTTCCCCACTGCCCTGCAGGTCAGTGGGGCCTCGGCCTTCCTTTTCATTTTATTGCAGAGATAAATGTGTCAGAATGATAAGTTATGCAACAATGCCGCTGGAGTGAAGTTATGGTCATTTCTTGATAATAAATTGTCATGCAGGATCCTAATTTTGTTGAATATAGAATAGGGACCGATTTCTTGCTTGTGGAGTCCAGGAAAATGGTTTGTGGTATATAGAATCAAATTTTTGCTAACGAGCTATCTGTATGAAGTAGATTGGCGCTGCCCCCCAACAAAGCCATGAGGTATGGCTGAATACAAGAACATACTGTAATTTGGCAACACTATATGCTTTTTGTGTGTTTTTTTTTAATTTATAAAAGGGGAGGGGGGGACCCCCACCTTTATTTCATCTACCTCTTTAGCACTGAAAGACTGCATGACAAAGGGGACGGGTGGCCTAGTGGTCAGAACATTGCGCTGGCAATTTGACGACCCAGTTCGATTCCCGGTTGAGGGGATTTTTCTCCTGGAGTTAACATCAGTGCTGACTCACTCTCCCCAAAAGTCTTTCGGATGAGACTGTAAATCGAGGCCCTGTGTGCGAATGCAAGCAGAACATCTTGCATACATGTTAAATCCTGTTCCGCTTTTCAAGAGTAGGCCATTGTGTGCCGGTGGGAACAGATGACAATATTTACACAACTGCATACACACAGGGACTGGATGAAAAAAAAGCACACGGGTGCTTATTCTATTATCCTCGATATAAAAGTTTTTTTTTTTTAATTTTTAAGTAGATTGGCGGTGCTCCCAAAGCATGAGATGCTGAAACAAATAGCGTAATTGGCAACACTATATGCCTTTTTCCGCCGCTGTAGTCTAGGTTAGGCTTGACTTAATCAAAGGTCGGGTTCGATCCCACTTCGCTATGCGTTGTGCCCTGAAAGGCACTTTAGGCTATTTCTCACCCACAGTGTAAAAGGTACAACCTTGCGTTGGGTTAACTGCAAGACTGGCGCCTTCAGGGAGTCATATCTCATCGCTTAAGCACAAACGATAGCCCGCTGATACTTGCTGACAGGACATATGCCTTTGAGTGGGTTTTTAATATTACAAAGGAGGGGTGGACCCCCACCTTTATTTCATCTACCCCTTTAGCATGACAAAGTGCTGTGTGTGACAGGAGCCCGCGGTCGTCAGCTGGAAGGGGAGGAGTGTCCCCTTCACGTGCAGCACCCCCCACAGGGGAGGAGTTTGCTCTGGGCTGTGGCGTCTGCCGCAACGCTCACACCTTCTGAGGCTTCTGTCCACACCGTCGCCTGTTGTATCTGTGCTGTCAACACGACACTTTGCTCTTCAGGAACTACTGACGTCGACCTTCCTGGTGACATGACGAGTTTCCAGTGTTCAAAGATTGAATTTTTTTTTGTTTGTTTGAGATCAGATTTTCAGAATTTCCTGTCATCAGCTATGATGTGTCTAAGATTGAACTTGATGAATTTACACAGACATGTCTTTGGAAGAAAAGAAAAAAAAGAATTTTTTTTAATGAAAGTTAGGTTCTTCTGACAATAGTTTGTGTTTTTTTCTCTCTGTGGTGATTGTGAGGTATTTAAGCAGGTATGGGAACACATTGTGTGATTCTGTTTGTTGTTGTTATTTTTTTCTCCATGGAAAATGTTGTACTATAGCCCCTCCTTCCTCCTGTATGTTTTGTTACCCCTCCCTGTCAAGTGCCAGATCAGTTGCAATCTCAGTCAAATGTTGTATAGTTATGGACCTGCCCTCCCTTCCCTCAATCTGCTCAGCATGCTTTCACTGACTGAATGTAAAGTGTCTGTTGTTTGAATACTTTTTTTTTCCAAAGTAATCTATTCTGTAGTTGCAAGAAAAACTCATTATTCCAAAGTCAAGTATGATTGATGAATGGAAGGAGGAGTGGAGAGGAGGTGATTTTTACACTTTTTTTTTTTGGGTAATGTTTTTTTACTTCTTCGATTGTTATTTCTTTCAGTCATCACTGACAAAGTGTACAGCAGGTTTTTTTTTCCTCTTTGTGATTGATGTTGGATAAATCTCTACATGTATTTAACAAGCTTTTAAAAAAAAAATATGTCCTTAAATATTCATGACATAAAAAGGTGGATTTAATGAATTTATTCTTAATCCTTCCAAAAAAAATGTGCAAGTGTTATTCATCATTATTCTTCACAAAAAAAAATGTGCAAGTGTTATTCATTATAATTGGTAATATTTGCTAATGTATCTTCAGTATTTCTTGTCTGGGCTTTACACACATAATTGATTACAATCCCAGCATTGCACTGTGAAATCTAGTGTTCTTTTAAATTTGATATATACGTGGATGTAATATGGACTACATGAATGTTGAATCCAGTGAACTGTGAACTACGAGTACTGTGACCTAAGGTGAACAAAAGACGAGTCTTGTCATGCATGAGCTCTGTGCAGAAAGTGACTACTGTCCAGCATGTCGTCAGGCAGCTGGTGATGCTGTGATGTTTGGCTGTGTTCGGTGGAACAATAAACTGTAAATAGAAACACACAGAGTTCATAGTGTGGCAGGTTTGATTGGTTATTTTTCATCAGTGTGATGCATTCAATACACATGTGAATAGAAACACAACATTCAGTACACATGTGAATAGAAACACAACATTCAGTACACATGTGAATAGAAACACAACATTCAGTACACATGTGAATAGAAACACAACATTCAGTACACATGTGAATAGAAACACAACATTCAGTACACATGTGAATAGAAACACAACATTCAGTACACATGTGAATAGAAAACAACATCATACACATGTGAATAGAACAACATTCAGTCAATGTGAATAGAAACACATCAGTACAATGTGAATAACAAATCAGCACATTGAATAGAACAATTATTACACTGTGAATAACACAACATCAGTACATGTGAATAGAACCAACATTCAGTACACATGTGAATGAACACAACATTCAGTACACATGGAAAAGAACACCATCATGTGTGGCAGGTGATGGTATTTTATCATGTATGCATCAGTACTGAGTAGCTATGTCAAAATGCGTCACATTGACGACCCAAGTTTGATTCCCATTGGAGGGGATTTTTCCCCTGGAGTTAACATCAAAGCTGACTCCACTCTCCCCAAAAGTCTTTTGGATGAGACTGTAAACCAAGGCCCTGTGTGTGAATGCAAGCAGAACATCTTGCGCACACATTAAATCCTGTTCCGCTTTTCATAAGAGTAGGCCATGTGTGCTGGTGGGAACAGATGACAATATTTACACAACTGCATACACACGGGGACTGGATGAAAAAAAGCACATAAGTGCTTATCCCATTATCCTCGATATAAAAGAATAAGTAAAATAAATAAAACACAAAGAGTTCATGTGGCAGGTTGATTGGTTATTTTTCATCAAAGCGATGCATTCAGTACACATGTAAATAGAAACACACAGATTCATGTGGTAGGTTGATTTATTACTGTCATCAGTGTGATGCATTCAGTACACATCAATCAATCAATCAATCAATCAATCAATCAATCATCAAATTTTTATTTCCAGATGGTACATTGAGTAACAGCAATCTGCTTTTTTCCATCAAGCCATCTATCTAAAGAAAAGAAAAGAAAAAAATCAAAACAATAGCAAAAATCAAATCCAAAACAAAACAAAAAGCCAACAAAAAACAAAGCAGAAAATCCCTAGCAAACAATAAAGCCAACAAAAGAAAGAAAAGGGGAAAAAGCAAACAAACAAATAAAACAACAACAACAAACATTTCACCAACATTAATTTGCTAACATGATTTCAACAACTTTAAAATAAACTATGCCTATAAATAATACAAACAACTACTGTAACAACAACCAAAAGAGAAAAAAAAATAAATAAATAAATAAATAAAAATAAAAAATATATTTTTAAAATCTACTCAAAAGCCATGACTAAAACTTTCACTTGACCTCACAACAAATACACAAAACAATTTTTGTCACTTGCTTGCTGTCACTCACATGGGACTGATGATGCAAACCATCCTCAAAACCCTGCCTTGGATTGCTCTAACATTTCAGTCTTTAAAACACTGAAGAGAAAAAAAAAGACCCAAAAATTGATCTGTGGAAACTGTACATCTGTTGACCGTGGTGTATCTGTTTTATTCCACAAGAGTCCAAAGGTGGTGGTATCACAAGACCAGAGACTGTGGGGACTGTGTGTAAAACAGTCTGAAGTGGACAGTGCAGGCAGGCAGGCACCAACTCAGCTGAGCTCTGCTAGCACCTTCCGAATCTCTGCTACCATCTCTTCCCGCTTCACCTCTCTCTGAAAAAAAAACCCAGTCATCATCAATCTCTTCACTTGCCATCAACATCAGCAAAATGATTCACAACTGTTAACAGTCTCTCCCTCTTCTAATGTCTTTCTAAACTGAATGTTTTATTTTGAGCTGGTTTTTTTTGTTTTTTTTTAAAAGTGTGATGAGGGAAATGCACAACTGCCTGTGCCGTCTTCTTTCTACCCTTTCAATGTCAAAACTTTGCCATCTTACACTGCATCTACACCGTTACTTGCTGCCTAGTGCTTGTTCATATACACTTTTTGGGGGGAGTGATAGCCTGGTGGTTAGAACTTTGAACTCTTGATCTAATGGCCCAGGTTCAAGCCACCACCCAGGCACCTATTCGAGGCGATTTTTCCCTGGAGTTATCATCAGTACTGACTGCTACTTCGGTGAAAGTCCTTTGGATAAGACTATAAACTGAGGGCCCATGTGTTAATGTACTCAGATCGCCTTGAGCATTCCGACTTTTGGAAGAGTAGGCCACTGCGTTCCGGATGGAACAGATGACATTTTTTTTTCAAAACGCATGCAAACAGGTGTGTTTAGACATCATCCCTAAGTCGAAATGTGGCTACTATAATTTGAATGAAAACAGTCACATGAAATCTCGCCACCTGTGAACCTCAGACCCCTAGCCAAGAAATAGAAAAAAAACCCCAAAAAACTTGAAATAGTAGTTTTGTTTTCTGCTGGATTTAAATCCCATCACAACTGAAGATAACGATCAAGATCACTGATCAAATCAGAAACTAATCACCACTATTTTGCACATAGACAAGTCTTGTGGTAAACAAAGAAAAAGTTCCAACATGCAAAGCAAGATGAACTTGCGTCCATAAAATATTATTTGCTCTACTGTCAAAAAGTAACATTAGGTATAAAAATTTCTTTAAAAACAACAATAAAACACCCTCTTTTTGCGATGTTACCTCAACGGTTTTTGTTTGCCATCACTAAAAAAAAATCTAACCAACATTCTACTTTGAACTGATGAAAAAAGATTATTAATGCTCACCCTAAATGCTGAAAAGAAACATAATTCTTACTACCACTACCATAAGGGACAGGATAGCCTAGTGGTCAGAACATTGCGCTCGCAATTTGACGACCTGAGTTTGATTCCCAGTCAAGGGGAATTTTCCCCTGGAGTTAAAATCAGTGCTAACTCCACTCTCCCCAAAAGTCCTTCAGATGAGACTATAAACCGAGGCCCCGCACGCAGATCATCTTGCACACATGTTAAATCCCGTTCCGCTTTTCGTAAGAGTAGGCCATGATGTTCCGATGGGAACAGATGACAAGATTTACAAAACTCCATACACACAGGGACTGGATGTAAAAGAGCACACAAGTGCTTATTCCATTATCCTCGATATAAAAGAATAAGTTAAAAAATATATATATAAAAAAAATAAGATGTAAAAAAGCACATGAATGCTTATTCCATTATCCTCAATATAAAAGAATAAAATAAATAAATAAATAAAATAAATAAATGAAAAGCTGACATCAGCCAAGACCAGAGGCTGTTCACGTCCCTACAGTCTGTCTCACTCACCTCTTCCCTGGTGGCCACCACCCTCAGCTTCACCATGCCAGCTTCAATCTCTGACTGGCCCAGCACCACTGCCAGGGGAATCCCGTTTTCCTCACAGTACTGGAACTGGGTCAGCGCTTTGGGGTTCTTCTTGTACGACTGCTCGGCCTGCAACACCACCAACACCACCGTTACTGAGGATAGGATAAGTAAATCTCTCTGTGTGTATGGATCTAAGTTGCCTTTAACGATTTCTTTTCCATTTTATTCTTACATGTATATATATACCAGTCCTGCTGTTACAGTCTGATCTTATTACCACAACCATACCATCACACACACACAGAGAACATCTTGCGCACACGATAAATCCTGTTCCGCTTTTCGTAAGAGTAGGCCATCGTGTGCCAGTGGGAACAGATGGCAAAATTCACAAAACCGCATACACACGGGGACTGGATGTAAAAAAGCACACAAGTGCTTATTCCATTATCCTCAATATAAAAATAAAATAAAATAAAACACACACACACACACACACCTTGATGTCAGCATCCCAGAGCTCTGTACACAGCTTCATCCTCTCCTCCACCAAGTTTTTCTGGGCAGACACCACCATCACTTCTGTGCCTGTCGTGCGAATCTTGGAATTCTGAAGAAACATGTCCACATCTTTTCAAACATCTTTATCATTTCTATAAAGACTTTTCTGACATAGGTAATTAACGGTTCTCCATTTCAGATCATAACCTAAAGAAAAATATGCAGCCTTGCAGCAAACAGCAAAGTCTGTTTAAAAAATATTACATGTTAAAACTTAACAAGATCAGACTTGATACCAATCTTCAATGGACTAAATGATCAAATCATTTACAATTAGAAGATATGATCAAGCCTTACATATTATGTTCTTTTGTGCTGGTACCTATACATTCCTGTCTTATATTTTTCCGGTCAAATACACCCTAAACAGGATATTGCATTATTTATTACCAAAAAACATTACATGCATCTGTCATGAACAATGTTATATTTTCAGTTTTCATTCATCATGTGTACTCAAAGTAAACTTTTTTTGTGGTACCAACATGATCACAACAGATTTGATTGATGTGAAGTTCTGGTTGATAAATTTGGAGAAAGAGAAATGCTAAATAAAGTGCCACTTCTTTTTCATGCTGCATCTGTATTTATAACTGACTTTTATTCAAGTTTTGTTGCATCTGTTCATATATTACATATAAGGCATGTCTGCAAAACTTATATCCCCCCAAAACTGTTTAGAAATGCACATCATTGTCCTCTTACCAAACAAGTTTTCTTAATCACATTATCACAATAACTGTGAACTAACCTTGACCTTGGCTTCCATGATGGAGAAGAGACGCTCGATGCCGATGCTGACCCCCACACAGGGAACCTTTTTGCCGTCCGGGTCAAACATACCCACCAGCCCGTCGTAGCGCCCACCCCCTGCCACACTGCCCACCCCCACCTGCTCCTCCGAGTCACTGCCTCCTTTGGCGTGGGCATAGCCTGCACAGCGCACAAAGTCAACATCACTCAGTAAGGCCTAGTCAAGAGTGCTAAATTTAGCACGTTCCTCCTGCCTTTTACCTAGTCCATGTGTGGTCAGCTCCTGCTATAAATAGCACCAGCTGGCCACATCTGGGCTGGGATGGGATAATTAGCAGCTGAGAGGAGCTGAAAGTGGGGGAAATTGACAGCTGTGCCTGCCAATGCATGAAACAGATAGAAAACATGACAGATGAATAAACAGAGGGGAAAAAAGATCTTCATGTTAGAAATATTAATCTGTACTAGCAGACACTTTTTCACACAAAAAGGTGCATTATTTTACTTTTGTGATACAACCAATGCACAGGAATGTACTCAAATCAGACCTTGCCTATCTGGGATTTTTTCAGAGACACCTTTTTATTTAAGCCTTGGACTATTAGCTCTCTGGAAGTCCCTACCAGACTGGTCCAGGAGGGTATTTGGACCCTATGAACGGGTATAATCACCCAGTCTATTATATCGCATCTTGTCACAGGGCGATTTTAAGGTGGCTCCACACTACTCACTCTTTCTTCCTCCTAAGGCTTTGTTTCTGTAAGCAAGAGTGGGACACATTAGCTAGACTACATACACTGGATGTATAAATGGCCTGTTTGTGCCTAAATTGTCTTCAACTGAAGAACTTGTGAGCACTGATTCAGCTTTCACAGTTTCTGAAGCCAATGCGCTGATCACAACTCTTCAAACTGACATGTTCTTTGTTCTAACAGTTGTGAGTTTTAAGCAAACACGCTCTGAAAAGTATGTGACTCGCTCATTCTTTACAAATCCTCATCATCATCATAAAAATCCCTCATCTTTTTCTACCACATTGATATGCTCTGCGAAAGCTAAACAATGCTCTATGAAAAACAATAAACAAAAAAAAAGCTGCTGTACACAATTTTCCAAATACAAAACAGAAAAAAGAATAAAACAAAAGCAAAATTGAGAAATAAGAGTTTACGATAAACATGCAAGCATTTACTTTCCCCACACATACTGAATGAGAAACAACCAAACTTGGATAGTTATACAGGTTTAGATGTTTCTAGATGGCAAATAACAGTTCCAAATTTGAATATTTGTGACGCTCCACCACAAAACGAGTTGCTTAGCACCTAACCCACTTTTCCGCTAGAAGCCATTAAAGGCAGGTGGGGTCAAGTTGGCAATTTTGAGATTTTGATTGATTATAAAACTATAGCCATTATTGTACCTTGTAATCAAATATTAAGTTATAATTTTGTATCCTTTTGCTTTTAAACTTGTTTTAAAAATGCCAAAGCCCTCATTCTGACCATTTATTACGATGCTAAACAAGTCCATTTCTCATTTTGTCATTTCCTGCAGTCTATCATTTCAATTTGTAATAACTTTGCGCAGAATTGTCCAATTTTCAATCTGTTTTTCTATTGAACAGCCATTTTATTGCAGATTAATAACTTGCCAATAACTAAAAATTGACCTCTGGTGCACTGCGACTCCTAATGTGGTGAAGCATCACAATTTTTAAAAAACCCAAAAAACAAGCCATGTTGACAGACCTTTCAGAACTCCTTCATAAATGACTCCTGTGTAGTAGTCCAGACCTCGGGCCAGACTCATGTCGAACACCACCTGGAGACACAGCACACAGTCGGGTACACTGCTGACAGGGGAATTTCATTCAGGCTGAACTATGTCTAACTCTGTTCTGTTTTTGCCCGGAGATTTGAATCATGGACTGTGTAAATGTGTGTGTGTGTGTGTTCATGTGATGATGATGTATGAGTATGTGCGTGCGTGCATGCGTGCGTGTGTGTGTGTGCGCATGTGTGCGCATGCATGTGTGTGTGTGTGTGTTTTCAAGAATGCAGGTGTATGTGTTCATGCACCTTCCTATCTACAGCTCAAAAACAAGCACTGAGAAATACGCACACACACACACACTCACACACACACACAACACACACACACACAACACACAACACACACACACACACACACACACATACACACACACACACACATCACACACACACAACACACACACAACACTCACTCACTCACTCACACAAAGCTTCCTAAACTACTTTCGTTTTTCATGTCTTGAGAGCATTAACTACCCCCACCTAAAGCCACAGACACTAACTAGCCTTGTCAATAAAAAAAAATATATACATATAAATAAATTGTAAAAAGTAATAATAATAAATTATTTTAAAAAAAACAACTAACCTTGTCCAAAAAAAAAATGAAGATAAATAAATAAAAATAAATTTTAAAAAATAATAATAATAAATAAATATAAAAACCTAACCTTGTCGGCCACTCCAAAGAGTTCACAGTATTTGAGCAATATCCTCATCTCTTCCAGAGCCTCTACAGCTTTCTTCTGCTTCTGCAGGCCTGGGTCTTTCATCAGCTCATCCACCAGCTCAATGCCCCCTGAAAGACAATGCAGCAGAAACCTGTCAGCCACTGTGTAGAGACATTTCAGGTGTTCTGGGGAGCAGGCATCATGTGCACAACATTCTCGACATAGCAGGCACCCATCAGTCTCGGAAGACTATGGAGTTGTGCTCTAGTCTTTAGAGCGCAAAGCCTGGGTAAGTAAGTATGGGGGGAAACTGTTACACATGCAGCAGACCCCCCCAAGCCATCTTCACAACAACAACAACAAAAAATCACTCTACATTAGTTTCAGAATTCAAACATGACACTTTTTTGTGATGCTGTCAGATTTCAAACTCAAACTGACCACCAGAACTACTTTCCAGATATGTAATTCTGAGGAGAGAGAATAAATAGAGGCAATGTAGCCTAGAAGATGAAGCATGCACAATACCATTGCAAAAAACTTGAGATACTTACTCTGGCAGTCCAGTATAAAGACAAGAGCAAATCAACACACAACTATACATGATATGACAGCCATCTCAGACACACAGTGTTACCTTGGAGTCGAACATATTCTCCAATTTTGTCAGCCGCCACAGGATCCAGTCCTTTCTCATCCACCATTTCCATCCGTACATCTTCCCAGAAAGTCTGATGATGAAAAGCAAGGTGTCAGCATTCTTTTGCTATAAAACACCAACCCTAACTCAACTGCCAGGTAAAAAAAAAAAAAAAAAAAAAAAAAAAAAAAAAAATTTAAAACAAAAAAACCTGAACTGCCAGGTTGTTGGGGTTTTTCAAAATCACACACACATATATTCTTGCAGACATATGATATGAGCAGCAATACTGAGTGCTATGACATTGTAACAGGTGTTGTTATGTTCATGTTTATGCTGAGCCCCTGAGCTTTTACGACTGATGAAGTAAACCGATCAATAGCTTATCAAGTCTGTGCTAGTCTATGGTCTGTACCACACTGTGTGCAGGTCAGTACTACACTGCCTCACATAAAAGCAAATCAACAAACAACTATAATTGACATAGCCATCTCAGACACACACAGTTACCTTGGAATCTTGAAGCAATGATTACAGAATTTTGACTTGCTTTACCTCGACTTAAATCCTTTCCTTTTTTTTTCTTTTACCATATGCACTATATTTGTTTAAATGTACAACAGCCATCACAGTAAAGATGCCTAGAAATAGAAACATCAAACATAGATTTTACTTACTTTGTCGAGTTTATCCACTGCAGAGCAGATAGGTCTGAACTTGTCATCAGGCACACCACACGCAGCAAACATCCCATCCAGTAACTGTCTGTGGTTCAACTGCACAGATACATAGCATGAATATTATATATTCACAAATCACTTCAGCTGTGAAAGGAACTGTGAGTTACAAACTAAAGGTGGTTTTTTTCGTTCTTTCATCATGTGTCGGCATCTTGTCAGTGTCGTAATATTCTGCCAATCACCCCAAAATCCATTTCATAATCCTCTTTTTAAGTCTACTGTGTAATCGGTTACAGGCCAGGTCAAACTTCAAACACAGGATAACCTCTGTTTTACTGTATTTTATGGGCTATAAGCTGATCATGTTGTTTTTTTACTTTTACACCACTTTATGTCACAGCAGATTTCTGTGCATGAAATTCAGGCTGCTCTCCCTGGGGAGAGTGTGTCTCCGCAAGAGCACACAGGAAGACATGCATGCATGCATGCACACGCACAACACACACACACACACACACACACACACACACACACACACACACACACACACACTCACTCACTCACACACTCACTCACTCACTCATTCACTCTCACACACCTTTATAACAAAGTCTCCCACATCCAGACTGGAGAGGATTTCAGCCACAATTCTGACACACTCTGCATCTGGTAACATCGGGTCATACTGGCCGGCGATGTCAAAGTCCTTGAAACAGAACATTTTTTTCTTCAAAACCACAATACATATCTCTATATATATATATGCTCAAGATAAAAAGCCACAACATAGTATAAGACTTAATCCTCCTAATAAAGATATAAAAAACCAAACAAAGTAATGGAGCAAAATGTGTGTGTGTGTGTGTGTGTGTGTGTGTGTGTGTGTGTGTGTGTGTGTGTGTGTGTGTGTGTGTGTGTGTGTAAGCACGAGGGCACAAGTGTGTCAGTTTGTTTCTGCTAGCACTGCACATGCACCCTACAAAGATTCCATTAAGAACTATAGCAGACCACATCAAGCAGTGGGCATCCCAGCTATGGAGATTATTTTATCCTAGATCTTGCAATAAAGAACTATCTCTAAGAATACTAAACAGATAAAAGCAAAGACAAAATTATTTTCCTGGGCTTCTTTTGAGAGAACCCTTTTACTGTGAGAACCCGTTTGTAATGGAACAAGTGAACTTGCAACAAATTCATTACATTTTTTTTGTTTTGCACTTTAAACAAAATTTCCATCCAATTAGCTGTTACAATATTACAGGTTATGATAAAAGGCTTTAAATAAACAAAAACAAAAAAAACTCCACAACATAATAAACAAAATAACCTGTAATATATATAGTCATAAATCAACAACAAAAAATATACACAAAACCTTCATATAAACTGTTTACCTACAAATTTCTACAAGAAGCTTTCAGGATCAAATATGATACCAAAAATGTGACAAGAGTTCACACAAAAAAATTTTTTTTATAGTGTCTGTGGCATTGAAGCTTACACATTGGTAGAATTCTCGGTAGCGCCCCCTTGTCATGGCAGGGTTATCTCTCCTGTAGACTTTGGCGATGTGGTAGCGTTTGATGTTGGACACCTTGTTCATGGCGAGGTAGCGAGCAAATGGTACCTGAGGCACTGTCAAGGATTCTGCTTCTCTCAGATAAAATGTTACCAATGACCACTCCGTATTATATAAATGTTTTGGTTGTTAATCTAACACGTCTTTTTCTATTCCTTGAACCTAACACACACACACACACACACACACACACACACACACACACACACACACACACACAACACATACACACACTTCCTCTTCACTTGTAATTGGATTATAAAGCGATACCTATCCACAGAATGGCATACACACAGACACAAATTTTCTTTATATATATATATTTGTGTGTGTGTGTGTGTGTGTGTGTGTGTGTGTGTGTGTGTGTGTGTGTGTGTGTGTGTGTGTTTTTTTGTGTGTGTGTGTGTGTGTGATGTGTACACAAGGATCTATGCACACAAAGATCTCATTGTAGTTTTAAAATCACTCAGCTTTGTAAATGGGAGGTAGCTCAGGCCTGAAAGTTGAACTAAAAATGCTGAAACAAGATTCTGATATTTTTTTCCTTCTCTATAACTTCTGTTCTTTACTTGTTTTTTTTCTTTCTTTTTCTTTTTTTTTTTATATATATATATCAAGGATAATGGAATAAGCACTCCTGTGATTTTTTACATCCAGTCCCTACGTGTATGCAGTTTTGTCAATCTTGTCATCTGTTCCCACCGTCACACAATGGCCTACTCTTACGAAAAGTGGAACAGGATTTAACATGTGCGCAAGATGTTCTGCGTGTGTTTGCACACAGGGCCTCGGTTTATAGACTCATCCGAAGGACTTTTGGGGAGAGTGGAGTCAGCACTGATGTTAATCCAGGAGAAAAATCCCCTCGACCGGGAATCAAACCCGGGTCGTTAAATTGCGAGCGCAATGTTCTGACCTCTGGGCTATCCTGTCCCCCCTCATATACAAGCACGTACTTTACCTTTCAAAAGGATACAGTCAAATCATATCTCAGAGAAGTTATTTCTCCTCCCTGGTCTTTCAAGTCGTAGATCAGTTTGGAATCTTCCCCATACTTCCCTGTCAGGGTTTCCTGCAAAAGAGATCTTCATCATTTCAATCGCAATTTTATACAGCACATCTGTAGATCTCTTTGTTTAATTTAGCTGGCTGGTCGTAACAGACTGTGAAAGATGTTGCTCTTACATGCCTTACTTCATTTTCTAAAATAAAAAATAAAAATAAGAACTTTATTTCCTTCTTACGATACTCAGTACAAGCAGTCAATCAAAATTTTTTATTTCGTTTTTATACTTTTTTTTTTTTAGTCAATCAAAAATTACCAAGCTGTTGTGAAACCATCAACCAAGTGTAAGAGCTAGCACAGGTACCAAAAAAAATCAAACAAAAAGATCTCCCACTGTATTTAAATCAATGTTCATTCAGAGATTAGTTAATGAGACATTAATTCATTACATAGACAAAAGTATGTGACCCAGTGAATGTGAATATTCTTTCTTCTTTTTTAAAATTATCTGTCTCTAAAAACCAATGAAAGAATAATCATACTTGGTCACAGGAATATGCTTCTCCTTTATAATTAATCAACTACAGTAAAAAAAAAAAAAAAAAAAAAAAAAAAAAAATTGTAAATAAATTTTTTTTTTTAATTGGTATGAGTAACGAATAACAAAGCTAAAAAAATTTTTTTTAAAAAAAGAATAGCAAAACAATGCGCATATATTGTAAGATATGATGATGTGATTTTCTAAGTTCTTAAAAAAAATACCGATTGTGAGGGGTGAAGCTATCACAGAATCTTACCTTCAACTCAAAGACAGGTGTGTCAATGGTCTCAGCACCGTGGCGTTTGAAGCAGCGAATGATTTTGGCAAACACCTCTTCCCTGATGGCCATCTGCTGGGGTTATAGTCCCTTGTGCCCTGTCACACATTGCATTCATTGCCTGTTCACAAATGAAGGCATGAATGAAGGAGCACATGGATTCAAGAATGAATGTTTATATCATAAGAAGCAATAATAATTTTCCACACAAACGTTTATGTGATCGCAGTACCACAAAACAATATCTTCCACACCCACATGAGCATCTATAAACACATTCCTGCCTCCTCCCCCCCAAAAAAAAAACCACCACCACCACATACATGTGTACTCACACACACACTCCACACTCACTTGCACACACGCATGCAAGCACGCACACACACCTCTCTCTCTCTCTCTCTCTCTCTCTCTCTTCTCCTCTCTCTCCACACACAAACACACACACACAAACACACACACACACACACTCTCACTCTCTCTCTCCTCTCTCTCACATATGAAAAAAGACCACCAAAAAATACAAGAAGAAAAAAAAGACACAGAGTTGACTTACCTTTGGCGTTTTGAGAACAAACTTTTTGGGTCCATTGTCACCCAGCTGTGCTTTCAGTGCTAACAGTTTGGACACTTCTTCATCGATCTGAAATCAATACAAAAAGCAACAAAACATGACAATCGTACAATCATCATATAGACTTGTCTAATATCACTGCAGGTAGTCTCAACTGATTATGTGATGCTAGATTAATAATCCACCAGCTGCCTTTCTCCAGTGAAAGAAACTGAGAAAATTCAAGGTGAAAATCTCACCTTGTGTATTTGTATAATATATAATATTGTGAAATAATAAGACAACTGACAGGACTAGAACACTACCAATCAGAATATAAGCTAACAAAATTACAGCAGAATATTTAACTTTTACTCTTTAGTACTTTAAAAACTTAAGATGAAAAACAACACTACTACATATTTTTTTTAACTTAACAATTGTCCTTAATCTCTACTCATTTAAATTCATAAAATCAAAATCACAGACACTAGAAAAACATATATAAAACAAATCAAAAAAGCAAAATGCAAAAAACATCTTTAACTCAGCAAGAACAGGAACAATTAATGTCAGGGTCTAAATTTGCGAGCAAATTTCACATTGTTAATTATAGCACAAGGTGTGCAAGTGTGCAGACTTTCAAGTCTGAACACATAAGCAACACAAGCAAGACACACTCAAAATCAAATGAATTAACGAACAACAGGAAAAAATGAATAAAAACTGGAGGAGATGTACAGAAGACTTCCATTTCTTTTCTACAAGTACCTCTGTACATCTCTCCTCCCCAAAACACCATCTTAAAGACTCTTACTTAAACCTATTTTAACCTGGCCTAGTGATCCTGATCAAAGGTAACTGATTACAATTTCAATTTTAGTTCAAAAATATCATATCATAACTAGTTAAGGATTCTCTTGACAATAACTGCATCATCAATGAAGGTAAATACTCATAATACTAAATCTACACATACATCCTTACTTTGAAACAACTTCAACAACATCATGAATCATTCTCAGAATCTAACGTTAAGACATGATTACCTGTAATGTTGCATGCATTTATGTCTGATGACAGATCTGATGTCGAAGCAATGCTAGTGGTGACGACACAAAACCCAAACCGCATGGTTCAAGATGAAACATCAGTTCACAGAAAACATCCCAACACAATCACTGCACAATGAGAGGAGATCCAACACCATGTCAACAAACTCAGGAATATAGTGCCACACTACTGTCTGCTAGTTTGCAAAATCTAAAGCGAACTTATAACTAACCTGAACAAACTACTTATTCAACATCATGCAACATTGCAACTTCAAAGCAGCAAAAAAAAGAAAAGTGGGAGAGGGAGGGGGGGCGACTGAAAAAACACATACACACACACGAAGTACACGCAAGCATCAAAGAAGACTAAAAAATTTTCACCCCCCCCCCCCCCCCCCCCACCTCACAGTCCAATATTACTACCACAGGTTCGCGCTAGATTTTAAAACCGGTTGTGATCATTCTGAGATATTTGACAACCCACAAAACGTCCCAGAAATAATCCGTACTACTGTAACAACGAAATATCATAGGTGGGAGGGATGTTCGCAGCAAACAATCTAATGAACGCAATCTCTCAGACTTTGACTGCCGTCGCTGACTCGCTTCTTGGCACGAAGCCACCAGAAATAGGATTTTCTAGCGCCTGTGTCATGTCCTGTCAGTCTGATGTTTTGCATGCATCATTCGTGAGACTTCATTCTTCTTTCTTGTTTTCTATGCTTAAGCGCCATCAGAATCTTTCGTTCAATTTAGATTTAGTTTTCGACTCTTCTCTCTCAAAGACAACGCGCAAATTCATAGTCAAAGACCTCCCCTTTCGCTTTTCGTAAGAGCAGGCCATCGTGTGCCGGTGGGAACAGATGACATTTACAAAACGCATACACATGGGGACTGGATGTAAAAACACAGGATGCTTATCATTACCTCGATATAAAAGAATAAAAGAATAAAGATCTTAAAAATCTAGGCCACCATTTACTCATTGTGAATGGAAGTTACTGTCATGCCGAGAAGAGCGCATGCCTATTCTTTCACAGTAAAGCTTGCTGTTCTGCGTGCTAGTAGAAAGGGATGGTGGTAGGAAGGGAAGGTGCGAAGCACAGTACAGGCCATGACAACTGTCAAAAATGTCACTTCAGACTTTTTTTTTAGAACGAAATCTAATCGTCACAGCAAACAGAATCGGTACCGTACGCTCTTCAAAATTTTCGGTATTCCCTGTTTACAATCGTAAAATACCGACAATACCGTTATCGCGAACCCTGTATCATGTGTTTTTACCTGACAATTATGTGGTACTATTATTTAAAGTGCTGTCCTGCTTCTTTGAAAACTGACAAGCCGCTTAAAAAAAAAAGAAGAAAATTCATACTAAAGCCCTCCAATAACTGATCTGACACTATATAGTTTTTGTGCATCTCTGCAAAATATATATATTCTCTACAATACGCTGTTGGGATATTATCACAATTCATTCACCCAATTTGCTGCAAAGTCTTCGCTAATGACCTGATAATTACTATGCTAGTTCTATTAAAAATACTACACATTGCCTTACTTTGTAACTAGATCTTTCCTTAGAGATAAATGATACTGAGTGAGTGTGGCAGACTGATATCAACTGATCAGAAAGACTCTCCTGTTTCCAGCATGACTGATATCCACTTTTACTGCTAGACAATAGACATGCTATTTCTTGTTTTCTCTTATTCTTCTGGGTTCTCACTTGCTGAAAGCGTCCTTTGGGCTTTTTTTAAATATATATTTTTACACACATTAAGCTTGATAATATCATCAAATGGTCCAAGTGGACAGACAAAAAGCACCACATTAAAATTTGGGGTCACAGAACTAAAAAAAAATCCTTTCTATCAGAACTAGGGTAATTCTCACCAACAATCAAATCAGTCACACTAGCAGTGTTTTAGGACATCTATCTATCTAACTTATGATCTATTGATCTATAGATCTATATATCCCTTAGTCTGGCGACTGTGGGGGCACCCCTGAAGACTTGACAACCAGTTACTTCCATTCCTCTCTCTGTTCTGCCTTTATCAAAATTTGGTTAAGTTCTAGTCCTGTCCATTTGCTGATGTTGTCCTCCCATCTCTTCCTTGGTCTGCCTCTTTTTCTTCCTCCCTGGACAGTGCCTTGCAGTATTGTTTTTGCAAGTCCTTTCGTATGATATGCCCATACCATTTAAGTGTACGTTTCTTTATGATTGATAGAAGATTTTTGCAAGGACCAATAGTTAGGACAGCTAGAAAACATTAATGGTAATGCACTAGTGTAATGATTTAGGCCAGCTGCAGGATACATGATCTTGATCGTAATTAAATCTATAAAAACAACTTGATTTCAAAGTCTGTTTTTTGTCACTGAGCTTGCAATACAAACTCTCAGTCCTAACTGTTCCCTTCTGAAGATCACACACATGTAATTTTAATCTTTTAAAATTAGGATTATTGTATGAAAGGTGCATGCGCCAAGAGGAAGCACTTCAACCAGTATTGACTGCAGATCTAGTCCATGTGGTTAGTCCAGAGCTTAATTAAAACAAGATATTGCCTCTTTGTCCTATTGCTTATCTAAAAAACAACAACAAAGATTGAAGGAATTGTGATTCCACTGGCAACTTAGACTTTTGGGGGGTGGGATGGCCTAATACAGTGCTAAAGGGTGACGTTTAGACAATATTAAAGTCCCAGTGGAAATTTCCTATTAACAGGACCGCTTTTTTCTCCCCCTACTTGTTCAGGGCTACTTTTATTTGTTTTTGGGTGTGGCCCTATCCCTATGTGGGCCTGGATATGAAATGAATGATTGTGTTGAGGTACTTAGAGTTTGTGCTGTGTTGTAACAAGTAGGTCTAGTGCCAGTAGCCTAGTGCCACCACTGTAATTAGCACTTCCTTGTTCATCCAAAATAATGGAGTATATTTACATCAATTACAGACATTTTTTAGTACTACCCCCCCCCCCCCCAAAAAAAAAAAAAAAAAAAAAAAAAAAAAAAATTGTCAAAGAGTGATGCATGCCTAATATCCATCCACCAGAATATCACCCTGCCATTCTAGGTATACAACATGCATCTGTGCAATTACACTTTTACTAATGTTACTCATTGATTGCATCATTCTCAGATCTCATTTCCTTCCACACTCAATAAAAAAAACAATGGAATTGCGATGTAGCTTCTTCATCGTGACTAAATACAATTTCCCATTCCGTTTCACCATTTAACCCCCTTCTTTGGTCCTTCATACAGCAGACGAATCTTTATCCATCAAACCATTTCCACCATCAGCACGCTGTCAGCAGTGACTAGTCACAGTGTAGCTTTCTTATGTGCACAGCGACACACCCGACACCGGCAACATATTTGACTCTGAACTTAAATTCAACACATCATAAGCTTTAAAATAAACTGTTTTAACTACGGACCTTTTCTTTTGGAGCCTTTTCCGTCTTCAGTTGCCTTACTACGTTTCCTTGGGCTTTGATCTGCTCTTGTATAGCAGCACGGTCTGCGGATTCAGCCATTGTTGCAAACGTGACAAGCACTGCTGCTGTGCACATAATTTATCAACATTGGCCTTATGAAATAAAAAATATATAAAAATCTGGATATTCAACTACAGATAAAAATAATAAGTTTTTCTAATATTTTATTATAGATAAGTTTTTTTTAATAAAAACTGCTTGGTTTAAAAGTATTAAACTCTCCATAGTTTATTTTTGGATCGTTTCTCTTCCGACTACTTTCACTTCGTAAATCTATGGCCGTACTCAAAAAGAGAGCATGGCTAGGCTACAGAATATTTTTTGTACTGCTATCTTAGACGGGGCCTTGTGTTAAAGAAGGTGTAACATCGCACTTGTATACATTGGACTATACCAATGAACAGCTTTATTCGTTGGATTTCTAACAATCTTTGTAACACGAAAAGTGTTCACCCGAGGAGGATTGTGCAAGTGTTTACACTAGAAACGACAAATTTCCTTGTAAGTTTGAGGAAGTCACCTTTGACGTATTTTCAGTATAGCGTAGAGCTGTCTTATGGGGAAAAGAAAAAGACTTTGAAAAAATGAAGACATCTTGAAGTCAAATATCATTTTACTACTTTGCAAATCAAATCGTTGACTTCCAGTCTGCCAAATCTGTACAGAAAACCCGTCATTGCCGAAAACTATCACTGAATCAGGTTTTAACTTTGGGGTTTACAATAATATAATAGCACTTTTTCATTTTAAAGATGTAAGTGTGTGCGTTCGTGCTGTGTCAGTGCATGTCGTTGTATCTGTGCCCGTGTGTGTGTGTGTGTGTGTGTGTGTGTGTGTGTACATGCACATGGGCATGCTCAAGGGCATGCAGAATAATGTGCTCATTAGGTTTTATGTAAAGGAGGTGATAGTGGTTACATTTATTTTATTATCAGGACAATGATATCAGTGATGCTGTGGAGAGCAGGTTAAAAAAAAAGGTAAAGGTGTCCCATAACCTATGTGGTCGTAGGGGAATGAGGCATCAGAGACCTCCCCCTCTCCATGAGACAGCAAATTAAAGGCAGCACCCATCTCCTCTTTTTTCACTGCTTTACCTTCCCTGACTCTAAAGAGGCAGGTACCCATTTACAGCTGGGTGAACTGGGGGGCTGTACTGAAGCCAAGGCATGCAAATGGTCACCTATCCAATTGGTAACCATGCTCATTGCTGCTTAACATTGGCTGGGGAAAGCGAGTGCTCTGACCACTGAGCTATTGTATCTGCACTGATGCATTTATATTTATATATATATATATATATAGTAAAATAATAATAAAAAAATAATAATAAAAACACGACTGTGTTCAACTTCATCTCTTTATTTGACAGCAAATTTTCGCTTCTATTCTGAAGCTTCATCAGGCTGATATATATATATATATATATATTTTTAAATTCTTTTATATCGAGGATAATGGAATAAGCACTCATGTGCTTCTTACATCCAGTCCCCGTGTGTATGCAGTTTTTGTAAATCGTTTTGTAAATCTGTTCCCACTGGCACACGATGGCCTACTCTTACGAAAAGCAGAACAGGATTTAACATGTGCACAAGGTTTCTGCGTGCGTTCGCACATGGGGTCTTGGTATATAGTCTCATCCGAAAGACTAGCCAGTTTAGGGGGGGGTGTGGAGTCGGCACTGATGTTAACTCCAGAGGAAAAATCCCCTCGACTGGGAATCAAACCTGGGTCATCAAATTGCGAGTGCAATTTTCTGACCACTGGGCTTATCAATGGTAGAACTACTGTTAGTTCAGTCTTTTATGGATTACCATACTATTACTGTATCAGTATTATTATTATAGCCAACTGCTCTCTTCTGATGATTTCTATCCTATTATTTGAACTCTCTGCGTTTGTTCTGTCATTTATATAACTCTGCCCATAAACTCAGAGTTGCATCAACACTATTTGTGCTTTGACATTAAGTTTTGTTGCTTTTGTAAATCAACTGTGTGTGTTGTGGTTTCCAGGGCTCACGAATTGCCGGAGGATCATAATGGGCTACATTTCACTCTCAGCCGTGCCTTTGAACTCATTGACTTCAGCTCTCAGACACTACAATCAGATTGGGGCTCGTTTGTCTTCTGTCAGTGTCAAGCATCTTTCTCATCTCCAGCCAGTGAAACAAGTCTACTTTTTGGAAAACACCGATGAATATTGCATTAGCCTCCAGAGACCATACAAGATTTTGAACGATGTTAGACACCTAGGTGTGAAGACAGTCAAGGGCGGTTTCAGACGAAGACCGGAGTTGATCAGACAGAGACAAGCAGATCCACTTCTTCGTTCCACTGATCTCCAGTCCTATGGTTTGTTTGATAAGTGTGAGCGAATTCAGCAAGAACTAACAGAGAGGTTGCTGTGTTTGATGGGTACTGTGCCAGAAGAAAATGCAGGCCATTGGATGTTAGACATTGGGTGTGGACATGGGTGGAGCATGACCACTCCTTGTTTTAGAGGATTCTGCGTCACTGGTGTGGATCTAGATTTACAGGCCCTTTCTGTTGTCCAAAACAAGGCATGCAGCAGTTATTTGCCTTCCCACAATGCCCATGTTGTAAGAGCAGACGTCTCTAATGGACTTTGTTTCAAAGAAAGTACTTTTGATGTAGCCATTTCGTTTCTCTTGTGCAGTGGTTATGTGTTCCTCGGAACTCGAGAACATTTTGCAGAACTTTTTTCGTTCTCTCAGCTTTGTTCTGAAGCAGGAGGGAAAGCTGGAATTCAGTTTATCAAGGAATTCTATGATGTTAGTAAAGTTATCTAAAGCTCAAAATTATTTAAAGGGGCAATAGTTTCTGATTATCCACATTTAGACAGGGCAGGAAATTGTTTTTGGTTTTGTCTAACAGTAAATTATAGGTGTACAGATTGCTTCATCATTTGTTGCTCTTGTTGCAAGTTTAGAATAGATTCTCAGGCACAAAGAGGCTCTAGCCTCTTTGTTTTTAGTTGCTCTTGTAGCTGTCTAAAGTCAGAGGTCAGTGTGTTCTCTCGTCTCAGAAAAAATTTTTAATCTCAACGATCAAATGTCACCAGGATTTAAATTTTACATGGAAGTTAACAAGAAAGTACATCTGTTTCTTGAAGTACAACGGTTGTGGGCATTTAATGATTTATTGTTTCTTATGCCCCTTTTTCTTTAGTTTTCTTCAGTAATCATTGTGTACCTATGATCTGTCATCAACCAAGATTCAAATTCTTCAAAGAACGATCAGGGAAGTGTCTTTGCTTTTTTTCTGCTATGTTTGTGGATTTCATTTTATTTTTCTTCCATTTTTTTCTTCGTTTTAGTGCTGTAGCTTATGTGTGATGTGAAAATGATTACCTCTATACTCAGCGTGTCACACACTCAACACTGTGGCCAAAACACAGAATACTGTAGAGCCATGTTTCTGCTCAACAGACAATCACCAGCTGAAGAAGAAAATAGATACTCTGTGGTGGAACTTTGTACTGCCTCCGAAAACACTGTTTTAAAACTGTAGAAGGGAAAAAACTGTAGAAGGGGCCCAAAGAATTGGTAACCTGTGGCGTATATACTTTTTTTTTTTTTTTTTTTTTGCGTATGTATACTAAAAACTTAGATGCATGTGCATCCCCACTAACACGCAGTGTAGTGGTGAGGAGGCAAACAATTCAACCCACAGACAAAAACCTCTACATTATCAGGGAAGACAATGGTTGTGAAAGGGAAATACCCTCCCTTAAGGTGATTATTAGCAATGTGCCATTATCTTTTGACAACAAAGATATACTGTGTGCCTTTGAACAACTGGTAAATTTACGTTCAAACATTATGGAAGAGAGAGAGAGGGTTGATGGCAAACTGACTGGATGGAAGACAGGGTGGCGCTTTGTAGATCAAAGAGAGGAAAAAAACAATCTTTGAGTGAAATTCACGAAAAAGGACCAGCATTTTGAAGAGCCTTTTGTCATTTCTCTCAAAGGATCTGGCAGTATCTATCCACTGAGGCGCGGCCAACAGCATCCTGTCTTCCACAATTCATTAGAGGTTTAGCTCATTCAATCCGTCAAGTGCTGTTACGCAGATTCATAAAAAAAAAATTTTGATTCTGTATTTGTGTGCTTGTTCAATTTGGATGTTCTGAATAGAATAAGAACGTGTGTATGTGTGCATGCGTGTGTGTCTGCGCACGTGTGTGTGTGTTCCTGCACAAATGTGACGCTCCACCACATAATGAGACGGAGTGCACATGAGGTCAATTTTTAGTTATTGCCATGTTATTAATGTGCAATAAAGTGGCTATCAAATACAAAAAACAGATTGAAAATCGGACAATTCTGTGCAACATTATTACAAATTGAAATGATAGACTGCAGGATGTGACAAATTGAGAAACGGGCAAGTTTATTTTAGTAACAGGTTGTCAGAATGAGTGCTTTGGTATTTTCAAAACACATTTAAAAGCAAAAGGAATAAAAATGATACCTTGATATTTCATTATAAGATAAATAAACAGATCTAGTTTAATAATCAATCAAAATCACAAAATTGACAACTTGACCCCCACCTGCTTTTAAAGGCTCCTAGCGCAAAATTGTGTAATGTGCTAAGCGACTCATTTCGTGGTGGAGCGCCACAAATGTGTTGTGGTTGTGGGTGGTTTGCCTTTCATTTTCCATACACTGCAATTCCCCTCAAATTCGCTAATTGATTGCTTTCATTAATCTTTTGCATGTAAGAAACACGAGTTAAGACTCCACTTGCACTTTACAGACACTGAATGCCCTGCACCAGTTGCTTTAGAATGGGGAAGATCTATGCTAGGGATGTTTCTAGGACTGTCTTCAAGTGTTCTGGAGAAAGCAGTATTGATTACCCCATTGATTAATAAGGCATTTCCTGGATTTAAGCATGATAAGAGAAATGTTATAAATTATGAGTGTGTGTGCATGCGTGCATGGGCAAGTGGGTGGAGTGGGGATACTGGGAAGGTTTTTGAAAGAGAAGTTGGCTTGGTGTGGTATTGTTTCATTTTTGTGCACTTTTCATTCCTGTTGTGGCCCCCAATGATAAGTTATATCAGCTTAAAGAAGAACAAATGAAAAATTTTAAGCGAATATGAAGAGCTGAACTGAATCTTACCTGTATGATAAAGGGAGAGAGAGAGAGAGCACATTATCCAGCAATCATTCTTCTGAGAAAGACAGACAGAAGAAAAACAGACACACATAAAAAAATTGCTCTTGAAAGGGAGTGGTTAAAAGTCTTAATTTTATTTTTCTCTGGGGGGGGGGGAAGCAAACAAAATCAGACTGACCTTTCTACTGCTATAAACAGTCTCAACATCAATACTCAGCTCATAATTCTAGTCATTATATTACAGATCTGTTCATTTCTTTAAAAACAAATGCAGAAAAAAATGTCAAAATTATACACTTTTGAGACTACAGCAGTACTACATTTCTTCACATCATGACAAAAACTGTTGAACAACAAAACATCATACGACTGGACACTTTATCTCCATTCCATTTTCGCCAAACATTACAAATCTGTTTCAACCGCACATTCGTGTTGCTGCTGCTGTGTTTGTCTCTTCCTTTTCCTTGCATGAATATTTATCATGGGCAACAATAACTGACATACAGTTGTAAAAGTCGACAGAAACTCTGACATCAGGGCAAACTCAGTGCAGTAACTCATGAATCAGGTGCAGTAACTCTGATATCAGGTTTTTAAAAAAAAAAAAAAATCCCTGACAGACAGACAAAGGTCAGCAGTTGGTATTGAACAAAATGCCATCTGTACAATAACACAACAAATTACATGAAATTAAAAAAATTCCAGAAAACTTGAATTGTTACCCAACATGATGCAAGTATTCTGACAGTACACTAAGACATAACCATGTAATAGTGCTACTCATGACACGAATCTGCACAAACAAATTTCATAGCTTCTGAGAGTGAAAGAGCAAATCAATGCCTACCCTTACTAGTTACTACTAACACTTGGGTGCAAAAAAAGCAGTGATAAGTGAATACAACAAATGTTAAATTGTCCATAAAAGGAGAAAAAAAAAAAGCTGCCAGTACTTAAGTACAACCCCTTACCGATTTAGACGCTACAAAATATACAATATATAAAATTTAGAATCAAGTCCACAATCATAGGAGTGTCAGACTGCTTTTCAATGCATAGGCTTTGTTCATAGATATAAATCTTTATTACTATATAAACAGAAATCTTTAAATGCATAATCAAAATTATCACAGCAAAAAAGAACAAAACAATCTCAAATGATAAACTATGTAACGTTTATGAAATACCCTAACAGAATTTATTGCCAAACCCTTACCACTCTTATCCAAACATTCTGTCAACCACAAATCTAGTAGATAACTTTTGCAGAATGGCTTTCAACTTGGTGCCAAACCAATATAAGTACTCTTATTCCATTTTGATGCCTTTGTAAACGTGTACAAATATAAATACAAATGACATGGTGGGAATCTAAATGCTCAACATTCATTTTGCTCTAGATCAAACTGACAAGTCTTTTCATGTTTTAGTATAAGAAAACCTACAGCGCACAAATCTAGCATAACTCAGTCGAGGCTCCAGGGCCCAGTGTTAAAATTAGCACGCCCCTTCCTTTTACCAACTCCAAGTATGGTCTGTTCCTGCTATACTTACTCTCAGCTAGCCCCAAAAGGGCTGACATGGGATGGTATGGATAGCAGCTGAGAGTAGCCAAAAGTGAGGGAAACTGAAAGCTGTGAACCAAAAAAAAAAAAAAGCAAAAAAAAAGCTGTGAATCAGCTTTCATTGTGCAAAACTGAGAGTACTGTTGCCTGCATTCTGAGCAAGGAAAACCATAACCATCCTATGTCTGGGCGAAAGAAAAACGAGACAAAAGGAAGTGATCCTGTGATGTACAATTTTTATTCAGCGACAACTTGTCCCAGTTAAAAACCATCAATTGCCTTAACAAGCAAGACATATTGGAGCTGTTCTATATACTACATTGTAGATGTTCTATTTACTATATTGGAGCTGTTCTATATAGTTGAATTAAGGTCAAAGTTCCGTGCAGTCCATCCCAAATCCATTTTATAAAGAGAGTTCATTTGAGTTTGTCTGCCCTCCAGTCTGGAGAATAGGAATCTTGTTCAATTTCAATCACGAGAAAAACATAATTCCAAGGATCATTTTGCAGCTGAAAAAAAATCTACTCACATTACAAACTGATTCATGTTTTTAACTGCAGAAAAAGACGCTTTTGTTTACATTGTTAGGAAACAAGTCTTTCCGACTCCACTAGAAAACAAAAAAAAAACAAAAAAAAAAGGGGGGGGGGGGGGGATTACTCTCAATCTATTTCAATTTTTTTTTTCTAATATTAGTAGTAATATATGTTGGACACTGGGACCCTAGTGGAGGATTGGTTGCGTTGATATTTCAATCTGATCAACACAAAGCCTAATGCTAGTTTAAAAAAAAACAACTGACTGATATCTTTAAAGGCTACTAACTAATAAGAGACTGCATCAAATTCCTAGGAAGACAATAGAGACTAAAACCCTGGCCTGTATCACACAGAAATTTAATACATCATCAATATTTCCACGATTACTTGTGATTTTTTAAGAAAATGAACTTTTTGTTTTGTTCTTTGGGTAGAGCTTTGAGATTCGCCAATGGTGGTATTTTTGCATTATGCAAGCATTTTTCCACCACTAAGGTAGCTGCATTCCAACTTTGGGGATACAGTGGGAATTGAACCTACCAATTTTTGTCCAGAGGGGAGGAGGGGGGGTACCTCCCTGCTCTTTTCAATTTTCAACTGACAAGGGTTCTTTTGACATGCACAAGTCCATAAAGACTTGACATTAGGTTTGGTTTTTCCCCATCAAACTGGGGACAAATGAGCAGGGCTGGGAATTCCACCCAGACTCTTACCAAAGAACTCAAAATGTACACCTCTTTTATGTTATTTAGTGTTGTAACACATCTCTCTGCACATGACCTGAATTCTGAATTGTTGATCTTTTATTTTCTTTTTTTCTGCTAACAGCAGCCCCAGCCTCAAGATTTTTAACTTCAGATGGCTTTTTTTTTTTCTAAGATCACAGTAGGCCTACTTGAACATGTGTAAAATTGCATTAATTTCAGTCTTATTCAAGCACATTTTTGGCTTTGCCACTTTTCAAAATATATTTGCCATTTCTGATATTATATTTTAGCAAGTTATGTTATTTTCATGAAATGTTAGAAAAGTCAAATATGCTTACTTTTATTTTTAATCTTGCAGACCAATACAGCCAAAATCTTACCACTGTGTTTGGTCATGTTGGACAATGAATGGTGATGTTGAAAACGGGATCGACAAAATGACTTGCACTCGTCCACTGAGAAGAGCAAGCATGACATCCATCCTCTATGTAGGACTTCTTTATTTTCATTTTAAAGTCACTTCTTTGTAAAATTAAATATATATCTAAACCAAATGAATATGTAGTGAACAATGAACACATCAGGACAATTAGGTTATTTGTCTTCCTGCCTGTTTTAGGCCTATGAACATCTACATTAGGCACGAGCAATGGAAACAATACCTGCAAGAGTTTTTTTTAAGTGTGACATTTTTCACACAAATATACATAGCCACACACTGGCAACCGAAGAAATATGAAATTCTTTTGAATAAATTTAATTTGTTAACTCCAGAATTTTTTTATTTTAATCATCACAGGCCAATTTTAATTCAATTTCTGGCTCCCTCTACAACAAAAATAACAAAACAAAAATAATCGGCATTACTGTGTTGTTTTACATGCAATACATACTTGATTTCAGTCTTGTGTTTAGGGTTTAAAGTAACAGTTTTCAGTCTTCTGCACCGAAGAACAGAAAAAAAGTTTTCGAAGTAACCACACAGGCTTTGCTACAAAGGAATGCACATGTTCATTATTAGAAAACTATGCCTTGAAAACCAATGTTTATTCAAACAACTTCCAATTTCAAGTCCTGGTCCATCTGAATACCTTACCATTCAATTTCATTGGGGTCCAGTCTTAAATGATTAGAAACAGAAACAAATACATCACAATTCAAAAGAGAGAATGCATCACATGGACACTGTTTATTTTCATCAAAACATACTACACAGACGGACACTGAACAATGGGGTGAGAGACGAGTGACAGCAGTTGATAAATGCATAACACAATTTACACATGCACTTACAAAAACAATCAATTCACTGTAAATTTTGTTCCATAATCGTTTATAACTTTTGCCCACTGTTTCAAGGTTGGATAAAACGAGAAAGTTCACCCCTAAAAACCTTCCTTCCTTTTTTTTTTTTTTAGTTTTATTTTCTTCTCTCTTTGAACCAAGCACATCACTCAAAAAAAAACACATGAACATCATTATCATTACACATGCTATTACTTTAGATGATCTGGGATCTTTTTTTTACCCTTCTTACATAAAATCCAGCTCACTAAAATGCAATCCAAAATAAGCTCGCAGAGGAGGTGGGAACAGTCTTGTCGTTCAAGTCTCAAATTTGTGATCTGATAGTAATGAAGGGTGGGTTAGAGCTGCTGCTTAGTCGAGTGTGCATTTTGAGGGGATTTTTGCCCCAAGTTTAAGTTTCAACTCGTTCCCCAGCAAGCCTTTCGCATAAGGTTACCAACCGGTTCTTTGTGTGGACACATGCATACATTCTTGTGCAGACAGCAAAAACCCCATATCTTTTTCATTAAGAGTAGGGCACCAACAACCAGGGGTATGCAAGACACACCCCTACATTTGTTTTGTTCATATTTCAACTGATGAAAAAAAGCAAATCAATGCTTATTCCATGTACCATCTGCAAATAAAAATTTGACTTGACTTGACTTGACCCCCAGTAAGCAATCTACAACATGGAGAGGGGTAGACTCTGCCAGGTTCAACCTGCCCAATACACACTACCTGAAAATTTTAGTGTGGTGTGATTCCTCAATGAAGCAAGGGACAAGTCAGGTCAATTTTTGAGAAGTCTGACTTTAGCAAAGTTTTCAACTATATCTGTTTTGTTCATATTTCAACTGATAATAATTAAAGTATAGTCTTTATCTGTACAATGTTTTTCTCATATTTTAACAACACTAAAAGAGTTCTACACACCAAGCCAAATACCAGCCCAATATTCTCTAATCTTTAAATCTGGAATATCTTATTCAAAAAATGAATAACCATTATCTTCATTTTGACTCAGTTCTATATATTGGTCCAGGTTTGCAGAAATCCATCCAGCAGTTTCTGAAAAATTACAATTTATAGACATGACGAAATCATCCTAAAAAATTTTAGGTTAAAAATTCTGGGAAAAATTAAAACCACTGATGATTTTCTGAAAGTCTTTTTCTCAAGTCAATGAAACAAAAAATCTGCCACATTGCCCACAACAATCATTTGTACTTTGTTTCTTCTCTTAGGGTGAAGAAAAAAGTAACCCCAGAAGATAAAAAAAAAAGCAGAGGAGCATTTTTTTTGGTGAGGGTTTTTTTTTTTTTTTTTTTTTTTTAAAGATGAAGTGATCGTGGGAAATGAAGAATTCAGTTCTTTTGATTGTATAAATATAGGTCATCTTGCAAATATGTCTTTCGCTATAAAAAAAAAAGAGTAAAAATGAACTAAAATCTGAGTGATGAACATTTTGATTGAACACTTGAAATTTTTAAAAAATCAAACTCAAAACTATCATGACAAAACAACAAAACCCTTTGTCAGTATGAACTTAATCATTTTTGTACAGACTCTGAAGTAAATGCATAAAAATGAGCAGAGGGCAAGTCACAAAATGCATAAAACCATTATTAACACAAAGTTTGCTTCATTATCATCAAAGAAATATGCATATCTCATTTACAATACATAACTCAAAAGAGAAGGTACCTTGATCAATGTACTGACATCAAATCTTGATTGTTCCTGATTTCCACATCAAGCAACAAAAAAGAAATGCACAAGTTATTAAGTACATAGCATCAAACAAGAAACTGACAATTCAGATCTGTGACATTTTTTTGCTGCATATTCATACCTGTCCTCTGCATGAGGACAGCCAATGAGAAATCCTTTCACGCTTTTTTTTCTGTTCATTTTTTCAATGTGCCACCCTTTGCTTTTTTGAATGCGTGTATATAAAAGAGTGCACAAACACATTTCATGTAGTCATTTACTCGTGCATGTAAATCAGTTTCATGTTTGCATAGGGTATGCAAAATAGCCCTTCACGTGCATGAATTCCAACACTGGATAGGCTTTCGAGTTTGAAAACCACGAGACCAAAAAATATAACTCACACACACACACACACACACACAAAGAGCACATAAACTGCTGAGATTTGTTATACAACGCATTCTGAACACAGAATGTTAAACTGGGTGACACCGACAGTTCAAGTCAGTGAACATAATTCAAGCAGAAAATTCCATCATCCCTTTTTGTTTTGTAGCCCGACAGTAATAATCCAGACAAGTCCATCAAGAGACAGATGAAATGGGATTGTGAGGAGACCCCATCTGAGTCAGAACCTTGTCCAGCCACTGCAGCGGGCCGTTCAGATGAATCTCGATCCAGCAGGGAGTGCTGGTCACATCCTGGCGATGGTACTCTGCTCCCCACCTTTGACGAAACTCATGCGAATGGTGCACATCTTGGTCAGGTCGTACACTGCCTCAAAGCCGTGGTTCACCGACTGACTCAGCAGAGCGGCAAACTCTTGATTGTTGAAAATTTTCAGGGAGCAGCCCGGCGGGATCTTGCACACAGTGGTGGGGTGGAAGCCATGATGGTAGTTGCAGTTACGGCTCTGGACAAAGATGCTGCTGTCGCTCAGACACTCCGCAAATACTTCTCCGCCCACGTAGTACAGATGGACACCTGAACAGACAGAGTAAGCACATAAAAATATTTATTCTACATTGCTTACAGTGTAACAACCATAAGTGATTTTAGGAATGAGCCTTTATTTTTTGCTTGTAGCTAACCAACCACTCAATACAGATTATTTACCAGACTGGAACTGACTATAAAGAACAGTCAAAAATATGCATGAAAAGGCACACACTGAAAAAAATTCCTTTGAACAATTACGATTTTCTAGTTGCAAAACTGCCCAAATATCAGAGAAACCAAAAATGCAAACAAACAAACAAAAACAAAAAAAATGAACAAATAAACTGAAAAATGAGCTGGAAAGACACAACAGATATTAAAAAAGAAAAAGAAAAAGGCAAGCATGCAGACCTGTCAGAGGTTTTCTGTGTTCTGAAGATGCCACCCTATCAAGCACTTTGGATTCAATCAATACATGTTCACAAAACTAAAATCTTGATTAAACCACAGCCCTTCCAATCTTACCACTTCTTGTGTGATATTCAGTTCAAAGGGTAAGAGAAACTAGCTTTACTCCTGTGCAACAAGTTGTGATCCAATCCTATTGTTTTTAAGGAGGGCGTTTACATTTTTCATACAATTACTGACGAGTGTACTGTCTGACAATACTGATCCCAGTTTAAATAAAATCCAAAATTTTATTAAATGATATCACCCCCACATCCCCCTCCTCCTAAATTTTTTTGCATTTTTGCAGACCTTTCTGAGAAAAATTCCCAGGGCAAATATTGTAAGTATGAGCAAAATTGGTATGACACTTTGAAGGGTTAAGCTAACATTTTTCTCATGAATGAAAACATTTTGGCAACAGTTCACATCAAACTGATATACTTTACCTTTTCCAATGTGACGACGTGTGTTCTCAATGGTGGAGTTCCGATTAACGTTTGAGAGCAGCCCAAGACAAAACCGATCTGCATTATTGGAGGGGTCACAGAATCCATCGGTGACTATGGAGTTATGGGAAGCATGGAAAGCCTCCCCAACACGATTGTTCAGCTCATAATACACAATGGAACACCAGTACTGTGGCTCTTGGTATGTCACAGGCTGCACGTCCACTACAAAAAACAAAACAAAAAAACCAACGCATCTGTAAGTTGATGACCAGTACATTACAGGTTTATATTATATATTTTGTTTAGTTGTGTGTGTATGTGTGTGTGTGTGTGTGTGTGTGTGTGTGTGTGTGTGTGTGAGGGAGGGAGGGGTGCTGCTTTTCTTTGTTGTAAATTGTAGTAATGCTGGACACAACCTCAAAGCATTACTATCAGCTTTCTCAACTGATTCACTTACAAGCACTTCATAACCTAGCAGACAGCAAAACTTCTATCAGAGGTATCTGTATGTGTAAATAGTCAGTCAGCAAGTGTGTAAAAAAAGTAATAACAGTAATGGTTTGTTTAGTTTTTGTAGATTATCTGAGAGAGAGAGAGAGAGAGACAATGACAATGACAAATAGTTTATTGTGTTCTAGACATTCCGTCCATTCACAAATATGGGGACGAGTTGGGGATGGGGGGGTCGAAATCCGATGCATATGAAATGTTTTGAACAAAATCCCGAAAAAGTTCATCGCGCCATGGAGGCCATTTCACGGAAATGTACAGGTATATTGAGTTCATTTATCAGTTCATAGTCAACATCAGGGAAGCTTTTTTCCGTAGTCCATCACAGGAGGATCCAGCGTCTTTCGTCGTCTTCTCGTTAAGTGTCCAGTCCAGGATTTCCCTCTTCCCCCTTTTCACTTTGCCATTCGTATTTCTGTAATACTGCATCACATTCTTCAGTTACACTGTTGGCTATCGCTGTGGTTTTTCTCATCTCCATCAAGAGTTTTTGTCTTATGTCCGGTGGTAAGTCATCTAGCTGCTCTGTCAGTCTGTGTTGGGCAGTAATGGTTCCCTCACCTCTCACACAACACTCTGGCCTTTCTTCTGCAAGGTTAGAAGCCACACTGTCATCTTCTGATCCTGTCACATTTCGGACCACAGGCAAATCTATACTGTTCATGGCCTCAGAATGAGTGTCAGCGTCATTGCTTTTCAACTGTTGGTCTCTGTGGCCATCTGATTGAAGTGTAATGTTGCATACTGTGTTTTTTTGCAGGCATTCTTCGTCACATTTACTGTTATAGTCATCTTCATAAACACTGTTGTTTTCATCACAAAAAGTTTCAGCTGCTGTTCTGTTTTCATTGTTGTAATATAAACTGGGAGGAGTAGGAAGGAAGAGGGCAGAGGGAGATGAAGAAAAACTTGCCTTTTGCAGGGTTGCCCTGTGTGTCTCGGCTCTTCGTCTGTCACGTGCAATTTGTGCAGGATACTTGCGTCAAAATATCGCCGTGTCATTTTGACCTGGCTGAACACTGGCTTGATGCATTTCTGTTGATGTTGAAAGGCGAAGCACAACTATTGTCTGATTTGACTTCCCTTCTACTTTGTAGGAAGTCAGGTGCATTCCTTGCAGAAGTGCATTCAGTACACTTTCCAGTGATGAAGGCAGGCCACTAACAGGCATTGCTGGCAGGAGTTTAACTACGAATTGTTAAATTTCAATCTACTGGTGAGCAAAACACTTCTTGCCGGTAACCAAGCAAGGGAAGCCACTCCGAGAGAGAGAGAGAGAGAGAGAGAGAGAGAGAGAGAGAGAGAGAGAGAGAGAGAGAGAGAGAGAGAGAGAGAACAAATGAATGATATTACTTTTATTAAAAGAAAGAAATAAACATAAACAAAAGCTTTTTTCATTCAGCTCTAAGGACTTTTGTCTTTGTTCCATGGCTGGAGCTCCAAGGTTCACCAATGGCAAGATTTTTTCATATGAGACCATCTTTTCCTTTATGTCATCCATTCCTAACAACACAAAATGGACTATTCTTCCAAAAGGCCAACAAGTTTTTAACATAAGCACATGATGTTATACGTGATAGTCTGATCTAAATTTTCAATTTTTCAAGTGATTCTTTTTTGATTTTTTAAAATTAAATACTGTTTCTTCTTTTTATTCAAAAGCTAGGACAGAAACTATTGTTGTCTATCTTATAAGAGAAAATCCATAGCGCTGCTGTTAAAACCATATAGCTAGTGTTCAGGTTTTTACATTTCATATTGTCCATTCCTACCAGCATGTGAAAACATCCTTTACGAAAGGTGGAAAGAATGAGATTTGATAAGCATGCAAGATTGTTACATCATGTATTCATGGATCTTGGTTTATTATCTTATCCAAAGGACAGGGCACAGGCCACAATCAAAACAAAATCTGGCTATAAAGAGAAACTTTCTTTCAATCTGACTTCCAAGAGGGGTTCGAACGTGTGACTTTGAGAATGAACATCAAAATTAATCATCTTACCCGCTAAGCCTACCAAACCCCAACCCTTCAAAAAAGACAATGCAGTAGTATCAGGGCAGCAGAATAATGAATACATAACATAAACACAGGGTCAAGTCACAATGCAGTTAGTATCAGGGCAGTAGAATAATGAATAAACATGAACACAGGATCAGACTCTACACTTCTATGCTCTACCGTCTCACCTATACCACGGTCGCCCACATGTTTGGGAATGGGGATGCGAGGCATGGGGGTGGTGTCCATGGGTTGGGGCCCATGATCCCGAGAGGGGTGTCGAGGTGGAGCCTGAGCAGGCATACCAGGGCTGTTCTGACTCAGGCCCATGGAGCTGGTCGAGGCATCTTCCCGCGACTGGTATGCTGGTGGTGGCGTGTCTGCTGTGATTGGGCAAAACGCATGCATGTTATTTTATTTTTGTGTGTGTGGTTTGAGATCAGATTTTCAGTATTTCCTGTCATCAGCTATGATGTGACAGAAGTTACTTTTGTTTAACAATCTAGCTGTGAATGGGCAAAATGCATGCATGTTACTTTGGTATTAAATACTTTTCAATCTTGCTGTAAAATGGGCAAAATGCATGCATGTTACTTTTGTATTAAATTCTTTTCAATCTTGCTGTAAATGGGCAAAATGCACGCATGTTACTTTTAAATTAAATACTTTTCAATCTTGCTGTAAAATGGGCAAAATGCATGCATGTTACTTTTGTATTAAATACTTTTCAATCTTGCTGTGAATGGGCAAAATGCACGCATGTTACTTTTGTATTAAATACTTTTCAATCTTGCTGTGGATGGGCAAAATGCGCGCATGTTACTTTAGTCATTAAATACTTTTCAATCTTGCTGTGAATGGGCAAAATGCACGCATGTTACTTTTATATTAAATACTTTTCAATCTTGATTATAAATAACAAACTACAGGCTGTTCAGTACTCCTTTTTGTGTTTTTGTTAGAACCAGCAGCACATTCTACACACCAACCAAATTTCACTTTCTAGGTTTACAATCAGAATGAATAAGAAAAGGTTCTGAAAAGCAGCTATCTATAAGGCACTTATGCAACTATTAAAAACAAAAAAGTTAAGTGTTTCCACTGTGGTTCTGTTTTGAGATGTCCAAGAAAGTTATCTGCTGGGTGACCATCTAGCGTTAAACTGGGAATGCACAAAACAGCAATCGTCTTTTTGTTGTTGTCGTGCGTTCCCCAGCTTAACACTTTGGGAGTCACCCAGAACGTGCACTCTGACTCATTCCTGATTCCACCTGGGAATCATTGTGAGATTGAAATCGCACACTGAATGAGAAGTTTGCATGTATGACTGTTTTTAAGTACTTCACCATATAGGCAGCCATACTCAAACTTCAGAGGATTTTTCTCCTTTTTAAAGGAAAGTACAGATTGTTAAGAGCTTGTCATGGCTGAAGGCAATCTCGACAAAACATTTTACAACATAACAACATTTTAGTGTAGGCCTCGAAATTAGCTGACATCATAAGTGACACAGCTTTTGGCCTGGGTCAAATCGTTTTTTTAGAATTCCTTTAGATCCAAGATCTGAGGACCACAGAAATTTGTTCAGATTAAGAGTGGTGGAAGAGTGGGAGAAAAAGTAAAGGGGGGGGGGGGGGGGTCACTCTTAAAAAATCTGATTATGTAAATCAGAGCGTAGAATTGGCAGAGAAAAAAAAAAAGAGGAAAGTAAGCCGAGGTCCAGGGGCCGCTTAGGCCCCGGTGGGGTGCAGGGGCAAAGCCCCGCTGGGGGGTCCAGGGGGGCAAAGCCCCCCTGCCGAAAATGAATTTTAGCATTTTTAAAGGCAATTTGGAGGCCTCTCCAGGCACCATTTTGAGCAAGTGTGGTGTGTGTGTGTGTGTGTGTGTGTGTGTGTGTTGTGTTGTGTGTGTGGTAGTGAGTGAGTGAGAGAGAGAGAGACACACACAAGAGACAGACACAGACTCAGACTTTTAGACCTTCCATAAAGAACCACCAGAGTATGTCAAACTTGTTTTAAAAAGATCCCTTCTGGGTAGCCCTAACATAAGTTTGTGTGTACAACTATGATGGTTAATGGAAAACATGGAGAGAGTGAGAGAGACAGAGACAGAGACAGACAGACAGACAAAAACAGTGGGTGAGAGAAATGAGGACATAAACATCCAGCAACTAATTGCAGAATTAAAAAAGGGGGATACATGTCTGTAGTGATAACCAGGCATGGTACTGCAGGAAAAGCACTTTTTCCTGAAATGTAGTGGGGGTCCAGGGCGCATTGCCCCCTTGTGGGGTCAAGGGGCAGAGCCCCTTGTGGGGGTCAGGGGGCCGCCCCCTGAAGCTGAAGGTTTTTTGACAATTCTAGCCTGTTTAAGCTTCTTCTCTGTGGCTATCCATGTACTTCTTGTAAGCTTCTTGACTTGTGAACTTTTGTTTTTTTAAGTTCTCTTCTTTTGTCGCAGAGTCAAGAACCTCATTTGTCACCCAGGGTTGTTTCTTTGTTCTGCTTCTTCCTAATGTTTCTTCTGCTGCTGTCGTTAGCACTTCTTTGAAGAAGCTTACAAGAAGTACATGGATAGCCACAGAGAAGTGAGGAAAAAGATGAGAGAAGCCAAAGAAGCGTGGATAGAAGAACAATGCAACAACATCGAAGCTGGATGACCAAGGGAAACAGCAAAACAGCTTACGACACTTTGAAAGCACTAACAAAACCACACAGCCTAAAGCCTCTGTTATTGAAGACAAAGAAGGAAATCTTTTAACGGAAAACAATGCCATCCTCCAACACTGGACAGAATACTGTGAGGGATTGTACAACTACCCACTACGCCCAGATACCAACATAGTTTCTGACAAACCCCCTGAACACCAAGATAAAGACCCACCAATACTAAGGTGTGAAGTAGATGCAGCTATTAAACAATTGAAGAAGGGGAAGTCCCCTTTGGAATCGATAACATCCTAGCTGAACTCATAAAAAATGGAGGGAATGAAATAGCAAGGCGATTCACAGAACTTTGTCAGAAGATCCACGACACCAAAGAATGGCCAAAAGAATGGACACAGTCTCTTGTAATACCCCTGCCAAAGAAAGGAAACCTCAAGCAATGCCAGAACTACAGAACCATCAGTCTCATAAGTCATCCTAGCAAGATCATGCTGCAGGTAGTCCTCAACAGACTGAAAAACCAAGCGGAAAAACTCCTGGCAGAAGAACAAGCGGGCTTTAGACCAAAACGCAGCACAATGGAACAAATTTTCAATCTGAGAATTCTGATAGAGAAGCATCTCCAACACCAAAAAGACTTGTACCACAATTTCATAGACTTCAAAAAGGCCTTTGACAGGGTATGGCCATAGACGGCCTTCTGGCACCGTCTTTCAAACTCAGGCACTTCAACTCAGGGGCACTCTTCAACAATTTGACAGCACTGCCTAATTGTAAGTAAATCAAGGCTACTTTGTACCGAAACAGAACGCAACACAGAAAAGTGCAGTTTTATCTGAACAATCACGGGGACGCAGATTCTCTCTAAGAGCCAACACGGTATGGGAGTCAGCAGGTGGCTGCCATCTGCTCACCTGTGATCCACTTCCAACCTGCGTTCTTCTCGATAAAACATCCCCCATAGACAGAGACATCTGACCAGAAACCACACAACAATCTTCCATCCTCCCACATTTGAGGTGGAAGATCCCCTTTGCAACACCTCAGAATATTGCCAGATGACATTGACCTCATGGGAGCTCGCCACAACAAGAACAAATCGCAAATCCTTCACAGACAAATTATTGACCAGAATTCAATTACGCGCAAGATCGCGAGCGCATACGGCATGGAGGTCAGTACAGAGAAAAAGATCATGGTCAACAGCGCGAGTAATGACATCACGGAAATAAAGATGAATGGAGAAACACTAGAAGAGGTGAGCCAATTCAAATACTTAGGCTCCATCCTAACAAAGATGGCACATCAAACAATGAAGTGAAAGCTCGCATTGCAACAGCAACATCTGCTCTAGTCGACTCGAGAAGATCATCAGAAGCAACAACATCAGCTTCTGCACCAAATACCACCTTTACAAATCCCTCGTGATATCTATCCTCCTATATGGCTGTGAATCATGGACTCTGACAGCAGAGTTAGAGAGGAGAATCCAAGCATTCGAGAACAAGTGCCACAGAAGACTCCTCAAAATATCATACAAAGAACACAAGACCAATAACTATGTGAAAGAAGAAATCAAAAAGCGTGTGGGCCCCCAAGAGCCTTTGCTCTCCACCATAAAGAGGAGAAAGCTGATGTGGTTTGGTCACACCACAAGACACAACACCCTAGCAAAAACCATCCTGCAAGGAACAGTCGAGGGCAAGAGAAGAAGAGGCCGCCAAAAGAAATCATGGGTTGACAACATCAAAGACTGGACCGCCCAACCCCTGCAACACCTCCTACTAGCCACACAGGATCGTGAAGCATGGAAAAAGATCTCTGTTGCGTCTTCTCTCATGTCCCTCCTACGTCCTTTGGGACATGGGACTGAGTGAGAGTGAGTGAGTGAGCCTGTTTAAAGGCCTCTCCTTGAACTAATTTCAGTTTTCATCACTAAGCAATTTCTGCCCTAAATTAAGCTCTCCAAGTATGACTTTTTCTGTCATTTCTTCAATCTAAAGGAAGTTCTACACTCAAGTAATCACATAGCAAAAATAAGTACATTTCTAAACAAATGTGCACAAATGCAGATAGAGGAAGAAAGAGAAAGAAAGGGCAGACACACACAGACAGAGAAACAGAGAAGAGGGGGTGTAAGAGAGAGAGAGAGAGAGAGAGAGAGAGAGAGAGAGAGAGAGAGAGAGAGAGAGAGAGAGAGAGAGAGAGAGAGAGAGAGAGAGTGTGTGTGTGTGTGTGTTTGAAGAGAGAGAAGACAGACAGACAGACACCGCCAGAAAGAAAAGGGCAGGCTGGTCGCCTGTGGATTGTTATGATACTGTAAACATTGCTCTCTGACCACATACACGCTGAAGGCAGCCAGTGGAAAGCCCCCCCCTTCCTACCATCCCTCTTCACCACCTCTGCCTTAGGCTTACAGCTGCAACTGACACCCTTCTGTCAACAGATACCTAGTAGACTGGTGATGTAAAGAAGAGAAGGGAAGTACTGGGCATTATTGACTGGTTCTCTGTGGGTTTCGTTATTTTTCTTTTCTTTTTTTTTTCTTTTCTTTTACGCGGATTTCCGTGAATTCGCGGAGATGTACCATTCCTGATTATCCTGTGTCTGCCAGTTTATGTACACTTGATCTGTTTCTCATTTTCTGAAGAAGCTGCATAATGTTTTCTTCCCTGCTTGGATATCCTGAGTGTTGTCCACAGCAGTATTTTTATCTGTGTCAGTCTGCAAGATTGTATTCCCCGTTTTTGTCAGTCTGCAAGAGTTGTATTCCCGCGGATGGGGTAGATCACCTTGTGTTTTGCCTTTTGCGAAATTAATGGTCTTCAAGTGCTCTGTGGCCCTGGCTAGCATAGAGAATGTCGCACTGGCAAGCTTCGCAAAAGCTTAGCCTGCAGCATCCAGTTTGCCAATGTGCTCGCCAATCCACACACTTCGATCCCCAGCCTTGACTTCACCATCCACCCACTCCCATTTCCATGCATTTTTGCATCCTCTATCATCATAAACATTGAGTCCGATCGAACGATCGTTCTCCCACATATGCTAGCCATTTCAGCTAGGCCTACCGAGTCTAGTGAGTGAGAACTGAACCCTTTGACGACACTCGCACCATTTGAGAATTTCATCTGTGTTTGTTTTTTTTTCCCCCAGATTTTTTTTTTCCGGAAATCAGTTTTAAAAAATCGGAAATCCAGCGGAAACGCGGAGAATTCTATGCTCTGGTAAATGTTAACAACCCTTTTTTTAAAAAACAGATCAAAACAGACAAGTACAAAAACAGGGAAGAAAAGTGTCACTGTCAGTAAGTAAACGCCGCCAAAAAAAAGGAAAAGTTCTGTTTTTTACCTGGCAAACCAAACGGACTACTAGGTCCAGAGCTGGGAGGATTCGGGGAATGTTGCTGCTGAAAAGGGTAGGACACGTTGTGCGGCATGTTGGGCTCTGGTATGGACTGGAACGCTGGCATGCCACTGTTTGATGGAAATTCACTATACCGAGGAACCAAAACTGGAGGCAACACTGTCAACAGACAAATTATACAACACAGATTTAACACTGCTATTTTTGGCAGCATCTGCTCTGTTCAAAGCCAATAATATCAACCTGGCAGCATACCTGCTTTAAAAAAGAAAAGATGAGAGTGGAAATGTGTGCATTTTATATACAGGAGTACACACACACACACACACACACACACACACACACACACACACACACACACAGTGACACACACACACACACACACACACACACACACACACACACACACACACACACACACACAAGGGATGGAAGAAGGGTTTTTGGGTTGTTGTTTTTTTCTTTACTTGGGGGTTTTGTTGTTGCTTTTAGTTTTATGGGCAGCATAAAATAATCATGACTTAATAACTTAATGATTTCATTATGATTAGATGCTTTGGGGAGAAACAAAAAATATATTCTTCACTTTTCATTATCATCCCCAAGTTTTATTTCTTGAAAAATTTTTCTCCACATCATTACATTTTTTAGGGCCAAAAATTATTATTATCTTGTAGGGTTTTTTTGTTGTTGTTGTTCCTGCTTGCAATGAGCAATACTCTGATGTACTATGCACAGTATGTTTCGGTATCAGAGTGTTTTTGAGTGTACAGTATATTGGAATACTGAATACATTCATAATGAGAACAATAACACTACACTAGAAGTAGAACTCGCTTTCACTATTTCACCAAAAGTAAACATTTTCATCAGCTAAATAATTATAATCATAATTACCTGGACTCTCCACACGCTTGTAGTGGTATGGGTTGATACAGACTTCTTTCTGTTTAGCTGAGAAGGGATACTCGCAGCACTCCAGAGGTTTAAGTTCATGATGAGATTGCAAGTCAGGCCAGCGCCACACACGGCAGTAGATCACATGAGGCAGGCCTTTACGATGTGATACCTGAAGACGGCCATCTAGAGAGCGAGGAATGGTCACACACTTGCTGATCTGCCCTGGGCAACTGAGCGCTTTTTCTAAATCCTCTAGTGCCCCTTTCTTCTTTTTTAGTTTTTTGACGAGGGAATCGACAGCTTTTTCAGCCCATTTTTCCTCTTCATCTCCTTGCTTCCAACCCAGCAATCGTTTTACAGCCGGGCTGGTGAAAGAGAAAATGCTGGACAACGGGGAAGTCATGTTGTGCCTGTAAGAAAAAAAGCATTCTTATTCAAAATCAATAAGTACAAAACAACACACACACACACACACACACACACACACACACACACACACACACACACAAAAAGTAATGAAGAAACAAACTAAAACAAAACACAAACTAAAAAAAAAAAAAAAAAACTCAACCAAAAATATTAGAATCGTACACTGCTGTGTTCTGACCAGAGATGTTAGTTGTTACACTTACACTGTAGATCATATTATTACACTAGTTACAGTGAGTGAGTGACCATGGGGTTTTTTTGTTGTTGAATATAATATACATGTTTTTTAAATACATGTTTGTTGTTATTGCTGCTGTGTGTGAAAAAATGTGTGTGTGTGTGTGTGTGTGTGTGTGTGTGTGTGTGTGTGTGTGTGTGTGTGTGTGTGTGTGTGTGGATATGACGATATACTGTGTTTTTTGTTTGTTTTGTTTTGGTTTTTTGGGGGGAGGAGGGGGGAAGGAGAGACTGTGTGTGTGAGGGGTTTTTTGTTTGTTAGGGTGTGTTTTTTTTCCCAAGGTGGTTGATGGTTTGCTTTGTTTTGCTTTGGGTGGATTTTGGGGGTTTTTTGTTTTGTTTTTTCGGGGGTGGGTGGGTCTTTTTTTCTTCTTTGGTGGGTGTATCTTTAAAACTATAAAAGATTTTTTCTTTCTTTGTAACTTGTTTTGTTCATATAGTTTATTTTATTTAGGTTTTTATTCACTTATTTGCATTTTTTTCTTAGATGGATGATTTAAAGAATAAAAGCAATTGCACTGATTTAATGTATAAATGTATCTCACACACACACACACACACACACACACACACACACACACACACACACACTCACTGTCCCTTATCCACATGTGTACACACAAAATGACATACACACATCCTGCACATATACTTCAAACACACACACACACAGATGGAAACACACACACACACACACACACACACACACACACACACACACACACACACACACAAAAACACACACACTCATCAGATTCAGTGTAATTTACAGTAAGTAAAAACACAAACTAAAGTATGACCCAACATACACACACTTCTATAGATCTATCTATGCATGCAAAGCTACCACACATCACACCCTAAACAAAGCACATATCGCAACTAACACAAATTTTCTTTAAAACTATACATGGTCATTACAATGCTAAAACCGGCCCTCCTCATCTCAGGGCAATGAAAGAATTCATCTTTGTTCACATGGACTGTAAACTTTATACAGTGGCAGACTATACATAGGCCTACTGTACTCCCAACTTTTCATTCAAAGTACTTTGTGTGTTTGTGTTTGTGTGTGTGTGTGTGTGTGTGAGTGTGTGTGAGTGTTGTGTGTGTGTGTTGTGTTTTGTGTGTGTGTTTGTGTGTGTGTGGTGTGTGTGTGTGTATTGTGTGTGGTGTGTCACTGTGTGTGTGTGTGTCACTCTGTGTATGTGTTGTGTGTGTCCCTGTGTGTGTGTCACTGTTTGTGTGTATGAGTGTGTCACTCTGTGTGTGCGCGCGCGTGCGCGTGAGTGTGTGTGTGTGTGTGTGTGAAAGCTGCTGGTCATATAAACATGATGGGGATGGAAGAGGATGTTGGAATCCTCGGTCACATTCCTGAGCCCAGTACTCTTATTCAGAATCAGATTCAGTCCGCTTACTAGCCTACTGTTGAATGAAAATGTTTGAAAGACGTTTCCGGTTTTGAATGTTGGGTCTCTATCGGTGATGCTCCAGACCTGGGGTATTCCTTGCATGAATTATACACCATATCCTTATTACCACGAACATTTATCAGCGTGAAATAGTTGTGTGATGGTACTGCACTATAAAAGTGCTTGGTCAATCACAAACTACCAAGTGCATACACAGCGAATAAGACTAACCGACAGCTTGCCCAAACAACCATGGAAGTCGACTGCGATAGGCTAGGGCCTAACCTATTAACAGATTGCGCATGACAGCACTTCAACATGCACTTCAATTGAGTTATTACAAAACTAGACCTCTAATCTGTTTGGGGGAAAGGGGGGTCTTTTAACAATGATCGAGAAATCTTCTTCAAACTCATCCAGCCATATTTAAATCTTACCTTGAATATCTATCACCAAAAAAATCCTTTAAAAATGTTATCGGACAGTCACAAAACAAATGAAGAATACAGCTGAACACAGAAGACTCCAGCCATTTGGAACGTTGTATCCAAACTTGCAATGAAGGAAGACTTTGTTTTTTGCAACTGGAGACAGTCAGACGGGAAGTCGAACTCGTGAAACTTTCTAACAAAATATCCTTGAGCCACAGTCAGTCAACCTTATTTCCTGTTACAATTTTCTCCCTGTTTTTATCATACAGTTTGTTTCATTCTTATGAAATGCAAGTTACTTTCATCTCTTTTGGTAATGCAGCTATAATACACAAAAATGAAACAAATATTTAGATAAAATAATAAGAACTACTTCTTTACCGGATGTATAATCTTGCATTTTGAGTGAAGCAAACCTGCCGGTGCGCTCACAGGGCGTGACGTCAGCGATATAGGCGACAGTGTGTCGGCGAGTTTGACCCATTATTCAAGAGGGGTGACGGCACACAGGGGAAGCTGAATTTTTTTCTCGTTTCATTGAAAATTCACAGCTTACGTTTACAAAGCCCATTAATATGTATCATTTGTATAAATATGTACTGTTTGCGACAAGCAAATGACCCTTCCTTCCTAAATATAAATCTATGAGCAAGCTACACATCCTACCAAGCTTCCTGTGTGTCTGTCATGGTTAAAATTGAGACAGGTCCTTTTGGCCTTTCCTTACACTTTACTGGAACATGGACCCCATCCATCGCCATTGCATAGGCCTACAGGCACTAGGCCTATGACACACAGGCGCTCGCTCGTGCACTCAAAGCATAGGCCCACAGCAAGCTTTGGCCTCTGCGGACGCACAGACAATTATCTTCCACTGCCTATTTATAAACAAAAGTGATATTACAAGGTACACGTTCACATCTGTTGCAACAAAGAGAAAAGCATTATCCACCACTGATGGCACTTTATATGATATATCATATACATCATACATCATACACTAGACCTATTGTCTGTGCGGACACGACACTGTTACACAAGCATCTGCTTCCCTGCTTCCCTTTTGGGAGCACATCAACAAAACTAGGCTAGGCCTAGGCCCTACCCTCTCTCTCTCTCTCTCTCTTCTCTCTCTCTCTCTGTTAGTTTTTTTTTTGGTTAGGTTTTATTTTCTTTTTCTTCATGATATTGATTTAAAGTAAGAAAGATATGTTAATAACAAAAAAAGAAAGATATGTTTAAAATGTTTTGATATCATTTGTTGGGGGCTTTTGGGGTTTTTTTAATTATTTTTTATTGGGTTGTTGGCTTTTCTGCTGTCTCCTCTCAATTTTAATCTATTTGATTTGTTTAATTATAATCAGTGTATCTATCTTGACATTAATGTTCCGGTCAGTTAGGGATTCATGTGTTTGTTGAATATATATCTCTTTTGCCAAAGTGCATAACGTTTGCAGGTGTGTGTGCACGCGCGCGTGCTGCGTGCATGCGTGCGTGCGTGCGGCGTGCGTGCGTGCGTGCGTGCGTGTGTGTGTGTGTGTGTGTGTGTGTGTTGGTGTGTGTGTGTGTACATTCGAATTTGTTGAAACTGTAAATTGTTGTTGATTGTGTGTTGTGTAGGTCGGATGCAAGCGCTTTGATTTGTTTTTACAAGATATAGCGCTGTACAAATTCCATGTATTATTATTATATTATTATTGTATCTAGTGGCGGTTATATCTGCTGGTTGTTGAATGTATACTTTTTTTAGGCCTAATCATAGGTTAAACTTTTATTGTTGGTGATGGTGGTTTTGTTTTTCTTTTGTTTTATTTTGTTGTTGGTTTGTTGTTGTTGTTTAGTGGGTTTTGTGTGGGGTTTTTGGGGTTTATTTTGGTTTAGGATTTTGTCCTGTTTTGTTTTAGATTAGTTGTTTGATTTGGGGATGGATGTTGGTTTTTTGTTGTTGTTGTTGTTTTGGGTGTTTTGTTGTTGTTGTTGTTGTTTGTTTTGTTGTTGTTGTTGTTGTTGTTTTTTGGGGGGATGCTATTCCCTAATCAGGGCAAGAGCCCCATGAAAAAAAATTATGTGAATGCTTCCTCTCTTACCCTTGGAAAATAAAAGATTATTCATTCATTCATTCATTCATTCATTCATTCATTCATCCTTCTCTCTCTCTCTCTCTCTCTCTCTCTCTCTCTCTCTCTCTCTCTCTCTCTCTCTCTCTCTCTCTCTCTCTCTGGGGGGGGACGATAGCCTAGTGGTCAGAACATTGCGCTGGCAATTTGACGATCCAGGTTCGAGTCCGGTGGAGGAGATTTTTCTCCTGGAGTTAACATCAGTGCTGACTCCACTCTCTCCCCAAAAGTCCTTCGATGAGACTTTAAACCGAGGCCCCGTGTGTGAATGCACGCAGAACATCTTGCGCACACGTTAAATCCTGTTCCGCTTTTCGTAAGAGTAGGCCATCGTGTGCCGGTGGGAACAGATAACATGTACAAAACTGCATACACACGGGGACTGGATGTAAAAAAGCACAAGAGTGCTTATCCCATTATCCTCGATAAAAAAGAATAAATCAAATAAATTCTCTCTCTCTCTCTCTCTCTCTCTCCTCTTCTCTCTCTCTCTCCTCTCTCTCTCTCTCTCTCTCTCTCCTCTCTCTCTCTCTCTCTCTGGTAATGTTCGTATCATTTAGGGATTATGTCTTTTGTTGAATATGCATTAATCTGTTTTCTTTTAAAATCATTGGTTGAACTTTTCTTGTTGGTGATGGTGGTTTTTGTGGGGGGGAGGGGGTTGCTATTACTTTTTGGGGGTGGTGGTGGTTTGGGGTTCTTTTTGTCCGTTTCTTTCTTTTGGTTTTTTGTTTGTTTGTTTTTTGGGGTGGTCTGTTTGTTTGGGGGGGGGGGGGGGGGGGATTTTGTTTATAATCCCTTTTCCGGGCCCTTGCCAGATGAAATAAAGTATGTGAATACTTACTCTGTGACCCTTGAAAAATAAATTATTCATATTCATTCATTGCTGGCTCGCTCTCTCTCTCTCCTCTCTCTCTCTCTCTCTCTCTCCTCTCTCTCTCTCCTCTCTCTCTCTCTCTCTCTCTCTCTCTCTCTTCTCTCTCTCTCTCGGTCGGTGGGTGAGCTCCCCTGGATAGAGGCAGGAGAAATTTTTGCTCTGTCAATTTTGCGTTTAAAACGTTAAATAATTCAGCACCATGCCAGTTGTTGGACTACCAACAGTTCTGGAAGTCACCATAGGTGCCCTGCTCCAAGACCATCACCTGACATCCTGGAAAGTGTGCGCAGAAGGCGACAACACCACAGTTGTACTTCGGCTGAAGACTGGCTCTGAGCACGAAGCAAACATGGCTAGCCAGCAAACATCATCCACTTGCCAGCGTTACCGCAGGAAACCCCCCAGTCATCTGAACAGGGATAGAAGGCGGATAGAAGAGAGAAGACAGGCAGAAGAGAGGAGACAGGTGGAGGATAACAGAAAGGCAGAGAAGAGACAGACAGCAGCAAGCCAAGAAGAAAGTCAGGCAAGTGAATGTTTCGCCTCGGAAAATGTACACGGTTTGTTTATGCTACACACCTTTTGACAAAGTGCATACGTTTGCAGACAACTGTGTCCCCGCTCCGATGCACAGCATGCGTCGTGCACGTGCGTGCGTTCGTGCTGTGTGTTCCGTGTAGTGAGTGTGTGTACGTGGTGTGTGTACATCCAATTGTTGAAACCAATTGTGTGATTATGTGTGTAGGCGGATGCGTCGCTTTGATTTGTGTTAATGATAGGCAGAGCAATCCAGCTTACTGTATAATATGACTGGAGCAGGTTGCAGGTTATAGTCTGCGTGGAATGTAGACTTTTTTTACCCATCATAGGTAATCTTTTTGTGGAGATGGGTTTTGTATACTTGTTCTTTGTATGTTGTATGTTGACTTTATGGGCTTGTTGGGTTTCTGGGGATAATTTGGTTTAGGTTTTGTAAATGTTGTTTAGATTAGTTGTTTGTTTGTTTGGGGTGTCGGATTCTATCGTGTTGTGTTTGGGTGGTGTTGTTTGATTTGTTTTTCTGAGGGGTATTATTCCTATGAGGCAAGGCCACTGACAAAAATGTGATGCTTCCTCTTACCCTTGAAATCAAAGATCAATTACAATTCATTCATTCTTTCTTCCTCCGTCTATCGCCTAACTCTCGTCTCTCGGATCTTCTCTCTCTCTCCTCTCCTTCGTACTGATGCCTAGTTGTGCATTGCGCTTGCATATTTGATTACGGGTGAATCTGGTCGGGTTTTTCTGTGGGTTAAATGTGGCTGCGTCACTCTCCACAAGTGTCCTTGGATGTGATTTAAACTGAGGCCTGTGGAAGCGCACGCAGTGCTTGCGCACTAGTTAAATCTGTTACGCTTTTCGTAAGATTGGAGTGCATGTGTGTGTGTGTCGGTGGGAAGATAAAGAAAACTGATAAGAGGGACGGATGGCAGAAAAGCATGAGTGCTTATTCCATTATCAGATATAAAGAATAACAATCATAACATAATCTGGAATTGTCACATTTAGGGATTATCCTTTTATTCCACTAGATTTCTGTCTTTCTAAAACATGGTTAACAGTTTTCTTGTGTGATGTGGATTTTGAAAGAGGGACATTGCGTGAGCTGGAACCTTTATGGGGGTATGGTGGCATGGTATGGGGTATTTTTGTCCGTTCTTTCTTTGGATTCTTGTTTCTTGTCCCTTGGTGTTTGTTGGGGTTATTTGTCACATTTATAATCCCTTGTCCTGGTCCTTGCCTAATCAATCTTGGAATACCTTACTCTGTGACCTTGAAAAAAAATTGATTCATAATCATTTGCTGCAATCATTGCTGCCCTCTTCCATCCTCTCTAATTCTCTCTCTCCTCGTCTCTCTCATCCATCTCTCCTCCCGGGCTACCCTAGTGTCAGAAAGCTTGTGGATGAGACCAGTCGAGTCCAGTCGAGAGATTTCCGGAGTACTCGTGCCTCCACCCCCAAAATCTTGATGAACAACGAGCACCGTGCAATCATGCAGAAATTCTTGCACACAGGGTGCATATTATTTCTTATGCATCCATGGTGTTTTCTCGGTTTCCTGCAGCCTAGCCTACTTACCGACTATGGAAAGACTGTAGAAGAGTAGCGTGAAACAAGCGGACATCTCTTAAAGTTCTTCTTCGCTGCTGACTTGAAGTAATCGAATTAGGTGGTAAACCTTAACTGACAATCTCTGAGCTTATTACTTTTTTGTTGTTGATGTTGCATTGCCCTTACATCTTAGGGGAGATTTCCTATTCAGGCTAGGCCCTAGATGCTGTCGGAGCTTATTGTACCAGCCACCTATGCCGATGCTGATTGGCTGAGTGACGCCTAGTCTGCTTGCAGAATGTAAACATTGCATGCTTGAGGCAACACTGTCCTATGTTTGCAAGAAGTTATTTGATCATTCACTATAGGACTACAGTTTCAAGCCTCATCTGAAAGACTTGCATGAGTATAGACTATGATTCAATGCTGACAGAATGAATGAATAAATTGATTAAAAAAATTTTTTTAATCATTGATGCCTATGAAGCTAATGCCATCGTTTAAAAAAAAAAAAAAAAGGTAATGGTAAAGGTGTCCCATAACCTAGGCGGTTGTAGAGGAGCAGGCATCAGAGACCTCAGCTTCTCAAGGGGCCAGCATGTTGAGGGCGGTGCCCATCTCCTCTTCCTCGTTGCTTTACCTTCCCTGACCCTAAAGAGGGCAGGTACCCATTAACAGCTGGGTGAACTGGGGGAACTGTACTGAAGCCAAGGCGGCAATGGTCACCCTTCCAACTGGTAACCATGCTTGACGGCTGCTTAAAGATGCGGTAGTTTCCACTGTTGGAATGCAGCTACCTTAACGTTGGGCAAACAGTCGCATGCACAACTTTTAACTTTAACTGAAAACCTTGAAGCCTTAGACCGGGAATGAAAATAAAACACCCATTAGGCCTATTAGGCCTATGCCACATGGTTTGGCCAGCTGTAGGCTAGGCCTAGACCTAGGTAAGAGAAAGAGCAATCAGCCAAAGAACAGTGATGTCAATGCTAACTCCCCCCCCCCCCTCCACCACCACAACCGCCCACCCCCTTTTATTTGTTGCTGGCTGTGGTGGTTGTGGTTTTGTTTTGTTGTTGGTATTTTTTTTTTTTTCATTACCACAACCTGGAACATTGAATTGATAAATGTAGGCACCAACAAAAAGAAAGAAGTTCAAATTCAATACCATAATTATTTCGGAAGCTCGCCAGGAGAGAAGGGCTGTGCACAGAAAGACTAAAAACAGAAACTGTGTGTAATGTTCACAGGTTCAGACAAAACAAAAAACAAACAAACAAAACAATCCAGTTTCAAAGCAGCACTACCCAGTGTGGTGATGATGGGTTGGTAGTATAGTCCCCAAATCGGATAGCACTGTTGGGACTTTAATGTAACCAAACCAGTTGTACTCTCCAGCATTAGGCTACCATGAAAGTCACAGGCTATGTACAGCTGTAGACTAAAGAAATAATCAAGGACAACAGAGGCTGATCTAAATCTGATGATTTTTTAAAATTCACTTGAACACTACAAATATAAGACAGGGCATGGCTGTCAACAATCAATGACTTTAAGCTACAGATAGTACACTAACACACACACACACACACACACACACACACACACACACACACACACACACACACACACCACACTGGGGTGCACCATGCATGCACGCACCCACACACACACACACACAATCCCCTTAACACTATATTAGACATAAAAAATTCTCTTTATTTCAAACAATTTCTACAGCTGGAAATTAGCCAGAACGCAATTGCTAGCACCACAAATTGAGAATAAGTTTATAAACGCCGAGCAAAAGCCTTCGAAACCTTTGAAGCCCAAGTGTTCTCTTTTGTTTTAGTAGAATACGCTTATTCCTACATCGTTCCGGTATTCAGACACCAAGCCATGTGGTAATATTGCGCGACACTCGTGGAGGTGGAAGTGAGAAGGTACTCCAGTAAAGCTACAAAATGGTAAAAACTGATTTACTGGTTTGCTAAACGCAGTGCTATGTTGTCTTTATAATTATTAGCAATCATATCAGTGTATTGCCTTGTTGCTTGCATATTTCAGGGGCAAGTAGCCCTATCAAATAGCAAAAAGGGTTGGTACTGTGTGTTACTGGTTACTGTTCGAAATGTACGGTCCAGATCCAGTCATCAGGCCCTTTTGATAATAATGGGCTGGGTGGCAGAGCGATAAGTTTATCGGTCTGTTGGCAAGATTGAGAGGATGACCGTGGCATTGTATGAAAAGGTCACAAAGGTAACAGATTTGGAAGTTTTGGAGAAGCTGTAATACAGGCACATGATGCTATTTTTCAAGAAAAATAAGTATTTTTAAAAAAAGGGGGAGGGGGGGGGGGGGGTTGAAAGTGGCTGGCTTTGATATGCCCTGCAGTGGCACCAATGTGTTCACAGGATTCGTGACAGGTATGACTGCACAGTGCAGTTCACAGATTGTGATATGTATGCCATTTTTCCTGTGGCTTTGTGACTTCCATACTTGCTCAAGCCACAGGATGCCACTGAATGATGAATCTTACTGTTTTACTTTGTTTCCGGCAATGACATGGACAAACATGACTTTTGGATATTTTCAAATATATATTGCTGAACACAATGATTGTATGAATCATGGGTTTTGGCTAGGTATGTTATCTCATTGGAGTCACTCATACATGGTTTAGAATCAAACATAAAGTTCAATAAATAAAGCCAAAGATTTTATTGGTTTTTAGTTAATGCATGTAAAATCAGTCCTATAAAATGGTAACAACTTCTTTTTAAATGAAAGGAAGTCATTTCATTGTACAAGAATTTTATTAACCTTTCTCAGTTTCTGAATATTTTGGGAAATGCAGCCTTGTTCACCTTCAAGGCATCTCATTCTAGCCATCTGAAAAGATTTGACAATAATTCTGAAAACAAGTGAGAACAACAGTGATGTGCTTTTTTCTGATGATTATACCAGAAGACTTAGATAACCCTACAGTAGACACTTGTGCTGAGTAAATGATGCTTTTTTCTGTTCTATAGGCTCGTGACAGAGGAGACCCAGAACTAATGCAGAGGAGCAGAAAAGAGAGAGAATTTGTGACAGTGGCTTCATGAGCAACAATGGAGAGGTAGGTATTTTACAGATGTTTGACAGGTATCTTTTTTTTTTTTTTTTTGCTGCCTCGTCCTCTGTGACATCCCCGTACTGTTGCTCCCACTCCGCTCATTTCGGTCTCCCCGCCACAGCCATACCCTGATTCACTGTGTTTCATCCTCAGGATTGGCAGTCCACAGGGAGTCCATCAGTATTAGGCCACCGTAGAGCCACCAGCCAGAGGGGCCCTGCACTTCTGCTGGGTCACTTTGGTGGTGTTCAATGTTGCCTGTTCTGAGCTAACCACCAACTAAGCCCCCTACTAACGACAGTATTAGCTCAGTCGTGAAGCCAGACTGAGTGAGTCACCCATCCAAGGTGGCGACCACTAGCTGTGGCACCTGTTGTATGCATACATAAATCTTGCTTTCAGCTTTTTAGCCGGGCTGACTGTACAGGTAAGTTTCTTCCAGCGCTGGAGATTGTCTGGTGAGTTAAGTATCATCGTCAAAAAGAGTGAGCAAAATGGCTTTGCTTAATTAGTGAACAATGATGATTAATCTGCCAGCACTTTGGTCTACAAGAATTATGCTGATTTAGGGGAGCGTTGGTACGAAGGGAGTGGCAGAAGATAATAATTTTGAACTGGGTGAGGTGGAGAAGACTGAACTTGGAGATATGCCACTTTCATATAGAGGGGCGGGATAGCTAAGTGGTCAGAGCGCTCGCTTTCCCCAAGTCAAGTTAAGCAGCGTCGAACGTGGTTACCAATTGGATGAGTGCGCGCCTTGGCTTCAGTACAGTCCCCCAATTCACCCAGCTGTAAATAGGTACCTGCCCTCTTTAGGGTCAGGGAAGGTAAAGCAGCGAGGGAGAGGAGATGGGGGCTGCCCTCAATATGCTGGCCCCTGTAGAAGCTGAGGTCTCTGATGCCTCTCTCCCCTACAACGACCTAGGTCATGGGACACCTTTACCTTTTACTGAAGGTTGGGTAGCAGATGATACCGCCCCTGTGCTTGAACCATTTGCAAGCAGTGAAACACCAAAGAATCAGCAGTTTTCAGAGTGACTTGGGTTAAATTTATATTTTGTTTGTGCCGACTGTTGTACTTATCAGTACTTGATATTACTCAGCAGCAGAGTTATGATAGTAATATGCAGTTTTTATCATTAGTGATTATAAACTTCTTTTTACAAAATGAATAGTTAAAAATAAACTTAGACAGGTATTGGGGGGGGGGGGGGGTGCTGCCTCATCTTCTGTGACATCCTTGTCCTGCTGTTTCCACACTGCTCATTTCAATCTCCCTGCTACAGTCATACCCAGATTTGTTATATCTCATCCTCAGGGTCAGATGTACACAGGGTGCATATCAAATTAGGCTGCAGTGGGGCCACCAGCCAGAGGGGCCCTGCACTGCTGCTGAGTCACTTTGGTGGTGTTCAGTGGTGTCTGTTCTGAGCTAACATATGCAGGACACCACCTACTAAGCCCCCTACTAATGATGGTAAAGGCTCAGTCGCAGAGTCAGAGTGAGTGAGTCACCTACCTGAGGTGGTGACCACCACAATGTCCTTCAAATGACCGTACCTCCCAAACCTCCAAACCCCAAAGGCTTTGTCACGAACTCACCACAGGCACAGAAGTGTATGGGGAAACTGAGGCAAGTGTAGGCCTGGTTTATTTAAGTTAAAGCATGGGTGATTTTTGTTCTGTTTTAAACAGAATTCCATTTGGAGCAATGTTCAGATTTTTTTCATGAAAAGAAGAGGAATATTAGATTCAAAACCATGAACCCTTTTGAAAATGACCAAAATGACAACCTGTGACAAACACGTTTAAAACCCTTGAAAGTCGAGGCTTGTCTATTGAAAGTATTCTCAATAAGGATGATGATGAAATAAACATCACACTTTTGTATGGACAAATAATTAAAGGTTTAATTACAGGTGAGAGTGTGTGGCGCTTCACAGGTGGGCGGCTGCATGGTTATGTGGATGGGTGGGAGCTTATGTTTGGATACTAGGCTATGTTGTGGTATTTTCCATGATATTATGTTTACATGTTGGCTGTTTTTATATGTGGCTTGTTACCTGCGTGAATTTCTCTGTGAGATAAAGTATTTGGATTGAATTGGACTGACTTGAGTGCGTGGATGAAACAAACAAGGACTTGCAGGCGACAAAGTCTCCAAGGAGGTAAAAATTGATTTGGCACATGCACAGTAGGTCTCTGGAAGACATCTCCCTATCACTCAGTTGGATGGATTTTTGTCATTCAGAGTTCAAAGTGACAAAGCAAAGTGAAAACTGTGCATTGAAACTTATGTAATAGACATAAGTATCGAGGCTATATTAATGAAGTAGCAACAAACAAAACTTGTAAGTGTTTTCACTGCATATGTGATAAAGCACATTGGTATGTGTGCTCAGTGGATGTGTGTGTGTGTGTGTGTGTGTGTGTGTGTGTGTGTGTGTGTGTGTGTGTGTGTGTGTGTGTGTGTGTGAGCATCTGTTTATGTAAACAAGTTTTGGGGAGGTGTAGAGGGTCCTACACGGGAATTATCTAAGTCGCCACTCTAATTCCCGTTCCGTCTAATTCGGTACCGGAAATTTAGAGGCATAGACTAATTCCTGGTTTCTTTAGTAACCCTAAAGAAGAGTAGGGCTCAGCTACTTATGGGCCGGGGAGTGATAAAGGGGGGGATAGAAAAGAGGATAGTAGAAAAATAGAGGAAAAGAAATATAGAAGAGGTAGGAAAGTAGGTGAAGTGAAATTAATTAACCTCAACTCACTCAGCAGGCACACTGAACACACTGAACGTGACGAATAACACCATTCATTCAATGCGACTCCAGACCGAGCGAATTGGGTTTACAACATATATTCCACAACACAACCTACAACACTACCACATCACACAAAACACCAATTGACTAACTGTACTACAAGTACAATTAAAAACAAAAGATATTCTATCCAGTCAAATACCTTCACATCAAAAATAGAATCAGTGATCATTCTCAGCTCAAGACCATTAATAAAAACAACAATGGTAAGAGTGGAGATTTAACGATGGGGCAAAGCAGGTGTGACAGGGGGAAGACGATGACGATGTTCCTGTAATCAAAGAACATACACTGTAAAAAACATCACCACAAAACATCCATCACTGAGCTTGTTTACAACACAGCTCAATTACCAAAAGGCATTCTCACCCTATTCAATTTACCATTCTCACGAGAGTGAAATATTCTCAAAACAAACTAACATCACCTCTAAAATTATTACATAATTTTAGTAGTTAGTCAGTACACACGTTTCATTTACTTTAGGACAGATGATGGTCCATCCTATGAAACTGTGCAAGCATCCCAACATGTTTCATTTACTTTAGGACAGATGATGGTCCATCCTATGAAACTGTGCAAGCATCCCAACATGTTTCATTTACTTTAGGACAGATGATGGTCCATCCTATGAAACTGTGCAAGCATTAATTAATAAGAAGGACTAATTTATTTTAAATAAATGTCCACAATGACATTCCAATGCCATTTCACCTATTTTAGAATTGCTACATGATTTATTATAAATAAATCACCATTCTTAATGATAAAAATCATTACAAAATCAGGTAGGCCTTCACACCCATAATATATATTTGTAGTGCAAAACCACACTAGAATATTTTCAGCATTTTAATAATAACTGAACAATATTCTACCAAAAATTAATCTTACAACAAAGACCATGACGGTGCCAAAATTCAAAATTCACCCCACGCTTCCTTTGTTCGAAGCGATCACGTACGTACGTACGAAGTTACGTTCACTGTTAATTCACAGGTTAAAAGCCTGTGAAATTAAATCAAACATATAAATTTCATGAACCTTCCAGAACTATTCTGAATTAAGCTAAAATTGGCTTAAACAGATAGTTTGATCAAAAACGAAATTAATAAGATAGGCTAAAACCAACCTTAATGGGGAACATCTAGACTCAGGAGCGAGTCTCTGTCACACGTCTTTCCCTCACTGGCCCCAGGCAGGAAGTGAGGTTTAAAAAACAAATGTATCCCGATAGGCACTCTTTTTTAAGGGGCGATCACTCAACTCTACAAGGGAGTTACTGAACTTAGCCTTAGTAACGCCAAACACAAAAATACGTTTTGTGAGGGGGGTTACACACACCCTTCGCAGGAAAATGTTGCTATCTTTTTTTTCAAAAAAGTGCCAACATTTCAAACAAAAAACTCTACCCTCTTGGGGACAACCCTTCACATCTTCAACTTGAACAAAAATACATACCCAATCCAAGGTGGGTATCAACATTCATCCTAAAAATTTCATTTTAGGCCAAAACCTTTTAAAGCCACTGCATAATTTTGATTCTGCATATCTACCCAATCTAATTTGGATACTGGGAACAGAACAGCACACAAAAACATTCCACATTTTAAAAACATGTAGGAATCTAAACCCAAACATGACTCTCCACAAAGTCACACCCTGCAATTATGCAGCAAGACAAACATTCATAAAAACATAAACCTGTGGACTCAAAAAGTCACACCCTGCAAATTAGCAGCAAAACAAAAACCTTCAAAAATGTAAACTTGTAGACCCATAAAGTCACCCTCTGCAAATATGCAGTAAAACAAAACCATACACAAGAATTACAGCAATCTCAAGACCACCCTTGGTTGCTGACATACACCCTCCTTCTCTTCCTGCAACTGTTTAGGTTGCACAGGAACAGAATCACACCTGTCGGTCAGATCCGGAGTTTGAACGCTAACAGGATCTCTATGCAAAATAGATCTCCTTGGTGCAGGCACTGGCTTCCATTCCGACTTCTCTGGGATGGACTTTCCCCAGCCAGGCCTACCCACACCAGACAACGAACTCCTCTGACCAACTGGCAAACTCTTACGCCTTTTACGGGAGCCACCTTTCAGGGCATCCCCCCGGTTGTTGGTAAGAGGCTTGGAAGCACCAATGCCTTGACCACAACCCTTTCTTTCCTTCTGATCAGGAAAACAACTTGGATTGTCTTTTCCTCTGCACCATTTCCTTCTGGAAAGGTGAGGAAAACGGACATTATCCCGATGGTTGCCTCTAGGGCTACCATCCACAACCACTTTCTGGTCGCATACTGTTCGAACACCACCCTGACCACTACCACAACCTCGCCGATGTGGCGGTATGTAGCAGCCGGGTTTGTTCCTGTAGGAGGATTTTTCAGGTTTCACAGAAACCCCATTCTTACTGACTTCGGCTTTAGTAGCCTTCTTTCTCCGCTTTGCCGACTGCGACTTGACCGGGCAATCACGAACAACGTGGCCAACACCTTTGCATCGGTAGCAGGAACTTTTCGGCTTCTTTGAGTGGCCTCTGAGTCTCTCTGCTACCATGCCTGCCAACTCTTTACAGTTGATGGCCACTTTTGCATGTTCCTGATGTGTCCGGCCCGTCACAGCTGACATAAGCCCTGAGGATGATTCCTCTAACTGCCTGACTGACTTCAACAGTGAAGTCAAATCAGGCGATGCAGAACCTGGTCTGCCGAACTCATTCTTGAGTTCCCAAGCCATCATGGGCTCACATGACATGAAACTATTCATGAACACAAAATAGACATTTCTGGCACACTCATCATGCGAATACAAATCACACTTATTCAACCGAATAAATTTTAACCACACATGCGCCAGAAAGTCCGATGGACTGTCACTTTTGTCCATCTTCATCAGTAAGAACTCGGCCAACAGTTCCACTTGGGTTTTGACACAGCCAAACACATCACTTAGACGGCCGACAATGTCCATGGCAGAAGAGCAGGACTTGGCAAGCTCCCATGCCACACCACGCAGACTGCGCCGAACGCTGGCCAACACATCAGAGGGGGAGTCGTTCCCTCTCATCAGCACATCGACTTGCTCCTCCCACTTGGCAAAGTCGACCTCATCACCACCTGTTGGCCTTGATCCAGTGAAGATGCCAAGCGGTGCCAAAGGCGTAGATGGCACTACGTGGACCTGGATCCTGGTCTGTAGCAGGGCTGTCATCTCGGCATCCTGCTTGTTGACCCTCTCCCTCAACAGGCGGTGACCTTCCTCCAGGGCAGTGAGCGTCTCCCGTAACTGCCGGTTCTCCTCCTCAACCGCAGTCACCCTCGCTCGTACCCCATCATCTCCCAGTTGCTTCATCTCTGGTCCCTCACTTCGACTGATCATGATCTTTATGTATGAGAACTGGACTTACAATTACCATTTAAAATTCCATTACAAAAATTTTGTTTCCCTAGGAATTAAAAAAATTCCAACAATAACTTTACCAAACTGTTAGAAAAAATTAATTTAAGCTAACGACAAAAATTATCAGAGCAACATTTCTGCTCTCAGCAAAATCACAGTTTTGCTGTTACCAAAATTTTACTTCCAGTGAAATTTTAATTTTCTTCAACCAGAAATTTCACTTTACTGTTAGCCAAAAATTAATTTAGCTAATGACAAAAATTCTTTTTTAGAGCAAAATTTTTGCTCTCTGCAAAATTTGATTTTTGCCTACACTTTTACTTCCAGTGAAAATTAAATTTTCAAACACACACAAAAGACGTCACACCTTGTGAAATTCAAAGTTCCACAAAGATCGCAAACATCCACTCACGGTGGAGTTGCAGCTTCAAAACAGACTAACAGAAAAAACACTCCCTAGCCCCACATTGGGCGCCAGAAATGTAGAGGGTCCTACACGGGAATTATCTAAGTCGCCACTCTAATTCCCGTTCCGTCTAATTCGGTACCGGAAATTTAGAGGCATAGACTAATTCCTGGTTTCTTTAGTAACCCTAAAGAAGAGTAGGGCTCAGCTACTTATGGGCCGGGGAGTGATAAAGGGGGGGATAGAAAAGAGGATAGTAGAAAAATAGAGGAAAAGAAATATAGAAGAGGTAGGAAAGTAGGTGAAGTGAAATTAATTAACCTCAACTCACTCAGCAGGCACACTGAACACACTGAACGTGACGAATAACACCATTCATTCAATGCGACTCCAGACCGAGCGAATTGGGTTTACAACATATATTCCACAACACAACCTACAACACTACCACATCACACAAAACACCAATTGACTAACTGTACTACAAGTACAATTAAAAACAAAAGATATTCTATCCAGTCAAATACCTTCACATCAAAAATAGAATCAGTGATCATTCTCAGCTCAAGACCATTAATAAAAACAACAATGGTAAGAGTGGAGATTTAACGATGGGGCAAAGCAGGTGTGACAGGGGGAAGACGATGACGATGTTCCTGTAATCAAAGAACATACACTGTAAAAAACATCACCACAAAACATCCATCACTGAGCTTGTTTACAACACAGCTCAATTACCAAAAGGCATTCTCACCCTATTCAATTTACCATTCTCACGAGAGTGAAATATTCTCAAAACAAACTAACATCACCTCTAAAATTATTACATAATTTTAGTAGTTAGTCAGTACACACGTTTCATTTACTTTAGGACAGATGATGGTCCATCCTATGAAACTGTGCAAGCATCCCAACATGTTTCATTTACTTTAGGACAGATGATGGTCCATCCTATGAAACTGTGCAAGCATCCCAACATGTTTCATTTACTTTAGGACAGATGATGGTCCATCCTATGAAACTGTGCAAGCATTAATTAATAAGAAGGACTAATTTATTTTAAATAAATGTCCACAATGACATTCCAATGCCATTTCACCTATTTTAGAATTGCTACATGATTTATTATAAATAAATCACCATTCTTAATGATAAAAATCATTACAAAATCAGGTAGGCCTTCACACCCATAATATATATTTGTAGTGCAAAACCACACTAGAATATTTTCAGCATTTTAATAATAACTGAACAATATTCTACCAAAAATTAATCTTACAACAAAGACCATGACGGTGCCAAAATTCAAAATTCACACCCACGCTTCCTTTGTTCGAAGCGATCACGTACGTACGTACGAAGTTACGTTCACTGTTAATTCACAGGTTAAAAGCCTGTGAAATTAAATCAAACATATAAATTTCATGAACCTTCCAGAACTATTCTGAATTAAGCTAAAATTGGCTTAAACAGATAGTTTGATCAAAAACGAAATTAATAAGATAGGCTAAAACCAACCTTAATGGGGAACATCTAGACTCAGGAGCGAGTCTCTGTCACACGTCTTTCCCTCACTGGCCCCAGGCAGGAAGTGAGGTTTAAAAAACAAATGTATCCCGATAGGCACTCTTTTTTAAGGGGCGATCACTCAACTCTACAAGGGAGTTACTGAACTTAGCCTTAGTAACGCCAAACACAAAAATACGTTTTGTGAGGGGGGTTACAGAGGCAAGAGGGGAATCATCGTTGATTTTGTAGAAGAGGTACTAAAAGGAAACTGATAATTAGGAGGGGCTTTTTCCTGAGACTAACTGCTAGGTTCATTTGTCAATTGTGAGAAAGGGGTAGGATATGTATGGCTAGGTAACTGGGAATAGAAAATAGGCTAGCACATAAAAGAGCAAGTGTTTCTCCTGTGGTTTTATTTGGGGCTGCTAACTATCTTTGGCCATGAATACAACTTTGGTTCCTTTGGAAACGGCACGATTTTTCAAAAGTACAGTTAGCTGGAAATTGCTGATTTCAGAGCTGAAAAATTGTAATTTGATAGTGGGAAAATTAAAGAAATAAGCAAGAAATAACCGTATCTTTCGGCTTGATCCTTCGTTTAATTAATTTTGGTTCTTTTCAAAACACCCCCATTCCATTTGTATGCAAAGGTACGCTTCTGGAAACCACTGAGCAGATTTCAAAACTGGAACATGGTAATAAAAAATCCAACCATGGATGGTTGAAAGGACAGACGATTTGTGACTTAAAATTTCCAAAACCAGTGTCAAAAGTACCATTGTGTCTATGTACCATTGTGTCCACATGGCTTACATATATACAAGCAGACACACCAGCTGACCAACAGCATTTTCCCAGTTACTAATGTTATATGCTAACACTAACACTAACACTAACCTTTACAGTAACCTTTGTTGTCTTAACCTGGCCCCACATGTGGACACAAAAGGTAGATGGATATGATGGTACAAGGTGTGACAGACACTCTTTTTTCGTTTTTTTTTTTTCATTTTTAATGTAGAAGATTGAGGGGGGGGGGGGGGGGACGTATGTGAGAAGGGGCAGGATGGATAGCTAGCTGTATGTGGGAAGAAGCATGAGAATGGTTATGGCACAGTCATGGGTGTGAGTGAGTGTGAGAGCAAGAATGGGGAATGGGCAAACATGGTTTAGTTTTTTTCTATGTTAGAGAGGAGGGGGAATGTTTTAGCAAAACAGATACTTATTTAAATAGAAAAAGTGAGGTTAAGTAGGAAATGCAGTTACCAAGATAGTGAGGTTAAGTAGGAAATGCAGTTACCAAGATAATTATTTTGTGTGTGTGTGTGTGTGTGTGTGTGTGTGTGTGTGTGTGTGTGTGTGTGTGTGTGTGTGTGTGTGTGCATGCTAGAGAGAGGAGAGAGAGAGAGAGAGAGAGAGAGAGAGAGAGATTCATGAAAAGATGGAAGAGTATGTATACATAGACCTTCATTTTGTTGTAATTGTTTTTTTGTCTGCTCCCCAGATTAGCATTTGGGGGGGGGGGGATCACCTGGTCACCCAGAATGTGTACTCAGACTCGTTCATCCTATCTAGGAATCACTGAGATTGAAGTTACACACTGAATGAGAATTTTGCATGTATGACTGTTCAAGTACCTTGCCATATTATAGGCAGCTATACTTAGAAGATTTTTCTCCTTTAAAGGAGAGTGCAAGTTGTTATATTGAGAGCTTGTCATAGCTGAAGGCAATCTCAACACATAACTTTACAACATTACGACATAACATTTTAGTATAGGCCTTGGTAATTTGATGACATCACACAGCTTTTGGCTTGGGCCAAGTCCGTCATTTTTAATGTTTGTATTTTGTTTAGATCAGATTAACTTTAAGTTGAAAAAAACAAGAATAAGAAGCATCAGACTAAGCAAAAGAACTAAAAGAGGCCAAAGAAACAGAAGAAGAAGTACAAGATAAAAGAACTTTTAAAGGAAAAGCACAATAGAAACAAAGAAGTAAGCGTATGGAAAAAGAAGAAAATGCAAAGAAGACAGAAGCAGGTTAATAACAAAGTAAAGGGTAGAACCACAAGAAATAACCAGCAAAAGGATCACCATACAGAAAAGACAAAATGAAGAAATGGGCATCAAACCAAAGATAGCAACTACAGCAACAAAATTGGAGGCTGGGAAAAAAAATGGAAAGAACAGAATATATAAAAAAAGGGGGGGGGGGGGGGGGGGTAACAGAACATGGGTAAGAAACAAAAAAGAAAAAAGAAAAGAAAAGGATACAGAAGAGAGGGACAAACACATGGGTGATGTTCCTTCCAGTTTAAACAGAATTCTTTAATGGCAATTTTCGGACTTAGAATACTATTTTAAAAAGAAAAAACAGATTAAAAAAACAAACAAAAAACCATTGAAAACTGAATCTTTGAAAATGACCAAAATTGACAACCTGTGACAAACTTCCCATTGAAAATCTTTGAAAGTCAAGGCTTGACTATCAAAAGTATTCTCATTAACGATAATAAAGATAAAAAATCTTGTGTGAGAAAAATTAAAGTTCCAGACAGACACAGAATAACAGATGACAAATGTTTTAGTGGTGACTTTAAGTTAAATTCTTTATATCATTCTTGGTTTTAGATGGTGGGTTTTTAAAAAATGAAATTCTTTGCCTTAGTAGTGACTTTCTGTATTGCATTCTTGGCTTATGTCACATGATCACATTCTTGGCTTTATTCTTGGCTTTAGTGGTGATATGATCACATTCTTGGCTTTATTCATGGCTTTAGTGGTGATATGATCACATTCTTGCCTTAATGGTGTGTTTCTTTATTACATCCTTGCCTTTTATTTAAGGGTGACTTTATGGCATTTTTGGTTTTAGGCTAGTGGTGACTTTCTTCATGACTGTCTTGGCTTTAGTGGTGACTTAATCACTTTCTTGGCTTTAGTGGTGACTTTATCACATTTTTGGCTTTAGTAGTGACTTTATCACATTTTTGGCTTTAGTGGTGACATCACATCTTTGGCTTTAGTGGTGACTTTCTTTATCACACTTTTGGCTTTAGTTGTGACTTTTTAAATCACATTTTTGGCTTTAGTGGTGACTTTGTTTATCGCACTTTTGGGTTTAGTGGTGACTTATCACATTTTTGGCTTAAATGGTGAAGAATCCCCTTCAGCAATAGAATATTACATTCTACATTGTGCTGAAAAACTGTTACTATCCAAACAAGCAAGATTTAAACATGGAAAAAATGTGGCACTGCACTGTGGTTATATGCTGTCTTGGGCAGGGCAGCTTGATTTTCAAGGAGAGAAACTTACTGTGTAGGGTATGGCACTACTCTCCTGTGTTCTGCACTACACTACATTATACTTCCATACCATGCATATTGTGTATCATACTGTGCCATCCTATCCCATCCCATCCTGTCCTGCCCCATCCTTTACCATCCCAGATTTTAAATTTATTTATTTCTTTTTGTGCTGTGAGCTGTATTGCAGATTGTGTTGAATAGAAAATAACTTGTGATATTCATGGAAAGGTTAACTTCTTCACGTATGTGACATATTTGTTGGAAAATAATAACCAAAGCCATGGTGGATGATGGATAGAAATATGTATTGGGTTTTAGTTGGTTTGGGGGGATCTTTAAAAAAAAATTTTTTGTGTGTGTGTGTGTGTTTACTTTTTTTTTGGGGGGGGGGGGGAGGGGGGTAATGCCTTGGCATCATAGTTTGATAGAAATTTCATGAAATTGACAATTGAATTTCATGAAAAGGAGAATTTCTGCTTTACTTCAATTTTTTTTTTCCTTTTTTTGGGGGGGGGAGGGGGGGGGGGGGGGGGGGGATGAGTGTTTTTGAGAGGGGTCGTGGAAGCATGTGTGAAATAAATGAAATAAAAAGAGATCTGATTAGTATCTTAGATCAAAGAAAAGTGTATGTGCTTGCCATAAGTGGGAGAGGGGAGGGTTGTAGGTGGAGGGGTATGAGGTGAAAGACTTGATTTAATGCCTCCTTTTGTGTGTGTGTGTGTGTGTGTGTGTGTGTGTGTGTGTGTGTGTGCGTGCGTGCGTGCGCACGCATGTACGCTATGCATACACATATTTGTAAATCTACAAGCAAATGTGTGCAGGTTTTTTTTTTTTTTTTTCAAATTAATTATTTTTTAGTTTGTTTATTCCAGTGCTCTGAGTTAAATGTACTACACGTTGTGTTGAATAGAAAATAAGTTGTGATATTTATGGAGATGAGAACATGTTAAGGTATGTGACATCTTTGTCAGAAGGACCAAAACCATGTTGAATGATGGAAAGAAATGTGCATTTGAGGATGGGGAAGGGTTTTTAAATTTTTTTTTTTTTCTATGTTTTCTTTTTTTTTGGGGGGGGGGGGGGGGGGGGGCGAGGTGATGGTGTACTGGTATCATAGTTTTTGATAGATTTGGTGAGAAAGAGCATTTTTGCTTTGCTTTTTTTGTGTGTACTTTTGTTGGCTTTTTTGAGCAAGTGTGTCACTGTGTGTGGTGGTGGTGGTACAACATTTATGAAATGACAGATATTGATTATTATCTTTGATTGAAAAAAAGTGTGTGTGTGTGCAAGTTGTATTGGTGGGGGGGGGGGGGGGGGATTATGAGGTTGTACTGTGTATGGTGGGCCACCTGGAAAAGTGATGCAAGTCAAATTGATGTCTGTGACCAAAAGTGGTGAAGCATTGAAGACTGCTGAAAACCTCAGGCAGATTTTGTAGACATTCAGCTGTGGGCTTGCCTAATTTGCCCAAGTTGCTAATTGTGATTCAAATGATAAGAGAGAAAGAGTGTCAGTTGGAATGTTAGGGGTGGGGGGGGGGGGGTTGTGAGAGAAATGACTTAATGCCTTGTGTAAGTGTGTGTAGGGGTGGGTATGTGTGTTTAGGGGAAGGAGGGGGGAAGATTAAGGTGAGAGATGTTAACTTAATGCCTCAACATGAGTGTGTGTGTGTGTGTGTGTGTGTGGGGGGGGGGTCACTATATGTGCTTGATGAGGGGCAGGGGAGGGGGACAGGAGATGTCTTCATTCCTCCTGGCATGTGTGTGTGTGTGTGTGTGTGTGTGTGTGTGTGTGTGTGTGTGTGTGTGTGTGTGTGTGTGTGTGTGTGTGTTGTGTGCTCTTGGTGTGGGGTGGGGTGGTGGTGGGGGGGTTAGAGGAGATGTGACTAAATTCCTCCTCGCACATGTGTGTGTGTGTTTGTGTGTGTGTGTGTGTGTGTGTGTGTGTGTGTGTGTGTGTGTGTGTGTGTTGTTGTGTGTGTGTTGTGTGTGTGCTCTTGGTGTGGGGTGGGGTGGGGGTGGGGGGGTTAGAGGAGATGTGACTAAATTCCTCCTCACACAGGTGTGTTTGTGTGTGTGTGTGTGTGTGTGTACATGTGTGTGTGTATGTCTGCTTGCTGTGGGGTGGGGGGAGGGGGGTAGAGGAGATGTGACTAAATTCCTCCTCGCACATTGTGTGTGTGTGTGTGTGTGTGTGTGTGTGTGTGTGTGTGTGTGTGTGTGTGTGTGTGTGTGCTCTTGGTGTGGGGTGGGGTGGGGGTGGGGGGGTTAGAGGAGATGTGACTAAATTCCTCCTCACACATGTGTGTTTGTGTGTGTGTGTGTGTACATGTGTGTGTGTGTATGTATGCTTGCTGTGGGGTGGGGGGAGGGGGGTAGAGGAGATGTGACTAAATTCCTCCTCGCACATGTTTGTGTGTTTGTGTGTGTGTGTGTGTGTGTACATGTGTGTGTTTTTTGGGTTTTTGTGTGTGTGTGTGTGTTGTGTATGCTTGGTGTGGGAAGGGGGGGGGGGGTAGAGGAGATGTGACTAAATTCCTCCTCGCACATGTGTGTGTTATCTTAGTGTGTGTGTATGTGTGTGTGTGTTTTGTGTGTGTGTGTGTGTGTGTGTGTGTGTGTGGTGTGTGTGTGTGTGTGTGTGTGTGTGTGTGTGTGTGTGTGGCTGCATACATGTGGTTGTAATCTGTATCATGGGCAGCCTGGGAAAATTATGCAAGTCGGTCTGATATCAGTACCCAAAAGGTGTTAAGTAGTTAAAGATTACTGAAAACCTTAGGCAGTTTTTGCAGATAATCAGCAATCGACTTGCGTAATTTTTTCAAGTTTCCAATTGTCTTTTATGTGACTAGACATGGAGAGAGATAGTCCTTGTGCATATATATGATTATATGCTATCTGAATAGGTGTGTGTGTGTGTGTGTGTGTGTGTGTGTGTGTGTGTGTGTGTGTGTGTGTGTGTGTGTGTGTGTAAATAAATACTATGTGTGCACATACTTGTAAAGTTACATGAAATGTGTGTGAATGATAGGATTTGTTTGTTTTTCTTCAGATTAATCTATTTAATTGTTGAGTTTGTTTAAAGATAGTGTTGAGCACAAAATAAGCTGTAGTATCCATAGAAATGTTAGCATTTTTACATATGTGACATCTTTGTCAAAAAGTACTGAACAAAATATGATGAATGATGGAAAGATATAGTGATTTCGGTTGTTGTTTTTTGTGTATGTGTCAGTTCTTTGCCTTTCTTTTTGTTCTGTTTTTAAAAGATGTTTTGGCATCATAGTTTGATATAGATTCAGTGAAAAAAGTTTGCTTTTTTAAAAATCTTTTTTTTTAATTTTTTTTTTTTACTTTTGTTTTCTTTATTTTGATATATATATATTATATATATTATATATATATATATATATATATATATATATATATATATTATATATATATATATATATATTAATATATTAATTTCAATTTATAATTTTTTTGCTTGTGTATTTTCTTCTTTGTGTGTGGGAATTTAAAAAAAAGATTGGGCTGTGAGTTAGTTATATTACGGGTGTTGAATTCCAAATGTTTTGATATTCATAATAGGAATATTTAGGTATGTGACATGTTTACCAGGGAGTAATACCCAAAATCTTGAATTTGACCGTGGAAATGAATATGCATTTTGACTGGGGTTTTTTGTTCTTCTTTTGATTGTAATTTAATGATGGAAATGAATATGCATTTCAACTGGGGTTTTCTTTCCTTTTTTTTTTTTTTTGGATGTCTTTTGGTTGCTTTTCTTCCTTGTGTTGTATCAGCATCACAGTTTGAAAGAGATTGTTTCAAAACATTTTTTTTTAATCTACCTATAATCTATCTATACTTGGTAGGGGGGGGGGGGAAGATAAGGGGAGAGAGATAGTATTCTGGGAATAATACTGATATGAGATATGATTTAATGCCTCTGTGTTTGGGGGGGGGGGGGGGGTACACTAAGAGAGAGGAGATGTGACTTGATGCCTATGTGTGTGCCTCTGTGTGTGTGGTGTGTGTGTGTGTGTGTGTGTGTGTGCGCGCGTGTGTGTGTGTTGTTGGGGGGGGGGGGGGGGGCTAGACAAGGTCTGAGGAGATGTGACTCAATTTATCCTTTGTGTGTGTGTGTGTGTGTGTGATTTGTTGGAGGGGGGGGGGGGGTATAGTAGGTTAGAGGAGATGTGACTAAATTCCTCCTCATGTTTGTGTGTGTGTGCGTGTATTTTGTTGGGAGGGGGGGTAGACTAGGTCAGAGGAGATGTGACTAAATTCCTCCTTGTGTGTATGTGTGTTGTTGTTTTTTGGGGGGGTTGACTAGGTGAGAGGAGATGTGACTAAATGCCTCCTCATTTGTGTGTGTGTGTGTGTGTGTGTTGTGTGTGCGCACGCGCGCGCGTACGCACATGTATTGGGTTGTGTGCGTGCGTGCATGCATTTCACTATTGTGTATGATGGGCAACATGGAAAATTTTTGCAAGTCTGATATCAGTGACCCAAAAGCTGTCAAGTCCCTGAAAATTACTCAAAGCTTAGTCAGTTTTTGCAGACAACCATCGGTCAGCTTTCATAACTTTTGCAAGGTGTCAGTTACGCAGTATATGACATTGTAATTTTATGTGCCTATGAGTTGGCTGTCTGATTTCATTTGGTAGGAAAAAAATTTTTGTTAGTTTATTTTCTTTTTTTGTGTGCACTTTTTTTTATATATAATAATTATTATTAATTGGCTGTGAGTTAGTTATAGGGATTGTGTTGATATCAAAATGTTTTGATATTTATGGAAATTCTTGACATTATGTGACATGTTTGTCAGAATGTGATGCCCAAAAGAGTCTTTGATTTGATGATGGAAATGAAAATATGCATTTTCACAGGGGTTTTTTCTCTTCTTTTGATGTCTGTTGTTTGCTTTTCTTATTTGTGCTGTATCAGCGTCATAGTTTTAAAGAGATGGTTTGAAAACTTATTTAAAAATCTTTTGATAAACTTTTGTGTTTTTTTGGCTAGAAAGAGGAGAGTATTCTAGGAATTTATGAAAGGAAGGCTATCTGATCAGTATCTTAGATTGAACAAAGGTGTGTGTGTGTTGGGGGGGGGGGGGGTAATAATGTGATATGAGATGGGATTTAATGCCTGTGTGTGTCACTTTGTGTGTGTGTGTGTGAGGTTTTTTTGTGTTTGTTTCTTTTGGGGGGGGGGGGGGGGGGGCGTAGACTAGGAAAGAGGAGATGTGACTAAATTCCTCCTTGTGTGTGTGTGTGTGTGCGTGCGCGCACATGCGTGTGTGTGTGTGTGCTTTGTTGTGGGGAGGGGGGGGGGGGGGTTAGACTAGGTGAGAGGAGATGTGACTTAATGCCTCCTCATTTATGGGTGGGTGGGAGGGGGGGGGTTGTGTGTGTGTTTGTTTTAGGGGGGTTCTTTATTTTTTTTCGGGGGGGTGGGGGGGTAGACTAGGTGAGAGGAGATGTGACTAAATGTCTCCTTGTGTGTGTGTGTGTGTGTGTGTGCCTACGGGTGTGTGTTTGTTTTTTTTTGGGGGGGGTGTTAGACAAGGTAAGAGGAGATGTGACTAAATACCTCCTCATTTGTGTGTGTGTGTGTGTGTGTGTGTGTGTGTGTGTGTGTGTGTGTGTGTGTGTGTGTGTGTGCATGTATTGTGTATGATGGGCAACATGAAAAATTTTTGCAAGTCCAATATAGGTGACAAAAACCTGGTCATGTCCATGAACATTACTAAAAAACTTGTTTTTGCAAACAAACTATCAGTCAGCTGGCAAAACTTTCCTGAGTTGTCAGTTATGCAGTAAATAACATTGTAATTTTATGTGTGTAGGAGTTGGCTGTTTGTTTTTAATCATTTGGCTGTGAATTTTGTTTTCTAGTTTGTGCTTTTTCTTTTTTTGTGTGTGTGAACTTTTAAAAATATTTATTGGCTGTGAGGTTGTTTGTTACAAGACCGATTGTGTTGATATGAAAATACGTTGATATTTATGAAATTCTGGACATATGTGACTATTTGTCAGAATGTGATGCCCCAAACCATCTTTGATTTAATGGTGGAAATGATCATGCATTTTGAGTGGTTTTGGGTTTTTTTTGGATGATGCCTGTTGTTTGCTTTTCTTCCTGTGCTGTATCAGCATCATAGTTAAAAAGAGATTGTTTGAAAACCTTTTTATAAAAAAATCTTTTTATGCTTTTTTTGGGGGGGAGAGAAAGAGAAGGAGAGAGAGAGTATTCTGGGAAATTATGAAAGGAACCCTATATGCTCAGTATTCTTAGAATAGATTGAACAAAAGTGTGTGTGTGAGGGGGGGGAGGGAGGGGGATAATGGTGGGATATGAGATGGGATTTAATACCTCATGATTGTGTGTGTGTGTGTGTTTTCAGGGGGGGGGAGGTTGTTTGGGTTTTTTTTTTTTTGTTTGGGGGGGAGGTTCACTAGGAAAGAGGAGATGTGACTAAATTCCTCCTTGTGTGTGTGTGTGTGTGTGTGTGTGTGTGTGTGTGTGTGTGTGTGTGTGTGTGTGCCTGCGTGTGTGTGCCTGCGTGTGTGTACCTGCGTGTGTGTGTTTAATTTGTATGAAGGGCAACCTGGAAAATTTGTGCAAGTCAGGCTGATGACATCAATGACCAAAAACTGGTCAAGTCCATGATTATTACTCAAAGCTTAAGCAGGTTTTGCATAACTTTTCTGAGTTGTCAGTTATCCAATATATAAAAGTGTAACTTTACATGTGTGTAAAGAGTTGGCTGTTTGTTTTTAATTAATTTATTTTATTTGGTTGGGAATTTGTGGGGGGTTTTTGGCTAGCATTATTTGTGTGTGTGTGTGTGTGTGTGTGTGTGTGTGTGTGTGTGTGTGTGTGTGTGTGTGTGTGTGTGTGTTTAATAACTTATTGGCTTTGAGGTGTTTATGTTATGGATTGTGTTGAATTCCAAATGTTTTGATATTCATATTGGGAATATTTATGTAAGAAACATGTTTATCAGAAAGTAATGCCCAAAATCATCATTGATTTGACGATGGAAATCAATATGCAATTTGACTCTGTTTTTTTTTCCCCTTTCTTCTTTTGATTGTAATTTAATGATGAAATTAATATGCATTTTGACAGGTTTTCTCTCTTTCTCTTTTTTTTAAATGATGGAAAATTTGAATGTATTTTTTGACTTGGCTTTTTTCCCCTTTTTTTAAAAATTGTGTTTGTTGTTTGCTTTTCTTCTTTTTCTTCTTTGTGCTGTATCAGCATCATAGTTTGAAAAAAATGGTTTGAAATTGTTTTTTGAGAGAGAGAAAAAGAAGGGGGGGGGGGGGGGGTAGTATGCATGGAATCTATCAAATATTGAGGGAAAAATGCCTGTGTGTCAGGCAGGGGAGGGGGAAGGAGGAGACTTGATTTAATGTCCTGTGTCTGTGTTTTGTGGGGGTGGGGGTAGATTAGGTTGTGTGTGTATGTGTGTGTTTTGTGGGAGGGGGGAGGGGGGTAGACTAGGTGAGAGGAGATGTGACTTAATGCCTCCTCTTCTGTGTGTTTGTGTGTTTTGAGGGGGGGGGGGGGTAGACTAGATTAGGAGATGTGACTTAATGCCTCCTCTTTGTGTGTTGTGTGTGTTTGTTTGTGTGTGGTGTGTGTGTGTGTGTGTGTGTGTGTGTGGTGTTGTGTGTGTGTGTGTGTGTTGTGTTTGTGGTGTGGTGTGTGTGTGTGTGTGTGTTTTGTTGGGGGGTGGGGGGTAGACTAGGTCAGAGGAGATGTGACAAAATTCCCCCTTGTGTGTGTGTTTTGTTGGGGGGGGGGGGGGGGGGTAGACTAGGTTAGAGGAGATGTGACTTAATTCCTCTCTTTGTGTGTGTGTCTGTGTGTGTGTTTTGTTGGGGGGGGGGGGGGTAGATAGGTGAGAGGAGATGTGACTAAATTCCTCCTCCTGTTGTGTGTGTGTGTGTGTGTGTGTGTGTGTGTTGTTTTTTTATTTTTTGGGGGGGTAGACTAGGTTAGAGGAGATGTGATAAATGCCTCCTCTTGTGTGTGTGTTTTGTTTGGGGGGGGGGGGAAGGGAGGGCAGACTAGGTGAGAGGAGATGTGACTTAATGCCTCCTCTGTGGTGTTTTGTGTGTGTGTGTGTGTGTGTGTGTGTGTGTGTGTGTGTGTGTGTGTGTGTGTGTTGTAGCATTAGTGATGCAGCCAGGAAGAATCATGCAAGGCAAACTGATATCAGTGACCAAAAGTTGGACAATTTGTGAAAATTTCACAAAACTTTAGGCTTATTTTGTAGACAATCAGCAGTGGGCTTGCATAATTTTTCAAAGTTGCTAGTTATGATTTATATGATCAGAGAGAGAGAGAGGGAGAGAGAGAGGTGAAGGGGGGGGGGGGGGGAAGAAAGAGGGTGTGGGTTGTGTTTGGGTGAGGGAGAGGAGAGGGTGGGAGGGGGAGGAGTGGAGGGGGGGGGGGAGAGAAAAGAGGGTGTGGTTGTTTGGGTGAGGGAGAGAGAGAGGTAAGGGTGGAGAGTATGCTATTGTGTGTTTGTGTGTGTATGTATATGTATAATTTTGTGTATGTACATGAAAGATACATTGGGATATCCATATTTGTTCGGTCAGTGGAAAAAGTGCAAATATGTGAATACTGCATTTTTTATCTGAGTAGTTCTTTATTTTTTCCCCATTGATGATGATGAGGAATGTGCTTATTATTAAATTTTCTGTGTTTTGTTGTTTCATCTCAGTGTGATTGTGCAATACTTTGAGTGCTTGAGATGTATGTGCCCCATCAGTTTAAATAGTATATTGTTTTTATTGTTGGGAATGGAAGTGGCATGAAAATGACAGAAATGGGGCAGACCCCTCACCAATTTAATAAATGAATGTGTTTTTTTCTATTCCCCCCCCCCCCCCACCCCCCCCCCCCCCCTCACCCCCCCCCCCCCCCCCCCCCCCTTTTTTTTTTTTTTGGGTGAGTGCCGAACCATCCCTATTGTTTTTAAAGTTTGGGTTTTTGAATGTGAAATGGAAATACAAGTGATAGAAATGGCATTCTGCGTGAGTCACATGAATGAACAGACAGCTGATTTGGGTTTGTTTTTTTGTTTGTATGTTTTAATCTGTCAAATGGACAGTCCTATTTTTATGATAAGCTGACTTGGTTGGTTTTTGTTCTTTGGGTGTGTTGTTTTTTTTAATCTGTCACATGGACAGTCCTGTTTTTGTTTTTTTTGTTTTTTGTAATTATCTGTGTGATGTGGTTTGAATTGTTGTTTTGGAACATGGCAGTGTTGATAGAAGTGTTTTCTGGGGAAAAATAACGTTTGGCAAGGAAAGGAAAGAAAGAGAATGATGTATGTGTGGAATTTATTGTTCTGTAATGTCCTCCTTCTCAAAAAGAAATGAAAGAAAAAACACAGAAAAAAGGAAAAAAGAAAATGAAAAAAACATTAAGAAAAAAACAAATAAAACAAAAACAAAAAAAAAGAAAGAAGAAAAAAATACAGAAAAGAGAGGAGAAAAAAGGAAGAAAAAATGAAAGAAAAGAGAAAAAAAAAAAGGAAAAAAAAGACCAAACCATTCTTGAAAAATTGTGTATTGAAACAATGTATATTGAAATGTGTGTTTTGTGCCTACCTACCACCCAGGTGCCTGTGAAATGGCATCAGTGACGTATGTTTACAGATATGGAATATTGTGGTAATTGTATTGATATTAGTGTGTTGCTTTTAATTCGGAAATGCTGTGGGTATTGTGTTACTGTGTTATTGGTTATTATTGTTATTATTGGCATAATGTTCAGCTCTAAGATATTGAAAGAGCACTGTCATTGTGTGAACACTTGGTGTATGGCTTGGTTTGGTTTTTGTTTTTTTTTTTATTAAGCAAGTTTTTTTTGTTTTGTTTATCTTGTTATTGGTTTATTCATGTGGAGAGATTTTATCAATTCTTTAAATCACTATTTTTTTGTCATATATAAGTTCACAGTGTTCTGTTTTGTTGTGTTTTTTTTTAAAGGTACTGGTATTAAAATTAAATTTTTTAAGGTCGTTTTTTTTTTTTAATTGTTTGTTTGGTTTGTTTGTTGTTGCTGTTTTGTTGTTTTTGTTTTTGGTTGGGGTTTTGTTTGGGGTTTGCTTTTTTTAGTTTTGGTTTTGTTTTTTTCTTTGGGGGGGGGGGGGGGGGGGCACAAAGAGGAAAGATTGAAAGGTACCAACTAAATCAAGAAAAAGTTGACTTTTTTGTGTGTTTTGTTCATGACAATAGATGGCCATGGCATTAAAGAGGTAATGTTATGAAGAATAATTGTAATATTAACTACTTCTGCTACACTTATGATAATCACCATCATATTAATAGTAGTTTCTGAATTATTATCATTATTATTAATAGCAGCAGCAGCAGAAGTAGTAGTGGTAGTAGAAGTAGTAGTAGTAGTAGTAGTTAATGATGATAAATGATAAATATTTGTAATCTATTTTATCGTTATTATGGTTGTCAGAGTGCTTTGTTGTAGCATCACCCTCAGTATTATAGATTTCTCTTTTTGAAAATAAGGTTCCTATCTATCCCAAGGGACAGCAGCATTGCCACAAACAGTGCCTCTATATTTTCCCTAAATGTGCTTGTTTACCCTTGATAATGTGTCTTCACAACAGTTCAGTCATGCAGGAAACATTGCATAACACACTGATTGCTTATGTCAACACATTTTTAAAAACTAAACTTTGTTGAGGAAAAAACAGCATCGTGTGCATTCTTGATGCAGCCACAGTGGGCAAATCCAACATCACTCAGTCAAGAGTGTAAAATTTTCGCTTTCCATTGAAAAACAATCAACCATTAACCCATTTTGGTGCTGAAACACATCATAGAGCTCTCCTCGTACTTGCATTTGCCTTTGAACTAAGGAAAAAGCAACTCTCTCCCACAACGTCTTAATGGCTTCTGTTGTTCTATGCTGCTCTTTGTTTTGGATATTCCATACAATGCACCCCATGTATGAATACATTTTGTTAATCTTCACTGCTGTTCTTGTTTTTGATTGGGGCAAAGGCCTATATCAATTAAATTTCTGAGTTCTGAGGGTGCAACATTTAGTGTGCCCCTTTCTTTTGCCTAGTCCAAGTGTGGTCAGTTCCTGTTATAATTAGCACCAGCTGGGCAGGGATGGAATGAAGTGGACAGCAACTGAGAGCAGCTGAAAGTGGGGGAACACTGACAGCTGTGCAGCAGGAAAATATCAAACAGAAGGAAGATAATAAACAGAGAGAAAAAAAACACATAGCATCCATTTTTTGATGCAGTAGAGGTATTAAAAACAAAGCAAAAATACAAAGAAAAAAAATCAAGTGTTGCTTTCTGCAATAGGGATATTAAATCTTTTTTTAAAACATACAAAAAAACAAAAGAAAAGAACATTCATAGTGTCCTTCTCTTGATGCAGTGGGGGTATTAAAAACAAAGCAAAAGCGAAAACAAAAATAAAAAGAGAAAAATCCCGTGTCTGCTTTCTGCAATAGGGGTATTAAAAACAAAACAAACAAAAAGAAGCAGTTCACAGTGTTCACTTCTTGATGCAATGGGGGTATAAAAGTCCAATCTAAAAAAATAAAATAACAGAGAACAAAACCCATACTTCCCATTTGTTGTTGTTGCTGCTGTTGATACAATTGAAGCATTAGAAGAAAGAGAAAATTCCGCAGTACAAGTTTCTCGGTGCAAAGGGATATTTAAAACAAAAATAAGATGAAGAAAACAAAATGAGAAAAATCCATACCTTAATTTCCTGGTGCAATGGGACTATAAAAAATAAAAAAAAAGTAGAAAAAAAAATCAGAGTGACTACTTCTCTACACGTAAGGATGCTGTGTGTGTGTGTGCGTGTGCATGCATGTGTGCGCACGTATGTGTGTGTGTGTGTTTTATGTAGTGTGTGTGTGTGTGTGTTACAATTTAACAGCCTATACCACTAAGTACTTAGGAGAACTGGGGGGAGGGGGGGGGGAGCTTAACTTTAAGTATGGTGTTTGAACAATAAGGGAACAAATCAGAAAACATGTTTTTCAAAAATCTACAACCCATCAATAATAAGTAGAAGGGTGGACTTCTAAAGCGGCACATGAAAACAGAATCAAAAATGCTCCAATGTGGTTCTACAGAAGACTACAAAGAATAAGCTGGACTGAAAGACAAACCGATCACTTAGTGCGAATAGACGTTACATGAAGAACAACAAACAAAGCATTTTTGGAAGAACTGAAAAAAAAAACCCACCTGAACTTTTAGGCTTGGCTAAGTAAAGGAACAGGCCTCGGTGGAACGACCTACTATGGAGGGCGGAGGAGGACCGCGGGGAGTGGAAGCTGGTTTCAAAATTTTCAGTGGTGCCTACACGGTCTACAGGACTACGGGGACAGGTGAAGATGAAGTAAAGGAAAGGGAAATGGTTTGGACATGCCTTGAGACATCAGAGCTGCCATGTAATTAAGACTGCACACTGCCCAGAGCAAGATGGAGGGCAAGTGACAACAACGATGATTGCTGACTTCTTAGGTAGAGAACACAGTCAAGTGGACAGAGTTGCTGAAAGATGAATCTACTCACTCACTCACTCACTCAGTCCCATGTCCCAAAGGACGTAGGGGGGACATGAGAGAAGACGCAACAAAGATCTTTTTCCATGCTTCACGATCCTGTGTGGCTAGTAGAGGTGTTGCAGGGGTTGGGCGGTCCAGTCTTTGATGTTGTCAACCCATGATTTCTTTTGGCGGCCTCTTCTTCTCTTGCCTCAACTGTTCCTTGCAGGATGGTTTTTGCTAGGGTGTTGTGTCTTGTGGTGTGACCAAACCACATCAGTTTTCTCCTTTTTATGGATTCAGAAGGATTGAAGACAGGAGGGGATGGGGACAGCTGATGGGGCATAAATTAGTGGCTACTGATGTTGGTGACAGGTGAACAGGTGAGATGTTTACAATATACAGAGTGTAGGAACAGCCTACCGCCGGATATAGCTAGTGGTCAGAACATTGCGCTGGCAATTTGACGACCCAGGTTGGATTCTGGTCGAAGGGATTTTTCCTCTGGAGTTAACATCAGTGCTGACTCCACTCCCCCAAAAGTCTTTCAGATGGACTGTAAACTGAGGCCCATGTGCGAAGCAGCAGAAAATCTTGCCCACATGTTAAATCCTGTTCCGCTTTTCATAAGAGTAGGCCATCGTGTGTCGGTGGGAACAGATCATTACAAAACTGCATACACACAGGGACTGGATGTAAAAAAAAGCATATGAATGCTTATGACATTATCCTTGATATTAAAAAATAAATAAAATATAAAAAAATAATAATAAAATAGGAGAGAAGAGTGTGTGGTGTGATTATAAACTGATTATATTTGTGTTAAGATTTCATTTTAACATGAATTTGTGTGGTCTTGTTTCAGATATGGCGGTGACCAGATGCAGACGACATGAATCAAAGCATCACAAGAAACACACACACACACCACACACCACACCACCACACACACACACACACACACACACACACACACACACACACACATGGTGGATTTGATTTGCCTAGTGGTCGGAAAATTGCGCTCACAATCTAACAACCAGCATTCAAAACTTGTTCAAGGGGATATTTTCCCCTGGTTTAAAATCCCGTGCTGATCACTCTCCCCCCCAATTCTTCAGATGGTCTCTTGGGGCCGTGTGCGAACGCACGCAGAACATCTTGGCACATGTTAAATAATCCCTGTTCCGCTTTTCTAAAGAGTAGGCCTTGGTGCCAGTAGGAAAAGATGACATTTACAAAACTGTTACACATGGGGATGGATGTAAAAAAGCCACGAGTGCTTATTCCATTATCATAAAAAATAAAGAAAAGAATAAGCCAACATAGACACAGTTTACAAAACTGCATACACCGGGGATCTGGATGTTAAAAAAGCACATGAGTGCTTTTCCTTTTTCCCCCATAAAAATTTTAATAAAGAATTAACAAAACGCCCCAAAAACACACACACACCTGTGCCTGGGTGTTAAGTGAGTGACACGGGTTATTTTTTTAGCTTTTTAAGTTTAAAATTATTTTGTGCATAGAGTTAGTCGTTTGTTGATATATGTGGGGTGTGGGTTGGTGTTACTTTATGTTGATGTGAGATGTCTCCCCCTGTTAGTCATATTTTGCTGAATTTTGGGGGTATTGGGAAGGATGTATGGTGGGGGAGGGTGGGGGGGGGGAGGGGAAGGGAATTTAGGGGTGAAATTTTTCCCCCGTCTTTCTAGGACAGCACTTTGAACAGTTTTATTTTGTCTTTTTTGGTTTTTAAGAGGTTTTTTATAGAGAAAAACATTCCATTTGGGGGGGGGGGGGGGGGGTTTTCCCCAGTGGTTAGGGCTTGAACTATTATGTGAGGCCCTTTTTTGGGTTCGATCCATCCAAGATGCTTTTTTGAAAGGGATTTTTTCCCGGGTTTCGGGAAAAAGTACTGACCCCCCCCCCTTTCCTACCCCCCCCCCCCCCCCCCCCCCCCAAAGTCCTTCGGTTTAGATAAAAAAACCAAGGGCTTTGTGCCAAATCCCAGTATTGCATACACGTTAAAACCATTCCCCCTTTTGAAGAAAGGCTGTTTGTTGCTGGGGGAGGAAAAGGATGAAAAATTTTTAAAATGCTGGACTCTGGGTTGTTGTAGATATCATTCCCAAAGTTGGAATAAGCTCTTTTAATGGTGGTGGGGGGGGGGGGGGGGGGAAAAATCGTATATGAAAAAGTATCACAATGGTAAACCTTCGAGCTCTAGCCAAGGAAAACAGCCAAAAAAAAAAATATTCCAAAATATGTATATGAAAAATCAAAAAAATCAACAGGGGTTTTTTTTCAGTAGTAAATGTAGTTTATCCGAGGAAGAAAATGAGGTTTTGCTGAAAAAAACGGTGCTTTTAGACCTAAAAAAAAAAAAAGTTATATTGAGGTGGGGATTAGGGCTAGAAAGGAGTTAAGGGGATGGGAGAAGGGAAGGGGTTTGGGGAAGGGGGGGGGGGGGGGGGGGGGGGGGAAAAGGGGGGGGAGAGTGAAGAAATGCTATTGGGAAGGGGGGGGGGGGTGAGGGAGGTGGGTTGTGTACAACATTACTTTTTTTGGATGGTCTTAACTGTTTTTTTCATGTGATTGTTTATACTTTTATTTAGTGTTTTCCCAGTGTGGTGTGTGGAGATGCGGGTTTTTTTGGATGACGGCTTTGGGAAAAATCTGGGTAAGTAAGTGATTGGTGTGTTTTTTGAGTAATTATTTATTTATTATTTTAATTCGAGGACAGTTTTTTTTTTTTAAAACATCTTTAGACGTCCCTTCCACACCCCACACACACAAAACCCCACACCAAAAACAACAAAACCCACCACACCTATGCTGTTTAATAAAAAAAAGCCATCATGAGGTTGGTCATATGCTGTGGTTATCTCTCTTCTCTTATTCCACCCCCCCCCACCCCCCCCTTTCCCAATTTCCCCCCACTTAACTTTCTGTTTAGCAATGTCATGATCGCTAAAAATGACAATTATGAAAATAAGATGTAAAATTTTGTAATAATTAAAAGAAAAAATGACCAGGAATCTTCCAGTATGTACATTATGAAAATAGTGATTTTTTCTTTAAGAAACTAATCAGTGAGAAAATTTTTTTTGGGTAAAAACACAGGAAGTCACCCTGGTGTCAAATATACTCTTGCTCCCCCAGCTCTCTCTCTCTCTCTCCTCTCTCTCTTCTCTCTCTCTCTCTCTTCTCTTTTCTCTCTCTCTCTTTTCTCTCTCTCTCTCTCTCTCCCCCCCCCCCCCCCTTCCCCCCTCTTCTTCAACCCCCCTCCCTCCCCCACCACATGCCCCGCCCCTGTCATAATTGCTTTAAAAGATTTAATTTTTTAAATAAAAAAATCGGAACATTTTTGAAAAAACTTTTTTTATTTATAAATAAAAAAACATGGGAGACCAAGAAAAGTCTTCTAGTGAAATGCAGAAAAAAATTTTTGATGATTTTCTAAAGCACAATTCAGGAATAATGATATTAATACAATGAATTTCTAGAGATAAAAGATAAAATTTTCAAAAAAAACAAAATTTAAAACACTGATTGAATGATTAAAACATGTGATACAAAAAAAATTTGGGTTTTTTAAAATTTTTTGACAGTCACAAATGCACTGCACATACAAAAATTTAAAAGGAGGCGGAAAATTTCAGATATTGCTAAAGACAATGAGTTTTGTTAACTTTTTTATGTTTCAGGGTGGCCCCATGACAGAAAAGACTTTTGAGTGTTTTTTTGGGGCTTCATATCCAACCATGTGTAGGTGTGATGCATGTGGTTTTTTTTTAAATTTTTTTTTTTTTTTATTTTTTATATTTTGGATAATGGAAAAGATCAGTGTTTTTTTTTTTTACATTCAGTCCCTGTTTTTTATGCCTTTAAAAATTTTTTTCATCTGTTCCTTCTGGCACACATGGCCTACTCTTTTGTTAACGGAACGGTTTTTATGCGCACAAGATGTTTTTGTGCATTCCCAGGACCCCCATTTATAGTTTCATTTGAAAAGGCTTTGGGGGGGGGGGGGGGGGAGTGAAGTCAGTTCTGATATTAAAACCAGAGGAAAATATCCCCTTTGGGGGAGGGAAAGTCATCCCCTTGAATGGGCATCTCACTGGTGGTTCAGTTGTGAGCTTTTTGGTCCAAAAGCCCCGCTATACCCCCCTGGGACTGTAGTGAAAAGATCATTTTGTGTTATATGTGAAGTATTTTGACAGGAAAGGGTTTTTCTGCGACTTGTCCCCGGGGTTATTTTTCTATGTTATATTGTGAGTAATATGTAGGAAAGGATTTTTTGCGATGTATGTCCCTGGTATTATTTATGTGTTATATAGAAGGGGCCCTATAAAGCAGTGCTGGTAGATGCAAGCTTGGGGCAGTTAGGTGTGCCTTAACGTAGACTTGGGGGGGTGCTAATGCTTGGGCCCCGTTTGACAAGGCTTTCAGCAGTGGGGGGGAACCCTCGCAGTGATCGTTGGCTTCAGTGGTGGGAATAGTCATAAAATTTCATCGTTGTACTGGCAAATAAAATGA
>CM060321.1:7392421-7429100 GCA_030674155.1 Stramonita haemastoma | reverse complement strand
TAAAATTTTTTTAGATTAACATTTAAGAAATCTGAAAAAAAAAGATTTTGTAAAGGCTATTCAATACAACAAACAGATTGAAAATCTGACAATTCTATGAAAAAGTTATCACAAATTGTAATTATGCACTGCGGGATGTGGCAAAATGAGAAATGGACCTGTTCAGCATCTAATAGAAGGTCGGAAGGAGGGCTTGGGTATTTTAAAAAGCGTTTTAAAGCAAAACGAAAGAAAATTACACTTGACATTTCAGTAAAAGGCAATGCCTATAGTTTTATAATCCATCTAAATCTTAAAATCATGATCCTGACCCCCACCTGCCTAAAATGCTCCTATTGCAAAAGTTGGTTTAGTGCAAAGTGACTTATTTCGTGGGGGAGTGTCACATTTAACAGCATTCAAATAACCATCATTTACCCCTTTCCCTCCCACACACTGTCAAATCATTCCTATGCTAACGTTCAACTGTCAGGACTTAAGCCATACAAATATTCCGCTGCATTTCCACCCCCACTTCTCTCTCTCATCCTCTCTCTCTCTCTCTCTCTCTCTCTCTCTCTCTCTCTCTCTCTCTCTCTCTTTCCAGTGCTGATTTAAAGCCATCTAAAATACTGCATCTAGGTAATACCACTTGTGAAATAAAAAAAACAACAACCCCAAAATGATTGCAACCCTCACCTATCCACCCCTTTGCAGCAGCTTATACAAAAAGATGTTTACTGCAGCCCTATTACAAGAGTTTCCCCACCCCCCCACCCCTTCTCCCTCAACCCTTGTTTCAAAAATGGATGGAGAATGTTCATTTCTAAATTGGCTGCGGAGGGGGAGGGGAGGGGGTTCGTGCATGCCCATGTTTTTGGCTTTTATTTGTGAGTGCATGCTGTGTGGTGTGTGTGTGTGTGTGTGTGTGTGTGTGTGTGCGTGCGTGCGCGCACGCTTTGATCTGTGTGTTGTATGTTTATCCAGTGATTTACCTTGACTGAACAAACATTACCTTCTACAGCAGCACAGTCGTAAAAACATGGCTGCACCTCTTCTCTCTACACTTGTTGAAATGTAATTTGAAATACTACGCCACACCCAGCTCTCTTACCAAAATGCAACCGTCATAATGCACCCATCTCCATATGTAAAATAAGGTGATCTAAAAAGGCGACGGCAATAAGAAACCCGCCTCTGCTTGTAAAAGAAAGTGATGCAAAATATGAAGAAAAAAAAACCTCCATCACGTGTGAAACAAAACCGTCCAAGATGAGTTGTGGTGAGCTCCCCTAAAGATACAAATAAAGCCATCTAAAATGACCATCTTGAAACCCACCTCAACATGGGAGACTGTCTTTTAAAACACTATTGTAACGGGTCCTACACGGGAATTATCTAAGTCGCCACTCTAATTCCCGTTCCGCCTTATTCGGTACCGGAAATTTAGAGTCCTAGAATAATTCCTAAGTTTCTTCAGTAACCCTAAAGAAGAGTAGGGCTCAGCTACTTATGGGCCGGGGAGTGATAAAGGGGGGATAGTAAGAGGATAGTAGAAAAATAGGGGAAAAGAGATATAGAAGAGGTAGGAAAGTAGGTGAAGTGAAATTAATTAACCTCAACTCACTCAGCAGCCACACTGAATACACTAACGAATGTGACGAACAACAACATTCATTCAATGCGACTCCAGACCGAGCAAATTGGGTTTACAACATATATTCCACAACACAACCTACAACACTACCACATTACACAAAACACCAATGACTAATTGTACTACAAGTACAATTAAAAACACACAATATATATTCTGTTTAGTTCCAAACTAAAATATCAAGAATCAGTGATCAGTCTCAGATCAAGGCCATTAATAAAAACAACAATGATAAGAGTGGAGATTTAACGATAGGGCAAAGCAGGTGTGACAGGGGAAAAAACGATGTTCCTGTAATCAAAAGAACATACAATGTAAAAAACATCACCTCTAAAATTATTACATAATTTTAGTAGTTAGTATTACACAAGTTTCATTTACTTTAGGACAGATGATGGTCCATCCTATGAAACTGTGCAAGCATCCCAACATGTCTCATTTATTTTAGGACAGATGATGGTCCATCCTATGAAACTGTGCAAGCATCCCAACATGTCTCATTTACTTTAGGACAGATGATGGTCCATCCTATGAAACTGTGCAAGCATCCCAACATGTCTCATTTACTTTAGGACAGATGATGGTCCATCCTATGAAATTGTGCCAACACTAATAAAAAGGACTAATTTATTTTAAATAAATGTCCACAATGACATTCCAATGCCATTACACCTGTTTTAGAATTACTACATGATTTATTATAAATAAATCGCCATTCTAATGATAAAATCATTACTACATAATTTTAATAACTTGTCTCACAGTTAGTTCACGTGCTAAAAGCCTCTCAAATTAAATTAATGCCCCCACTGATATTTCAACTGTTTGAGTTTTCCTAAATGATATATCACAAATACGTCAGAATTCGTAGTGATAAAATCATTACAAAAATTAAGTAGTCCTTCACACCCATACATTTGTAGTGTAAAGTCACACTAGAATATTTCCAGCATTTTAATAATAGCTGCACAATATTCTACCAACAATTAAGTTTACAACAAAGACCATGACGGGACCCACGCTTCCTTTGTTACGATCACTGTTAATTCACAGGTTGAAAACCTGTGAAATTAAATCAAACATATAGTTTTCTTGAACCTTTCACAACTAATCTGAATTAAGCTAAAATTGGCTTAAACAGATCGTATGACCAAAAACGAAATTAATAATATCAAACCTTAATCAGGAACATCCAGACTCGGAGAGTCCAGTCACGCTCCTTTCCTTCACTAGGCCAGGCAGGAAGTGAGATTTAAAAAACAGAAGTATCCCGATAGGCATATCTTTTTAAGGGGCGATCACTCAACTCTACAAGGGAGTTACTGAACCTAACGCTTAGTAATGCCAACGTTTTGTGTTTGGGGGTTACACTATCAATGTAATAAACCACCACCACATGTGAAATAAGCCATCTTTAATAAATAAATAAATGGTAGTAGTAAACTTCCACATAATAAAATATCATCAAAAATAAAACCATCAACATAACCACATCTATCTTAAAAAAATAGATGATAAACCCACCACATGACATGAAGCCATCTAAAGAAACACACACCTCCACTTATGAAATAAACCTAAAAAACGATCATCAATAAGGAACCTTGTAAAATAAAGCTGTTTTAAAAAAAATCATCAATAATAAACCTTGTAACTATAAAGTAAAGCCGTCTTCAAAAAAAGCAACCATCAATGATAAATTCTATAACCTTGTATGAAATAAATGCCCTCTTAAAAAAACACCACCAATAAGAAATCCACCTCCACATATAAAGCCATCTTTTAAAAAAACGCACAAAAAACAATGATCCATAACCACTTATATGCATACAAAATAAAGAAATAAAGCCATGTCAGATGACCATCGTAAATCAATTTCCCCCTCCCCCTCCACATGCGAAACAATGGAATTACATAATTATCTAACTGTTGCATTAAATCCCATAACTATTATGTGAAACGCCACCCACTATACAATCACTATAAACCTCCTAACCACAGTGAAATAAAAAGAAACTTGTCAACATTAAACCGTGAAATGAAACTTGTCAACATTAAACCTCGTAACCACATGTGAAATAAAACCAAAATGAAACTTGGTAAACATTAAGCCACATAACCACATGTGAAAAGAAACGAAACGTGTGAAATAAAACCGAGATGAAACTTGTCAACTCGAAACCTTGTATGTGAAATAAAACCAAAATGAAACTTATCAACATTAAACCTCGTAACCACATGTGAAATAAAACCAAAATGAAAATGTCGACATAAAACCACCTCCACATGTGAAATGAACACAACCAAGAGAAATAAGCCAAAGTACAACTGTCATGATGAACCCACTTTCAAAGGTAGAACAAAGCCGTCCAAATACACCCTGTGTAATAAATAAACCCACCACCAATGAAAAATAAAGCCATCAAAAACGCAACCGTTGTAATCGACCATACAACCATCATTATAAACCCACTCCCACGTGTGAAACAAAGCCATCTTGTGTACAACTGTTGTTAATAAATCCACGTGAAAGAAAGCCATCCAATACAAATGTGATGATGAAACCCACAAGGTCTGGGTTAGCCTAGCATTGCACTCAAAGTTTAACAGTCTGGGTTCAAGCTATCACCGAGATGGGAGGATTTTCCCCCTGGAGTTTATCAGTACCAACTCCACTTCCCAAGTCCTTCAGATGAGACTACATTCCTAAACACACACATCTTGCACTCGCATGTAAACCCATTCTGCCTTTCAGAAAAGCAGGCCATCACATGCTGGCAAAAATGGATGATGAAAGTGTAAACGCTGTTGTCCTGTTTAGACATCATCCCTGAAGTCGGAATGTGGCTACCTTACTGGTGGACGAAACCAATAGCAAGCAAGCACAAACATCTCGCCATGGGTGAAATTGAGGTCTAGCTGAGGAACAAACTTTTTACAATGGGTAAAAACAAATACAGTGGGACCGGCTTATAACCCGATTTCAGGTTTTCTTATAAGGGGACTTTGTTTTTTAAGCGAGCTTTCTCATATCTGAGCACCTGAACACTGTTTTGAATGTGCTTTCTTATAAGCGAGCAAAAGTGTAGATGAGTAAAATAATGGCTAATTGGACATTTCATAATGGTAAAAACAAAACACTACCTATCTACAATTACTCTAGTTTGTTGTTGTGTTGTTATTGTTGCTGCTGCTGCTGTGATTGATTGTTCTTGAATTAGTTCGTTCTGCTCACGTTCTGCCTACATGTATACTAATGAGATTTTAAATTGTAGCCTTCTCCATGTTTGAGTTGAAATTCAGGGACAACGGTATAATATTCAATATCTAAAGCAACTTAAAACACACACACACACACACACACACACACACACACACACACACACACACACACACACCACACACACACACACACACACACCAGGAATTTTATGGATTGAACAACTTTTATTTCTGTAATTATAAACGAAAAACCATGACTAAAATAAAGCAGAAACTTTTTTTGGAAAGAGAATATAAAGTGATCAATGGTCGACTGTCGGCTCAAGATCTTGGGTGTATCACTTATCACAGGAATAAAAATCGTTTTAAAAAAATCGCAAAAGAACCTTGAAAAGATTGAATAAAAACTTAATGCCAGACACCTGACTGGTACTGGTATAGATAACGAGCTCGAAATAAGTGTTGATTGGGTGTTACTGAAAGTCTACAACTGAAATGGCAGGGAAAACTATATAAAAAAAAACACACACACAAAAACAACCACCTGTCAACAGGATTCCGTAATTCATGAGTTTGCTTGAAGATGAAGTCACAATATAACTAACACAAGTAAATAAATGTATCGTCATTTACTGGAAACAGATAACACTTGAATGACATCGCCATATACTCAACAAGATAAAATAAAAGAGGCTGTACTTTTTAGGCCGACTTGTTCAAATTTTATATATGTATTGGTTTTTATGACGGGTTCGACAAGAGAAACTTGGGGCGTTCACTGTGAGGATTCAAGCCACAACAACAACACGTTCGAAGTGCTGGCACAAATTTTGAGATCTTCGCCTTTCCGATTTCAGCAATTAAAAAGGGGAAAGAAGGGGCCTAAAGGCACTTGCCCCAGCTGTTGCGAAAAATACACCCCGTGCGTGAGAGTCCATCTAATGCAAATGAATGAAAAGAAACGCAATGTTATTGGAGAAATTTTGCTTTTATGTGTCTATCTTCAAATCTTGCCAGCCACATCTGGTGTGACGTCAGAATTTCTTGAAAGAATCAAGTTGGGTTTTTTTTGGAAATGCTTTCGGTTTGGTAAGCTCCTTACAGGAACTGACTGAAGGAGGTCTTGCTATTTCAAAGTAAAGTTCTCAAAACCGACTAGACTTTCTTATATCCGAGCTAACATCCTTGGTGGGACCAGAAATTGACGTTCTTATAAGAGGGGTTTCTTATAGCCTTAGCGAGATTCTTATAGATCTATCGACTTTTCGTAAGTCATAATAAAGAACACCTTCGATGGAACCAATTTTTTTGCTTTTTTATAAGGGGGATTCACTGTAAGCGAGCTTCTTACAAGGGTGTTTCACAGCCAGCTAAAGGTCAGGAGAGGTGACCAGTCAAAAGCCATGCCTTCAGGTTGCATGCAGTTTATGGGATCCATAGAGATATTGGGTGGGACTGTAATGTAGTAGGCCTACATGGTTTACCTCCTGTAGCCTACTTGTAGTCGACACTGCTGCAAAAGGTCTGCCTGCTGGCTTCAGCTGATACTGTTATTTATATTCTTTATTCTTTTATATCGAGGATAATGGAATAAGCACTCATGTGCTTCTTTACACCCAGTCCCCGTCTGTATGCAGTTTTGTAAATTCTGTCATCCGTTCCCACCAGCACACAATGGCCTACTCTTACGAAAAGCGGAACAGGATCTAACGTGTGTGCAAGATGTTCTGCGTGCATTCACACAGGGGACCTCGGTTTATAGTCTCATCTAAAAGACTTTTGGGGAGAGTGGAGTCAGCACTGATGTTAACTCCAGGGGAAAAATCCCCACAACAGGAATCGAACCGGGTCGTCAAAATTTAATTGCGAGCGCAAAGTTCTGACCACTAGGCTATCCCGTCCCCGTTGCCTTCAGGTTGCATGCAGTTTATGGGATCCATGGCAATATTGGGTGGGTTTGTAGTGTAGTGCGTGGCTTCCTCCTGTGCTTGTAGTCGACACTGCTGCATGAGGTCTGCCTGCTGGCTTCAGCTGAATGATACTGTTCTTCAGAGCAGCTCATGACCAGTCTGGCCTGAAATCTGGAATCCCATTCGCCCTTGCAAAGTGCATAACCTTTATAAGTGTGTGCGCACTGGCGTGTTTGTGTGCGTGTGTGCCCATTCAAATGTGTTAAAATTATTGTTGTTGATTGCTTGTGTCTTCACAGTCTTGTATAGGTCGAATTAAAGCGCTTTGATTTTTTTTCTTGCAAGATATAGCGCTTTATAAATTCCATGTATTATTATTATTACCTTTCTTGGTGGAGGATGCTAAGAACTGGCTTTTGTTATCGCTTTGATCATCATTCTGTGCCTGTGCCATTGACCGTAGTTTGAGGCTGTAGTGTACCCATCCTGCCCCATATGATCATGAAGAGAACATCTACTGTGATGTGGTGTGGAGTGTGACTACAGCATTCATCCCTGCCCCATATGATCATCAAGAGAACACCTACACTACAGTAATTTGGTGTGGAGTGAGACTACAGCGTTCACTCCTCAGTCCTGACTCAAGACAGTTGGATAAAGTAGGCATGCTTTCAAATCCCACTCCATTCCCGAAGTCGGAATGCAGCTACCTTGATGGTGGGCAAAAACGGTCGCATATGCAAAAATATCATCATTGGTGAACCTTGGAACTGTAGCGAAAAAAAAAAGCCACTCCTGATGACTTTTTGAATAGGTGGAACAGGCTAGTCTGTCCCGAGCCTAAGGCTCATCAGGCCGGTGCTTATCCCGGTTTCTGTGGCATTAAGCGACTGAGTCATAGACTCCCCCTTGGATAGGACGCCAGTCTATCGCAGGGTTAACCCCCAACACAAGGTTGGTACCCCTTTTACACCTGGGTGGGGTGAGAAAATAGCCGTAAAGTGCCTTTTCCAAGGGCACAACGCCATAGCCGAAAGCTGGGATTGAACCCGCAACCTTTAGATTATGAGTCCAACACCCTAACCACCAGACTACAGCGGCAGCTGTGGAACAGGCTAGAGTAAAACAAAAGCTTTAAACTTCTGACCTGATGGCCCGCCCAGGGAAAAAGCTTTGTGGCTTGGTGCTTGTATTTTCTCATAACAGAAGGCAGAAACTGTTGCTTTCATCTTTTTGAACAAGCTTGTAAAAGTATTGCGGCACAAATCAAATACATTCAATCCACAGTGCAATGTTTTCAGGCAAAGTTTCAGGTGAGGAACAAAAATATTATAAATGCTCTCACACCTTGCATTTGGCCCAGGCCAAAAGGTTTTGTCAGTTATGGATGTAAGCTAAGTGCCAAGGCCCACATGAAGATGTTATGCTTCATCATGTTATTTTGAGATTGTCTTCAGCCATGACAAGCCCTCAACACAACAACCTGTACAACCCAATAAGGAGAAAAAAGTTTTCTTAAATCAGAATTTGGCTGCCTATATGGCGGCAAGGTACTTGAAAGCAGCCATACACACAAACTTCTCATTCAGTATGAACTTTTGAGCCTCACAGCAATTCCCAGCCATGATAAATGAGACAGACTGCCTATTCTAGAATAAGATGACCCCCTAGGGTGTTAAGCTGGGGAATGCACAACAACAACAACAAAGAATAATTTTCAGAGAAATGCATACAAAATCCAGCTATGGCATCCAAGAGATGGAAATGACAAGATGAAAGGGAAACAGACAACCAATAACACAGACAGTCCATTGCCATAATTCATCATCCTTTTATTCAGCTTACTTGAGTAAATAGCTAGTCTTATGTACACTATACATGATAATCATATCATGCCACTTTCAAACTCTGCTAGGCTAAACCAATCCTAATCATAGGGTTTTGGTTTTCCATAAATATAACTTATACACTTGTTCAATAACTGAGTAAGACATCAAAATAAAAACTGGAGATAAAAGTTTTCAATGATCATATTTTCTGTGAAAAACAACTAAAAAACAGCTTCATCAGAACCATGGCTTTAACAAAAACAAAAGAAAACAGACATAATGTATTCTTTTCAAAAGAAAAACCCTAAAGATCAATTACTTGTTGTGTTTGTTAATCTGACATATTTGTGGATATCCGTGCTTGTGCTTGTATTTAAAAAGATGCACACATTTCAGTGCCTGTAAACCCTTTTCATATCACAGCTTTTAAATTTTTTTTCCCAACTTGTCCATTTATTCCATTACGCTTTCTTCCTATCAGTACTTTAAGCTTTTGGTGGCATACTAAAGATTTTTCTTTATTTTCTCAGATTTCCATTCTACATTAAAAAAAAAAAATCTATAGGGTGACAAGGATGGCAAATCAATCATTACCACTATAAAGATGTTCAAGGAAATGTCAAGAGAAATGAAGAATGGCTCCCTACTAAAACAGTATGTTGCAGTTCAGTGCTTTTGATTTTTCTCTTCACTCCCATTTTTTTTTTAAACTTATTCTTTTTTTTCTTTTTAATTTTTTTACTTAACACGTCTGGTAAAAATATGAGGTGTTCCATTTGTAACCAAAATCTCTTCTCAAAGCTCTTATGTTTTATATAAGAAGGAGCCCTTTGCAGTTCAACTAATAAATCCAAAAGGTATAAAAGAGTGTGTGTGTGTGTGTGTGTGTGTGTGTGTGTGTGTGTGTGTGTGTGTTGTGTCGCATGCGCGCGTGCATGTGCCATGTATACATGTGCATGTGTTCACATGTACATGCAAAGGAATACATGCGTGACAGTGAACATAAACTCTGCGTCCAACAATACTATTCTGTCTGACGATGCCCGTTGGGAAGAAAAAGGCACAATTTTATCTCTAACCAATCGTTTATTTCACTCAATCATTCATTTCATTCACATCTAATATCATACCTGTTCACCACCGTAGATTACATATCAAAGTATAAAAAAAACGTACAATAAATCAAGTCATCAGAAGCTTTGTACCATGAAATGGAAAAAAGTCTTAACAAGAAAAAGACCCACAAAAAACCATGCAACTCTTAATGATCACACACAATCCAAAAACAAACAACAACAACAACAAAAACCAAAAAAGAAAAATTTGGACGGAATGTTGAAGTTGAGTACATGTTTTAAGAAAGAAACAAAAAAAGTTTAGATATCAATACATGCCATTATAAATTTACATACAGTACTTTCTGGTCACTACAAATCAAAGGCATACAGACTACTTGTGTTCAGTTCTGAATGCAAGACTTTTTTGGTTTCCCTTCTGATGCACTTCTGGCTAATGACCGGTGCATTTTCCCCCTCGGACCCATGTGTTTCTACCAAGACAATACGATCTGAGAGCAATGAGCAAACGGTGAATTCTTGGGTGGATTCATGACAAAATGCTGCTGCAAAAAAGGTGAGAACACATAGGCAGTGAGGGAGGAAAAACCCCTTTTAATTAAGTACAGAAATATGAGATTCCTATGTGAGGAGGCATATCAGGTTTTTATATGACGCCTTGCCTGGCTCCAGCAGACGTAACTAATTGATAGTGCAGGAGAAAGCATGAACTATACCAAAAGGGGTGCAAAATGAGATGTCCTTGGTTGGTTGGAACGGGCTACTAAACACCACTAAACTCTCACTGCACTGCTACAGGGTCTTCTCTGATAAGTGACTTGGTAGCAGCCTAAACACACGTACCTCCATGTCAACAGCCCACTTTTCAACTGTGACAGTGCATGTTGGATTATGAAGAGACAGTAGCCAAATGCGTTAATTAAAAAAAAACACAACAACCACCCTCAAACAAGTAACACTGAAGTAATGGGAAAGATGCCTCCCCTCGCCCCCCCCCCCCCCCCCGCACATTTACCACAGAAAATATCTGTGACACTTCCTTGACCCATCTATTTAAGTTTCTGGTTACAAAGAAGCGTTGCCATTTTTTCTTTGTGCTTTTAGAACAGTATGTGATGTTGCTTTTCTGTAAATATATCAAACCTGTTTTTGTTTTAAATTCTACTCTATGTTTGGGCTGATGTAAGTTAGTCACCACTGCAGCTCACACTAATTCTTGTTTGAATATCACACGATGCCTGATCTGAGAGAATTACAAACTTACAGTAAACACTAAACATATTTCCTGGATTGTCAGTGGCTTAATCATGACTAAACCATAGGAGCCGAGAAGAATTATGACAAAATTTAAGTTGTTCTTAAGAAACAAGCACAGGAGTTATGTTTCAAATACCAAGCCCTTGTTCTGTTCTGTAAAAAAAAAGAAAGCGAAAAATAAAAATATATTTACAAGAACAAAAGAAGGTCAGGCCTTATCAACACTATTTCACACATCTTTTTGAAATGTTAAGTACTCTGGGCCTCGCATACTTTTACAAAAGATCTAAAATGACCTATAGGGAATCATAACTCCGCAGCTTCTTAAAGGAGGACTTCCTTTGACATGTAGAACATTTCACCATGGTCCTTGCTGTTCGTGTGTTTGTCCAACGCGTTCGACGATGACCTCCAAAACAGCAGAAGAGGCAGCTGCTGTCTAGGAAACTGGGCAGAAATTTGATTATAGTGGAGATGCCTTGCCCACAGTACATCCCAACTCTCTCGGCCAAGTGGGCATAAGGACAGTCAGCGTTGGAGATGTTCTCCAAAAGCCAACTAGCCCCCTGGGCTTCAGCACATAAGGACTGTGCAAGTCAAGCCTCCTAATCAGAGTCATAGTCGATCACTAAAAGACTAAGCTGTAAAGTGGAATTCCATGAGTGGGAAAGAAAGCCACTGATCATACAGCCTCTCACTTTGCTGTTGCCCCCAGTGTCAATGCTTTAATCAAGGACTGTGAAAAAGCTCAGGCAGTGAAGGCACCATAGTCCAGGAGGTACACTATGGACATCAACCACTATGTCTTGTCAGACCTGACAAAATCACTCGGTACCCCCCCACAATAACTCAACAATCTACATCATGAAAATGTACAATCAGCAGTAAACTTTTCCTACAGATTTATCACAGTATCTGGCTTCAAAACTATTCATCATCGACACAAAAAAGGTTACATTCATAAAAAAGGCTTTTTCGTCTCAAAAAAAAAAAAAAAAAAATCCACAACAATGAGGAAGATGAGAGGAAGAAGAAGAGAAAAGGAAAAGTTCTCTCAGAAAGAAGTAACACCCCTCCGAGCAAACTTTTCAGACACACTCTTTTATCCACAGAGCTCACGGGTGTAAGGGTCAGGACTTCGTCTCGGAAGTCCCCTTCTCTCTCCTCTATGCACCAACATGCAACAAACCATTCTAATGCTGGTAAATAATAATAAGGTGTTTACAGCAGTCGTCAGACTTGGTACTAATGAGGTCAATGTTGCTGAAGTCATGTGCAATACTGAGGGTCACCAGCAATGTCAAGGTCATGAGGAGGCGGCGGGGGTCACAGAACGTCGTGAGTATAGGTTTTCAGCGAAGTTTCCCTGTAGTCGGTTTCTGTGTAGGCTTCAGGCGACTGTCCCCTGCAGCTGCCATATCTGAAACACAGGTGTTGTGATTTGTGTTTAAAAATCCCCTTTCAACAGTCTGGTGGCCGTTCTCGCCAGTCAGCCTGGCCGAAAGCTTTGTCAGTTAATGATGTAAGCTGAGTGTCATGGTATCATTGAAACATTATGCTCTGTAGTGTTGAGATTCTTGTCGGCCATGATGAAATCTTATCCTAACTCTCTGTATTCTCCCTAAAAGATGAAACCCCCCCCCCCCCCCCATGCTTTGAAATTGGAGTATGGCTGCCTATATGGAAAAGGACTTACACACACACACACACACTTCTCATCCAGTGTATAGTTTGTATATTGGGTAACCCCCAGGAGTATTAAACCTAGGGGGTGGGGAACACAAACAACAGACAATAACACACAGGGTGAATATATAACACACCACTCACCTAGGTGGACTGCGAGAAGGTGAGGGAGAGCGTGAGCGAGATCGAGCACGTTCGCGACTTAAAGACCGGTTATGGCTCAGGTCTGCGGAATATTCCGAAATCATGATGGGCGGGTTGATTCCGTTTCTCCGGAGCTCCTGGACAGCACGCTCCCTGTGGATCAAACATACGCAATCAACCTTTATATGTGACACTCCACCACATAAGGAGACGCATTGCACCAGAGGTCAATTTTTAGTTATTGACACATTATCAATTTGCAATAAAAAGGCTATTCAATACAAAAAACAGATTGAAAATCGGACAATTCTGTGCAAAGTTATTACAAATTGAAATGATAGACTGCAGGATGTGACAAAATGAGAAACGGGCAAGTTTATTCTCGTAACAGGTGGTCAGAATTAAGGATTGGGTATTTTCAAAACACATTTAAAAGCAAAAGGAATCAAATATTTGCCTTGATCTTTCACTACAAGGTAGAATAACAGATCTAGTTTAATAATCAATCAAAATTTCAAAATTGACAACTTAACCCCCACCTGCCTTTAATGGCTCCTAGCACAAAATGGGGTAATGTGCTAAGCGACTCATTTCGTGGTGGAGCGTCACATATATGGGGACAGGATAGCCTTGTGGTCAGAACATCGCACTCGCAATTTGACAACCCGGGTTTAATTCCCGTTGGAGGGGATTTTTCCCCTGGAGTTAACATCAGTGCTGAATCCACTCTCCCCAAAAGTCTGGATGAGACTATAAACCGAGGCCCTGTGTGCGAATGCATGCAGAACATCTTGCGCACACATTAAATCCTGTTCCGCTTTTCGTAAAAGTAGGCCATCGTGTGGCGGTGGGAACAGATGATGTTTACAAAACTGCATACACACGGGGACTGGATGTAAAAATAAAAGCACAAGAGTGCTTATCCCATTATCCTCGATATAAAAGAATAAAAAAAAAGAAAGAAAAAAAAAGAATAAAATTAAAATAAAATAACTAAAAATAAAAATAAATCCTTAATATAAAAGAAAGAAAAAAAACAAAACTCACCGCTCAAACCTCTCGTTGGTCAGCTGTCGACGTAATCGTTCCACATCCCCCTCCAGCTCGATGTTCTGAGTTCTCAGGGCGGCCACCTCTCTGCCTTGGGCTTGTCTGCATTTCACAAACATTGAATATTTCTTAAACTTCCTGCCAAAATCACACACAAAAACTGGATATTGTTTAAAAAGATCACCCAAAATTGAACTCGAATGATAAACATTAACAAAGCAGGAAAAAAGTACAAGGCATGGTTAAAAAAAACAACAAAAAAACCCTCCCTAAAAACTATTTCTCATACCTCCTCCCCATCCCCCTTGCTTTAAAAAAAAAAAGAAAAGGTTTAAAAAATTATTTATCCTTGATCCACAGTCATGTCTTTCCACCACCTCCCTACCACCCCCCCCCCCCCCCCAAACAACAATCAAACCCACATCTTGCATCGCATTGACCCCCCCCCCCCCCCCCCAGCTGTCAATTTCCTCTCAGCTGCTAATTATCCCATCCCATCCCAACCTAGCTTTGGCCAGCTGGTGCTATTTATAGCAGAAGCTGACCACACATGGACTAGGTTTAAAGGAAGGAGCGCGCTATATTCAGCACTCTTGACAAGGCTTTACTGAGTGATGTTGGATTTGTGCATTGTGCCCCCCCCCCCCTCCCCCCCAAAAAAAAACCACCTTCCAAACCCCCAACAACAACCAAAAAAACCCTTCCAAAACAACAAAAGACCTACATCTTGCCGTCATTGAGGGTCAGCTGTCTTTCAGCATCTGGATCTCAGTGTTGCCCCCCCTAACACCCCTACCCCCCAAAAAAAAACAACAACAATCAAACCTACATCTAGAATCCCATTGAACCCCCCCCCCAAAAAAACACAAAAAACACCACCCCTTCCAAAACAACAACAGAAAGAAACAAAAGAAGACCTACATCTTGCCGTCATTGAGGGTCAGCCGATCCTTGAGCATCTGGATCTCGGTGTTGCGCTCCTGGGAGGTGAGCTGGCTCTGGAACTCCTTCTCCCTCCCGGCCTGCAGCAGTCCCTCCAGGTTCTTGGCCGCGCTGCGTTCCTGATGCACCTGGGCCTTCAGGCAGTCGCTCTCCTGCCTCAGGTCCTCCACCAGAGCTTGAAGCTGTGGGGCACAGGCAGGCAACGGTGAGTGAAGTAGTAGGGGTGGTTGGTGGTGGTGGTGGAAGTGGTGGTGGTGGTGGGTGGTGGTGGTGGTGGTGGTGGTGGTGTGGTGGTGGTGGTGGTGGTGGTGGTGGTGGTGTGGTGGTGGTGGTGGTGGTGTGTGTGTGTGTGGGGGGGGGGGGGTGAGGTGGGTGTGTGTGTGTGTGTGTGTCAGTCGCTTTTGCGCAAGTCCTCTACCAGAGCTTGAAGCTGTGGGGTGGGGGGCACAGAGGTAACAGTGAGTGAAGTGTGAAGGGTGTGTGTGTGTGTGTGTGTGTGGGTGGGGGGTGGGGGTGGGGAGGGAGGGGGTGGGGTGAGGGGTGGGGGTGGGGGGGGGTGGTGGTGGGTGTGTGTGTGTGTGTGGGTGGTGAGGTGTGTGTGTGTGGGGGGGGGGGGGGGGGGGAGTGGTGTGTGGGGGGGGGGGGGGGGGGGGGGGAGGTGTGTGTGTGTGTGTGTGTGTGTGAGTCGCTCTCCTGACGCAAGTCCTCTACCAGAGCTTGAAGCTGTGGTGCACAGAGGCAAGAGTAAAGTATGAAGTGTGGGTATGGTGTGTGTGTGTGTGGGGGGGGGGGGGTGGGTGTGTGTGGGGGGGGGGGGGGAGGTGTGTGTGTGTGTGGTGGTGGTGGGGGGGGGTGAGGTGTGTGTGTGTGTGTGTGTGTTGGTATGGGGTGGGGTGGTGTGGTGGTGGGTGGGTGGTGTGGTATGTGTGTGTGTGTGTGGGTGCTGCTACAGTACGATCTGATACAGCCTTCGTTTTGAGTGGTGGTGGATGTAAAAAAGCACAAGAGTGCTTATCCCATTATCCTCAATATAAAAAAAAAAAAAAAAAAAAAAATCCTCACTTGTTCCTTATCCAGTTGCAGGGCGGTGTGTTTGCGCAGCAGCTGTTCCCGGATGCTGTCCAGCTGCGCAGCGTTCTCCTTGGCGGCGGTGCAGTCGCTGCGCAGCATTCCCTTCTCCTCCTCCGCCTGACGCAGGCTCTCCTCCAGCGTGGTCACCGAGTGCGTCAGCGTCATCACCTGCTGCTCGTACGCCTGCTGCGTCTGCATGTGCTGTGTGTGGACAGAGAGAGAGAGAGAGGGGGAGAGGTTAGGGAGATATTTGGGGGGTGGGTGGGTGTGGGGTGTGGGTGTGTGTGGGGTGTTAGGGTCAGCGTGTCAGCACCTGCTGCTCGTAGGCCTGCTGCGTCTGTACGTGCTGTGTGGGATTACATGCAGAGAGAGAGAGGGGGAGAGAGGTTAGGGAAGTGTTTTGGGGGGTTGGGGGGGTGGTGTGGGTGGTGTGGGTGGGTGTGTGGGTGGGTGTGTAGGGTCAGCGTCAGCACCTGCTGCTCGTATGCCTGCTGCATCTGTACGTGCTGTGTGTGGACATGCACGCAGAGAGACACCGGACAGGTTAGGGAGGTGTTTTCTTTTTATTTACAGGTTAGGGAGGTGTTTGGGAGGTGGGGGATTAAAAAAAAAAAAAGTGTAGTTACTGTACTATGGCACTGATGTTTGGTGGTTGATGTATGAGAAATTTTGTGGTCACCGAGTACGTCAGCGTCAGCACCTGCTGCTCATAGGCCTGCTGCGTCTGCACGTGCTGTGTGTGGATATACAGGCAGAGAGGGAGAGGTTAGGGGGGTGTTTGAGAGGTGGGGGGAGTCAAAAAAAAAAGTGTAGTTACTGTACTACCACAGTGGTGTTAGGTGGTCTAGGTGGTAACGCGCCTTGCCTAGAAAGCAAAAACAAGTCTGGGTCGGTGTGTGCGGTGGTTCGTACCCCCATTTAGGCCCGAAGAAAAAAAGAAAAAAAAAAGTAGAGAGAAATGAATCCTTTCCTAAAAAAAAAAAAAAGAAAAAAAAGAAAAAAAAAAAGTAAGTGAAATGATTCCTTTCCTAAAAAAAAAAAAAAAGAAAAGAAAAAAAAAAGTACAGTGAAGTAAATCCTTTCCTAAAAAAAAAAAAAAAAAGAAAGAAAAAAAAGTAAAGTGAAATGAATCCTTTTTCAAAAAAACAAACACACACACACAAAAAGTAAAGTGAAATAAATCTTTTCCTAAAAAACCAAACAAACAAAAAACCCGAAAAAAGGAAAAAAAGAAGTAAAGTGAATCCTGTCCTTAAAAAAATCCACCCCTCCCCCCCCCCCCAAAAAAAAAAAGAAAAAGAAAAAAAGAAGTAAAGTGAATCCTTCCCAAACACCCACAAAGTCAGTCAGCCCCATACCTCTTGTACTTCTCTCTCCAGGCTGTCCAGCTTGTCGTGGGCTCTCCGCAGCTCGGAGTCCTTGGTCATGATCTCCAGCCGCATGCTGGAGCCCTCGCTCTCCAGCTGGTGAGACACTGTCTGGTACTGCTCAGCCTCCATTGACAGCTTGCGATACTGCTCCAGCAGGTCGGAGCGCTCTTGTTCCTGGAGAGAGAGGGAGGAGAAAAGTGTGTGGAGATGTAATAATAATAATGATATGTGACGCTCCACCACATAAGGAGTCGCATTACACCAGAGGTCAGTTTTTTAGTTGTTGGCATTTTATTAATCTGCAATGAAATGGTTATACAACAGAAAAAAACAGATTGAAAATCGGACAATTCTATGAAAAGTTATTACAAGTTGAAATGATAGACTGCAGGAAATGACAAAAACGAGAAATGGACAAGTTTAGCATCATAATAAACGGTCAGAATGATGGCTTGGGCATTTTTAAAGCACGTTTAAAAGCAAAAGGATACAAAATTATGACTTGATATTTCATTACAAGGTAGAATAATGGCTATAGTTTTATAATCAATCAAAATCTGAAAATTGCCAACTTGACCCCACCTACCTTTAATGGCTTCTAACGGAAAAGTGGGTTATGTGCTAAGCGACTCATTTCGTGGTGGTGCGTCACATATATGGAATTTATATGGTGCTAAATCTTGTAAATCAAAAAAATCAAAGCGCATAACGATGTGCGGTGTAAGTGGGAAACTATGACTGACATAGAAGGAAGCAGTGGGTTTTTTTGTGTTTGTTTGTTTTCATGTGAAGGAAGCAGTTAAAGAATTTCACCTTTTTTTTTTTTCTACAGCTGTTAGTTCCCCCCACTTTCAGCTCCTCTCAGCTGCTAATTAATCCATCCCAGCCCAGCCCAGCTGGTGCTATCTATAGCAGGAGCTGACCACGCATGGACTAGGTAAAAGGAAGGGGTGTGCTAAATTTAGTGTTCTTGACTGAGTGATGCTGGATTTTACAATGAATTAAATAAAAATGTTGGCATGATCAAAAATCTCACCATTGGTCAGTGAATCATGGAACTCTAGCCAAGGAACAATAATAACAAAAAAAATCACACTAACACAGAAGAAAGCAGAGAAAAATCTCTTTCCCAATGTTTCTCTCTACCTCATGCCCATGTACCAAACACACGAAGCCACATGAGCATACACACACCAGGGCATGGAGAAATCCTTATTGACAATCTGATTAGTTTCTTTTTTAATCTGATTAGTTTCTGTTTTCTATGTTAAAAAAAACTGCACATGCACTTAAAGTAATCTCCTTGATCCTTATGAACCTGAAAACAAATACTTGGTTTAAAAAGGTTTTACTCAGAAATCAGAACAGACTTTGAAAACAGACAGCATTTAGGAATAATAGCAACAACAAGCTTGTAGCTCACGGTGAATACAAATACTTTATGATCTCAAAAACACACAGATGGTCCTGATGAATACTTTATATCATTCTTATGAAAATGAACACCAACACAAAGGAATCCTTATCTCAGATGTATTCCTATTGCTGATTTGTGGGTGCTTCTTATATTGTGATGGGTGTGTTCTGATATTTGGTTACTGTCTTGTGAGTGTGTGTGGGTTTTTTTGTTTTTTGCTGTTTGTTTGTTTGTTGGGGTTTTTTTGTTTTGCTTTTGTTCTTTTTTTTTGCTTTTGTTCTTTTTTTTGTTTTTCCCCCATGATATTACTATGTTTACTGTTTTTAATGCATGGCTTGTACCTGCTTGAATATTTCTCTTTCTATGAGATAATAAAGTGTTTTTGAATTTGAATTTGGATTGCTCACCTTGCTGGCTAAGGTGTCCTCCACACGACGCACTTCCAGAATGTACTGCTGGACCTGCGTTTTCAGGGCTTCCCGGTCTGAGAGAATCTCGTCCAGTTCAGCGTTAACTTTCTGCAAACACACACACACCCTCTGTCATTACCTTGCTGTTTTTCAGCTGCACTCCTTATGGTGTGACTAGAGGAACAGGACAGCCTAGTGGCTAGAGCAAAGAACTAGTGATCTCATGGTGGCTGAGTGTGTGGCCTGAATCTAATAATAATAAATGAAATTTATACATTGTTACTGATTCCACTCCCTTTTTCCCCAAAAGGTAACATCAGTGCTGATTCCATTCCCTTTTCCCCCCAAAAGGTAACATCAGTACTGATTCCACTCCCTTGAAAGTCCTTCAGGTTTGACAATAAACCAAGATCCCATGTGCGAACACATGCACAACATCTTGGGCACTCATTAAAAACCCCATGCCCCACACCTGGCTCTAAACGAAAAAGGCACTTTTTGCGTCCACTCCTTTTTCTTCTGAGTAGTATCCCAGAAACGGAATTTGGTCTATGCTGCATTTTGTGTGTCTCATGCACTATAAATTCTTTCCTTTTGGTCAGTCCAGAATGCACGATTCTTCATGTACCCAAATCCTGCCCTCTTTTGTATGTCCATACATTCCAATGTACAATTCTTGTGGATGGTATGCTGCATGTGATCAAAAGAAAAAAACAACTGTCAAGTAAACAGATTCCACAGCAACTAAATAAAAAAGTGATCTTGACAAACAACCCCCCCTCAATCCCTCAGAATGATAAAAAACCTTTCAAAAGCAAAGAATGTTATACAAGCAGGTATTAAAAAAAAGAAAAGTGATAGCATATGCAATGGTAATGCTTGTTTATCTTTTTGTAGGACATCAGCCAGCATTTCATACACAGAATCTGTACCGACTTATCAATGCTACCAAAAAAACCCCAAAACAGAGTAGGAAGGGAAGAGAAGTTATGGATAATTATAATGATCTAAATGAAGATAACAAAGACTGAGGCAGAGTACAATTTTGAGCCAGTACAATAACCAAACTGAAAGCAGAAAAGAAAAGAAGACAAACACAAGAAGAAGGCAAAAAACAACTCAAAAGCTGGGGATGGGATAGCCTAGTGGTCAGAACATTGTGCTGAAAATTTGACGAAATGAGTTCGATTCCCGTCGGAGGGGATTATTCCCCTGGAGTTAACATCAGTGCTGACTCCACTTTCCCCAAAAGTCTTTCGGTTGAGACGGTAAACCGAGGTCCCGTGTGCGAACACACGCAGAACACCTTGCGCACATGTTAAATCCTGTTCCGCTTTTAGTAAGAGTAGGTCATTGTGCGCGGGTGGGAACAGATGACAATATTTACACAACTGCATACACAAGGGGACTGGATGAAAAAAAAACACATGAGTGCTTATCCCATTATCCTCGATATAAAAGAATAAAAAAAAAAAATAATAGTAAAAAGAGGGTTAAGTCTTCTCATACACTCGGGACTGGATGAAAAAAAAGCACATGAGTGCTTATCCCATTATCCTCGATATAAAAGAATAAATAAAAAAAATAAAAAAGAGGGTTAAACCTTCCTCTTCCTCACTCATTGGCTGGAGGGCTAAATGACTGACAGTTGTGGTTTACCTGGTTTTCTCTGGTCATGACGGACAGGTCATCCTGGAGGCGTCGGTTTTCCTGCAGGGCCAGGTCGCGACCCCTGCTGGCCTCCTGCAGGTCCTCGTTGCTGCTCTCCACCTGGCGACGCAGGCTCTTGATCTCCCGGTCCTTCAGGCTCAGGCTGTCGTTGGCGTGACTGCACACAGACCACAAATCACAGGTCACATTGCACAGCTCAAAAATCCAACATCACTCAGTCAAGAGTGCTATATTTAGTTAAAAGTCTGTCCGAGCCTAAGGCTCATCAGGCCGGTGCTTATCCCAGTTTTTGTGGTGTTAAGCGACTGAGAGTCATAGACTCCCCCCCTAGATAGGACGCCAGTCTATCGCAGGGTTAACCCCCAACACAAGGTTGGTACCCCTTTTACACCTGGGTGGGGTGAGAAAAGAGCCGTAAAGTGCCTTTTCCAAGGGCACAACGCCATAGTGGAAAGCTGGGATTGAACCCGCAACCTTTAGTTTACGAGTCCAACGCCCTAACCACTAGACTACAGCGGCGGCTAGCTCATTGCCAAGGCCTACACTAAAATGTTGTGATGTTGTAAAAATGTTGTGTTGAGATTGCCTTCAGCCATGACAAGCTCTTAAACAGAACAACCTGCACTCTCCTTCAAAGGAGAATAAATCCTCTGAAGTCGGAGTATGGCTGCCTATATGGCGAGGTACTTGAAAATAGTCATCATACACGCAAACTTCTCATTTAGTGTGTGCAATTTCAATCTCACAGTGATTCCAAGGTGGGATTAGTGAGTCAGAGTGCACATTCTGGGTGACCCTGAAGAGTGTTAAGCTGGGGAACAACAACAACAACAACTGCACAGCTCAACAATCCAACATCACTCAGTCAAGAGTGCTATATTTAGTGCCCACTTTCCTTTTACCTAGTCCAAGTGTGGTCAGTTCCTGCTATAAATAGCACCAACTGTGCCCCATTTGGGCTGGGATGGGATGGATTAATTAGCAGCTGAGAGGAGGAGCTGAAAGTGGGGGGAATGGACAGCAGTGATTGGGGGACGGGATAGCCTAGTGGTCAGAACATTGTGAGCTCGCAATTTGACAATCCAGGTTGCGAGATTTTTTCTCTTGGAGTTAACATCAGTGCTGACTCCACTCTCCCCAAAAGTCTTTTGGATGAGACTATAAACCCAGGTCCCGTGTGCGAACGCACGCAGAACATCTTGTGCACACGTTAAATCCTGTTCCGCTTTTCGTAAGAGTAGGCCATAGTGTGCCGGTGGGAACAGATGACATTTACAAACTGCATACACACGGGGACTGGATGTAAAAAAGCACATGAGTGCTTATTCCATTATCCTTGATATAAAAGAATAATAAATAAATAAACAAAAAGATTAAATAGAATACAATATTCCCAAAGTCGGAACGTGGCTACCTTCATGTTGGGCAATAAATGGTCGCATATGCAGACCTGTGCACCCTCTTACTACTGATTTAAGTTTTTTTCATGGAAATTTTCAGTATTTTTCACTGAGTTCCATGCAAAATCTCACCATTGGTGAGCCTCAGAGCTCTAGCTAGGGAACAAACAAACAAACAAAAAAAAGGAATACAATAGCAGTGTATTGGCTCCCCCCCTCACCCCCCCATCCCCATTGTATATATATCCTACTTCTTTATGATGATGATGATGATAAAAGTCATGATGAAGATGATGATTATAAAGATAAAAATCATCATTAACATCATTTCCATCAATAATACAGGAACAAGGCAGAAACAAAGAGAGGGAAAGAAAAGAGGGAACACCTAGCATAGAAATTCCAGAAGGTGGTGAAGATACTTTCTGACAGTTCCTTGGCATCCTCAAGGGGGGCAGGGGTAGAGTGTTATGAGTAACAGACTCACACGCAGAAACATACATATAAACATAACACTCTTGTGCGTGTGTGTGCACGCACGCACGCACACACACACACACACACACACACAACACACACACACACACGCACACACACACACACACACACACACACACACACACACACACACACACACACACACACACATGCTCACACACACACACACACACACACACACACACACACACACACACACACACACACATGCACAGGCACACACACACACTGACAGGTAGAAAACAGCCCAGAGAATACTCACTGTAGTTGTGCTTCCAATTCACCAACTCGAACCTTCAGCTCACTCACCACTCGCTCCTGTAACAAACAAATGAATACATGAATGAATAAATGGATGAATAAATGAATAAATCAATGAATAAATGGATGAATAAATGACTGAATAAAATGGATGAATAAATGACTGAATAAATGGATGACTGAATGACTGAATGGATGGATGAATGAATGAATAAATGGATGAATGAATGAACTTATGTACTAATTTATCCGGCTTCTATTATTTCAAGGATAATGACATAAGCACTTGTGTGCTTGTTCACATCCTGTCACTGTGACCTGATTTCATGATGGAACGCGAAATCTAGGGGCAGTTTGTGTTCAGAGTGTCTGAATGCAAGAGGGTTAAACCGACTCAAAACAAAACACAACAACCCCCACCCCTTCAAAGCCCTCACCCGGTCATGCAGCTCGGCATTTATCATTATTAGATTCAGACCAAAAAGACAACCCCCCACCCTCAAAGCCAGCAAACTTAAACCGACTCAAAACAAAACAAAGGACAACCCTAACCCTCTCCCTTGGGATTTAATTTTCCAAGGTATTGCGCTATAAATAAATTCCATTCATCATTATCAGATTCAGACCAAAAGGACAACCCCAACCCTCAAAGCCAGAAAACTGAAGGTGGGACATGGGGGTTGAAACTGATGAAATTTTGTTTACAAGTTCATGTCAGAAGTTGTACCATATATTGAAAGGGCATCACTTGTAAAGCATAAAAATAAAAAAATTACTAAGTTTTCTGCACTGTTGCCATGGAAACAATCCAATTGGCCACCAAAACTAAAAGTTTCAAACTCCGAAACCTTTTCATTTGTAACAAGTTGAAGTAACGTGTTTCTACAGACAGTTTTTACAACCTGAATTCTTTAAATTCACACAGGGAAACCTTCATAAATGTATCCAGTAATTATTTATTATAAAAAAACATGATTTGGGGCACTTTTGGACCCGTGTCTACCCTTAAATCGACTCAGAACAAACCCCAACCCACAAATCCTCAAATCTCCTCACCCGGTCATGCAGCTCTGCATTCATCATGGCCACCTTCTCCGTCTTCTCGTCCACGGCCATTTGCAGGCCGTCCTTCTCGCGGTCCACAGCCGCCAGGGTGTTGCGCATGGCCAGCAGTTCGTCGCGCTGCTCCGCCCCCTTGTGCTGTGTGCCCACCAGCTGGTCTTCCAGCGCTGCGCAGCGCTGCTCCTGTGCTTGCAGCTCCTTGTCTCGCCGCGACAGTCTGTGTCGCGTCTCGTCCAGGGATTTTTCGGCTTCCTCCACAAGCAGTCTGAAAGGGAAAAAAAAAACATACACAAAAAAATATAAAAAAAACCAACCAAACAAAAAATCCTCCCCCAAACCCCCCCTAGCAGTCTGAAAGGAACACCCCCCCCTAAAAAAAAATAACCCTAAAAAATCCCCCAGCCCAAACCCCCTCCTCCCTAGCCCCCCCCTAGCAGTCTGAAAGTCAAACTGTATGGGACGGTGGGGCACCAAAGCCTAGCCGAGTGGTCGAGATTGCTTGACTTCGATATCCCCATGGGTGTATGAAGTTGTGGGTTTGAATTTGGGCGTAGTCTAGTGAGTTAAGGGTGGAGATTTTTAAGACCTCCCCAGGTCAGCTTCAAAAGCAGACCTGCCAGTGCATTAATTTTCTTCATGTATGTACACATGCAGAAGATCAAATATGCAGGTTAAAGATCTCGTAATGTATGCCAACATTCAGTAGGTTATGGAAGCACGAACATACCTCGTGGTTGTGCATTCTCCAGTTTAAAACATTCTGGGGGTCACCCACGTTGTGCACTCTGACTCACTCATCCCACCTGGGAATCACTGTCAGATTGAAATTGCACACTGAATGAGAAGTTTGCGTGTATGACTGTTTTCAAGTACCTAGCCATATAAGCAGTCATACTCCAGCTTCAGAAGAGAGAACATACGCAATATACATTCCTGAAGTTGGAATGCAGCTGCCTTCACGGTGGGCAAAAACGGTTACATATTATACACAAAATCTCACCACTGGTAAACCTCAGAGCTCTAACTGAGGAATGAAAAAGTTGCCCCCCCCAAAAAAAAATAAAAAAGAAGAAAAAAGATGGAGTCTTACTTAAGCTGCGCAGTGCAAAAATCTCACCACTGTGAACCTCAGAGCTCTGACCGAGGAACGAAAAAGTAGTAAAAACAAATAAAGATGGAGTCTTTTTTTTTCTTTTCTTTTTAATTTTTTAAATCTTTTTATTTTCAAAATTTTTATATTTATTTAATTTTTTTTATATAAAGATGGAGTCTCACTTAAACTGCGCAGTGCAAAAATCTCACCACTGGTGAAAAAACCTCAGAGCTCTAACCAAGGAATGAAAAAAACAAACAAACAAAAAAACAAAGAAAGGAGTCTGACTTGAGCTGTGCAGTGGAGGACTTGAATCGGGCGACCTCCTCGTCCATCTGGGTGAGGCGCAGGGCCTGGTCCTTGGTCTGCTCCTCCAGGGCTTTGTTGTCGTCCTTCAGGGTCGTCAGCCGCGCCAACAGCTCCTCACGCTCCGACTCCACCTGGTCACACGTTATCAAAAACCCGAGTCAGGTCAAAAGCCGTCTTTAGTGATGCATCATTGAGAACTTACAGGATAAAGGTTTATGGCTTCTTTCTTATTCCACATATTCATTTTATGGATAAAAAAAAGAAATCAATAAATATCTGTATAAGTAACACATAAAAGTAACTTCAAAACACACACACACACACACACATACATACAAACAGACAGACAAGTTCATTTGCACATCACACACTATACGCTCTTTACACACAACACCAAAGAATTTCACAGATGTGCTTAATATGTTAACAGCCTGTAAAAGTCATGACATTGGATGACACTAAGAACCAATGAGTTGCTAACAACAACAATCTGGTCTTAGTCCTCTTACACTTGGGGCCCTGCACCTAACTAACGCTTCTGTCTATTCTTCTGTTGATAAACTGAGGACGAGGATGGTGTATCCTATCATTCACAATGGCTTCAAGTCTGATGGTCATTTTCATCTTGTGCGTGTCAGCAAAGGTGCGCGGTGCTTTAACAATACCTCTCCTACCTTTCAATATCTTACACTTTCTTGATGATCAGACCATAACAAGTGTAGGGAAAAAAAAACCCAAACCACACCAAAACAAAATAAAAAAACAAACCCAAGTGTTAGGAAAAAACAGCTACCTTTTTCAGACCATATAGTTGCACAGTTGACAGTAAAGGTAAGGTAAAAATCCACCCCCTTTTCAAAGACAGTTAAGATGAATAAATCTCACACATTGAATCAAATCAAACTTAAGGAATCTTTTCAAACACTGAGACATTTCATGCACAAAACCACCAGACAGCTAGAAATGCTTTTCTAAATGTACAAAACTACCGACTGAAAAGTCTGAACAGGAAAAACGGCACACAAAACAGATTGAAACAAAGGAGACAGACACAGCACGTAAATTCAAGCACTCACAGAACGCAGTGTTGCTTCAACATCTTCAGTCCGCTGCTCTAGTTTGGCTCGTTCTGACAATGACGAATCTGTCGCAAGCTGAAACAACGATAAGCAAAAAGTTTTTAAAATACTTTTGACTGATTTCTCCTCAAACACCCTTTGCAGTCATCAGGGAACCCCACTTAAAGTTTTAGGCAATGTTGAATTACGAGCCCAACATTTTTTTTTTTTTTTTTTTTACACCACTTCACGTCAAAGCAGATTTCTCTGCGTGAAATTTGGGCTGCTCTCCCCGAGAAGGAGGTGACAAGAAGAAAAGGACCAAGGCTGGATAAAAAAGAGGGAATTCCTAGCACAGAATTTCCAGAAAGTGGAGATGCTATTTATACTGACAGGTCCCCAGCATACCCATGGGGAAAGGTGTTTATTTTACTGAGCAGCTTTTCCCTTCATATTGTCTACTAAACAAGAACCTCACAAATAGTCATCTATTTCCAAGTCCCTATAGCCCCAAACTCTCAACACTGCAGTCCATACAGTATAATAGGTTCTGGTCACACATACACCTAGATGAGTGTTCTTGATAAAAGCACAATCTTTGCAGTTCGTCGTCTTTAATTTGATTCAACCAAATGTCCATCTCTACATCTCAGGCATAAGTATTAGGCATTTGAAATATGCACAGAGACAGATCTATTCTACAGGACCAACATCACTTCAAATGTTTTGAAAGAGTCCAGCCTCTCCTTGCCTCTCTATGAATACATACATACATACAAATATACTGGATTCTTCACATAACAGATTTATATATAAGTTGATATAAATCTAAACTACGGAATGATACATCTTTCTCTTAACAGTCTGTTCCAAATTATTGATGCATCTACACATGCAACTGCAACTTCACGAACATTAAAAAATTTCTCGATCATACCAACACACACATAATTGAATCAGTATTCAGTGCAAGTGATCACTTTCCTGTCCACGTCATATAGTCTAAATCAGGAGCAGAAATCCCCTAAAGGGTCACAAATACATGTCACTTTGAGCACTTTCTTCAGATCATTTTTGCTCTTATCTCATGAATGTTCACAACATCATAGATCCTGAAAAAGCTGCTGACTACTGGTTAGAGGCTTCACTACAATATACAATAAATAATTCTATTTACAGCATATTCCTGAACCAAAATGGATAACACAAAAGAAACTGCTGAAATTTAGGTTCCTGGTGATAATCTTTTAGCGCTGTTAAAATGTCTAGAAATCATGTTTTAAAAGAGAGAAAATAAACTGACTACGGCATGAAGAGGCTTTACTTTGAAGATCTAGTATCTTCAAAACATGACACAAAACAATGTAGAAAGCAGTAGTCTATTGTTAAAGTACGTTCTCTTCTACTCAGTCATCATCTCTGACGGACACATCCCCTGATGACATCAATGCAGAGTCAACCACCATTGCAGACAACGATATTCCTAATCTTCAAACTAAACTGAAGAACTCTGAAAAATTAAATACATTATGCACTAAAAAAAAGTATAAAAAGAACTCAAAACTAACAATAGCATTAATATCAGTAACTGATGTGTTTTAATGCTCTAATGCATCTAAAACAGGTTTAGATGAAATAGATGGCAAAACACTGTAATTGTCCACTCCTGCAACCCCCCCAAAAAACAACAACAACAACCCCCCCCCCAGTTCCAAACAGAGTTCAAATATGCAAAAATCAATGATGAATTTTTCCCAGCTTGACACCCTGGGGGTCACCTGGAATTTGCACTCTGTCATAATCATCACACCTACGAATCACTGAGTACACACTGAGAGAAAGAGCTTGCATGTATGGCTGCTATTTTCATGTACTCGGCCAAACAGGCAGCCATACTCCAACTTCAAAGGATTTTTTCCTCCTTCAAAGGACAATACCATTTGTTATGCAAAGAGCTTGTTACTGTTGAACATGATCCTGACATAACATTTTAAAGCATAACAACATTTTCCTGTAGGCCTGCAAAAGTAGTCCATGTGTTGAAGCTGGGTAACAAATCTTAAGTTAATTCAAAAAGCCGCGTCTTTTTGATCTATTTTATCTAAGCCACAAGAAAAAGCCATCAATAAACATATCCACAGAGACCTTTGACCTTTTTACGCAAAAACCAATCATGGTTTAGGAAAAATCAACTCTTGCCACACAACATTAATCAGTTTAGTGAACTAATGGCTTAGTGGCAACGGTGATATAAAATTCTGTGGTTCCTGTTTCTTGACTCTGCAAAAGCTTTTGACCTCACTGACCATACACTACTGCTTGAAAAAACTTATGCAGATGATCATAAATGATCTCCAGTTAATAAAGCATCCTTTTTCAAGCATCCTTTTTCCCAAACCGCCAACAGGCATTTACGTATACACAAAAATAACCCCCAGGGCCTGTGAAATGTGGTGTTCCTCAAGGTTCTGTGCTTGACCCTTTTACATAACTGATCTGTATCAACCCCCTCCATCAACATATAAGTGAACTGTGTAAACTTTTCTATGATTCTACAGCATATCAGGCACTTAAATTTGAATGATATCTCTTGTTACTACAATGGATAAACTAACCAAAATGGTGTAACTTGAATCACAGGTCTTTTAATACCATAAAAACAAAGCTTATGCTTACTGCTACAAGGCAATGACATGAAAAAAAATTAACTCACCAGTTCCAAAAATTTACATTGAGGGGCTCCCTGTAGAAAAAGTTGGTTTTTTACCAGGCACTAGCTTTTTGCAATCAACATCAACTCAGTATGGAGTGAACATGTCAACAACTTGCACAAAATTCTATCTAAAAAAAAAAGGACCATATGTAAATTATATGAAACATGCATTAAATCTGCATGCCTCCAAAAAAGTTTCTATAAATATGCCCATACTCTGTTGTCCACCCATTCTGTTTCAACACTGTAAGACACTAATCTTCCCTAAAAAAGGTACAGACTAGTTTTTCTTCCATAAAATTGTTACAGTGCTGCAATATGATCATCATCATGCCTATGTTATAGATGCCGTTTCTCAAAGTTAACACTCTGGGGGGGAACCAAGTACACACACTCACTGATCCCATCTGGAAATCACCGTGAGACTGAAAGTATACACTGAATAAGAAGTCTGCACGTTTGACTCATTTCAAGAACCTAGCCAAATCTGCAAACCGATTTCAGAGAAATCATGCCTATGAAGAGGTTTTTTTGCCCTTTCTTAACTCCTAGAATATTTGTTTAAATTTATATATAGATAATATATATGTATTTTTATAAACTCCTATAATATGACACCACTCAAGAATGTCCAGGTTTTTAAGCGATGTTTAACTCCTATTCCCTCATTTAACCCTTTCGCTGCTATCATATTTTGCTCAGGCACATGCCGGACGAAACACAGAGAGAGCATTGAATCATGACGAACAGCGACCCTCAACCGAGCATTTCTAGCGACGGTTTCTGTGACGAACGCTGTTCAAGGACATCATCATTACATCATCCTCAACACCACTGATCATCATGCAATAATAACAGCGCAGTAAAGAGGTCAACAAAACCCCACAGAGGTCACCACCCACCTTGATGCGTTGGCGCAGGCTGTCGCGTTCGCTGGTCATGCGCAGCAGGTCGGCCACAGCGTCGTCACGCTCGTTCTCCACCTTGCGCAGCATGGCCTGCGCTGCAAGCGACGTCTTGGGCGAGGTCACCAGCTCCCTCCTCACCATCATCAGCTCCTCTTTCGTCTGGGGACGAGATAGCCTAGTGGTCAGAACATTGCCCTGGCAATTTGACGACCCGGGTTCGAGTCTGGTCAAGGGGATTTTTCTCCTGGAGTTTTTTTTTTTTTTTCTTCTTCTGGATTTAACATCAGTGCTGACTCCACTCTCCCCAAAAGTCCTTCAGATGAGACTTTAAATTGAGGCCCTGTGTGCAAACGCACGCAAAACATCTTGTGCACACGTTAAATCCTGTTCCGCTTTTCGTAAGAGTAGGCCATTGTGTGCCGGTGGGAACAGATGACATTTACAAAACTGCATACACACGGGGACTGGATGTAAAAAAGCACAAGTGAGCTTATTCCATTATCCTCAATATAAAAGAATAAAATCAAAAATATAAAAAAATCTAGGGGGCAACAGTCCGTGCAAACCATCATCACAGTAGGTAGCGCGCAGGTTAAATCCTGTTACGCTTTTTGTAAGAGTAGGCCTTTGTGTACTGGTAGGAGCAGATGACAAGACAAAAAAAACCCCAACTAAACAAACCTCCCCCCCCCAAAAAAAAACCCCCAGATGACAAGATTTACAAAACTGCATACACATGGGGACTGGATGTAAAAAAAAAGCACATGAGTGCTTCCTCCATTATCCTTGATATAAAAGAATGAATAAATAAAATAAAAATAAATTTAAAAAATAGCACAGAGAATTTTTTTTTTAAAAACCCATTTTATTTTGTGTCTTTTCTTTTTTCTATTTGCACACATCTATTCCAAATAAACTGCTCTGTTGTTTTTTCCCCCCAAACAGTTTAGTCTAATTATTAATTTTCAAACAGATATGTAAAGACACGCTCTCTCCAGTTGCTCATTTCTCACTTTTGCTGACACAAATCACCACATTGACATTATTGACAAAATAAAGTAAGAACAACAGGAATGATATTTTTGTTATTTACCTCCTGATACAAGGCATTCATCTTGTCCCGTTCTGCAGTCAACACAGTAACATTAGCCTGGACCTGTGAAAAGTACACGATACACAGAGTAGTAAACCTTACATGAACATTTATCGCGTATGTGAGACATCTTGAAACCAATGAAAGAAAATAGATCCCTACCTAATAACACAGCTTTACCATCCTTACTCACACATATACCTGCACACACACATGCATGCATGCAGGCACGCACACTTACACACACACACAAACAAACACACACACACACGCACGCACGCATACACAAACACACACACGCACGCATGCAAGCACGCACGCACGCACACACACACACGCACACGCACACAAACACAAAGTAGACTTTATTCTAACAATGGCATACATTACAAACAAAAACAAAAATTACTCAATTGCAGCTGTAAACATTTTATTCATATCCCCATTATTTTAGAGGTATATATTTGATTCAAGAAACCTGATATGAGCTGACATTCATCTATCAGACAGTACTGATCACACACACACATACACACACACACACACACATACAAACACACATTTTCCCTATCCCTCCCACACACATCCCCCTGCCCCCCACCTCTTTTTTTTTTTCCATCTCGTATGATTTTGAAGCAAAGTCCCCTACCCTCTACACACACACACACACTCACACACACACACACTCACACACACACACACACACACACACACTTACACACACACACATACACACACACAACACAGACACACACACACTTACACACACACGCACATACACACACACATACACACACACACACTTATACACACAGACACAGACACACACACACAGAGACTTACACACCTCAGCCACATATGCAAGATACATGTCCAACATATTTTGTTTTAAAACAGTTCATTTCCCATCTGCAAGCCAGAGAAACAATTTCTCTTATACAATAAAAATCTGTTTCATATCTTTTAACAAAAGACTGAAATTTTACCATCCCTTCATATACACCTAGACAACCAAGTTTCTTTTTTTCATATTGGAATAACTTTTGTTGTGCTTTTTCCACGATCTGATAACATTCTTGTAGTGACAGATGAAGTGTCAAATTTTCCACATCTATCAATTGTTTTGCCCCATTTTTTGCTAAAAATATCAACTTTTTCATTGTAATATATACCAGAGTGAGATAGAATCCAACAAAAAGTTATATCTGAACATAGTATAACTGTTGATCATATATTGATGTGCCGCATGCTGAAAAGATAGATACTTGTTCTTACCTCATCATCCTCATCAGAGATATTCAGTGATCCATTACTGAGGTATACATTTTTCAAATCATTACTGCACTGTCCTATTGGTTCTTTATTATGATTATTATGGACTTAAAAGTCATTTCCTTCTGTTGATTAGATTTTTCTCTTGTTGGTTATAGTTGTAAATAGTTTTATTGTTCATGCGTTAGATCTTGTTTAGAATTTGGAATTTTTACTATTCTGTATTGCAGAATTATGTACATTTGTTGTTATTTTATTTTACTTTTTTTCTATAACTGTTCTGTGTAGATTAAGTGAACTAACCCACTTCCCCACTTCCAAAACTCCTCCTCCTACCCCCGCCCCCCTCCCTACATACACACACACTCACACACCTACACTTTTTTTTTTTTTTTTTTTTTTTTTTTAAATGTCTAATATCACATTTTGTGAAAAGACGTAAAATGAATCGAACACCTCAGCCATGTGTCGTTCAAACTTGTCCAACAGGGACTTCAGTTCATCCCTCTCTCACACACACACACACACACACACACACACACACACACACACACACACACACACACACACACACACACCACACACTCACACACATGCACACGCACACACACACACACACACACACAGAGTTACACACCTCAGCCATGTGTCGTTCAAACTTGTCCAACAGGGATTTCAGTTCATCCCTTTCCCTTGTTACTCGGTACATCTCCCCATCGTCCACTGCATTCTGAAATGTACACACCCCACCCCACCTCAAACAATGAGAGAGAAGGCAACAAATGCTACAAGATCAGCCTCAGTAAATTTCGGCTAAGAGTCAGTGGCCTTAAAACACACGTGTGTGTGTGTGTGTGTGTGTGTGTGTGTGTGTGTGTGTGTGTGTGTGTGTGTGTGTGTGTGTGTGTGTGTGTGTGTGTGTGTGTGTATTGGTTTTCAAGTGAAGGTAACTCTAATGATAATACAGTGTTGATTCTAGGATTTCAAAAAACGGGGCCCAAGGGCCCCCTGAAATGAAAAAAAGGGGGCATTTGCCCCCTCCCCCCTTTTCTCTTCATAAAAAAGGGAACAAGTAATAAGTAGGTCTAGTATATTTTGCTCATAATACCGTTAGTACTCTGATTTCTGCTATTTTTCAAGAATGAGAAACAAAACAAACAAGATGGTATATAGGCAGACAGGATTTAATATACACCTTATGTATTGCAGCTGGTCTGTAAAATGATTTTCTTACACAGGAAAGAGAGTTTGGGGGAGGGGGGGGGGGAGGGGGGGGGGGGAGGGGGGGGGGGAGATTGGGACATAGATGGGAGGGAACATACTACATAGATACAGAAGGAGATGCATTGTTTGATTGAGAGAGAGAGAGACAGAGAAGAAGACGAGAGGAGAGGGTAGGAAGGAGAGAGAGAGAGAGAGAGGGGGGGGGGGAGGGAAGGAAGGAGAGAGAGAGTCAAAGTCATTTGTATTTCCAATTGAGTTGGAGGAGAGATGTAGATAAAAGAGCAGAGCTAAAATCAGTCTTACCTTCCCTCCCACGCCCCACAAGAGAGAGAGAGAGAGAGAGAGAGAGAGAGAGAGAGAGAGAGAGAGAGAGAGGGGGGGGATGTCAAAAGTCCATCTTGTATTTCCCATTCAGATTTGGAGGAGACTACTAGATTAGATCTAGATGAGAAAAGGGTTAAAGCCAATGTCAAGTCTTATCCCTTTCCCCACATGGGCACAGAGAGAGAGAGAGAGAGAGAGAGAGAGAGAGAGAGAGAGAGAGAGGAGAGAGAGAGAGAGTCAAAGTCAATTTTTTATTTCACTTTCAGAGTTAGAGCTCTAGATCTAGATGAGAGAGAGGTGAAAGCAATATCAAGTCTTGCCCTTTCCCCCTGCCATGAGGAAAGAGAGAGAGAGAGAGAGAGAGAGAGAGAGAGAGAGAGAGAGAGAGAGAGAGAGTGAGAGAGAGAGGAGAGAGAGAGAGAGAGAGATTTTCTGGTAAAGAGAGATCTAGATCTAGATGAGAAGAGGTGAAATCCAATATCAGTCTTTTTCCTCCCATGCAGTGAGAGAGAGAGAGGGGGAGAGGAGAGAGAGAGAGAGAGAGAGAGAGAGAGAGAGAGAGAGAGAGAGAGAGAGAGAGAGAGAGAGAGAGAGGGGGGGGGGGTGGAGTCAAAGTCATTTTGGATATCCAGCCGATAGTCTACCCTATGCCATCATTGTTGTTGCCAAGCACAGGCTACTTGTCCAGCCAGATCTGAAAAACCGCCTTGAAAACTCGTAGGTCTATCAGCTTTGAACCCTGCTGGGTCGCCGCTCCTTCCACAAACACCACTAAAGATCTCTGTCACAATGACGTCACTTGTGTCAGGAGTCACGGCTCCTTTGAAAAATGACGTAATGACGTAAATGAGTAGGGAAATGACGTCAGACCAGCCGCTTTGTGATGGTTGTGACGACTGTAGGCGCTGATCAGTGCATCCTGCTGTCCCTGGGGTATCACCATAATGGCCAACGCATGTAGCGCTATTTTGAAACTATACAAACGGCAGTTGCGGGGGCGCACTGTTTGTTCAAATATGCGCTATCCACAGTTTTTTTGCGTCGTTAGGGCGCACTGGTCACATTATTTTGCGGCAAAGTTGAAAAAAATGCGGGAATCCCGCAAGGGCGCACCCTAGAATCAACACTGATAATATATGCCCTTCATGCTGAAATGAGAGAGAGAAGAGAGAGAGAGAGAGAGAGAGAGAGAGAGAGAGAGAGAGAGAGAGAGAGAGAGAGAGAGAGAGAGAGAGAGAGAGGGGAGAGGGAGGGGTGAGATGAGTGGGAGAGAGAGAGAGAGAGAGAGAGAGGAGAGAGAGAGGAAGAGAGAGAGAGAGAGAGAGAGAGAGAGAGAGAGGACTTCAGGTTCAAAAACCAACACTTCCTAACACTTTCAAATATCAAACACCATCCATCTGAGATTCACAACACACATTAAATGACAATCAAGGCAGCATGATTAAAAAAATTTCTATGGTACATTTTTCATTCTAAACATCTCTCTCTCTCTCTTACTCTCTCTCTCTCTCTCACTTCCTCCATCCTCCCATCACCCCCCCCCCCCCCAAAACCTTCAACTTCATCCTTTCCCTTTCTCCTTTTCACAGCATGTTGCACACAGCACACAAACCCAACATCACTCAGTCCAGAGTGCTAAATTTAGCGTGCCCTTTCCTTTTACCTAGTCCCAGAGTGGTCAGTTCCTGCTATAAATAGTACCAGCTGACCCTACCTTGGCTGGGATGGGATGGGATGGGATAATTAGCAGCTGAGAGGAGCTGAAAGTGAGGGAAACTGACTGCTGTGGTTGCTTGTTTGTCTGTCCTACCTTGACAGGGGTTGCTCTGGAGGGTGTAGCCAATCTGACATTTCTCTCTCTGTGTCTCTCTCTCACTTCCTCCTCCACCCCCCCCCCCCCCCCCAACTTCATCCTCTTCCTTTTCTCCATTTCACAGCATGCTGCTGTTTGTCTGTCCTACCTTGACAGGGGTTCCTCTGGAGGGTGTGGCCAATCTGACATTTCTCTCTCTCTGTCTCTCACTCACTTACTCCATCCTCCCATCCCCCCCCTCCAAACCTTCAACTTCATCCTCTCCCTTTCTCCATTTCACAGCATGTTGCTGTTTTTCTGTCCTACCTTGACAGGGGTTGCCCTGGAGGGTGTAGCCGATCTGCGTAGTGACTTCAGGTTCTCGTACTCCTTCTTGTAGTACTCCTTCTCCTCCTCCAGAACCCGGATCATGGCTTCATGGTGAGCCAGTGCCTGGGGAATGAGGGAAAATGCTTGTGGGTGAACACACGTGCACACACACACACACACACACACACATACATAAAGCTTTGTGAAGCTACAAGGCCCAGTGAAGGTGAACAGAGCTTTGTTCCATAACAAAAATTGAAAGGCATGGAGACATCAATGAAAATAGATACGTGATGCTCCACCACAAAATTTATTTATTTATTCTTTTATATTGAGGATGATGGAATAAGCACTCATGTGCTTTTGTACATCCAGTCCCCGTGTGTATGTAGCTTTTTGTAAATCTCGTCATCTGTTCCCACCAGCACACAATGGCCTACTCTTATAAAAAGCGGAACAGGATTTAAGTGTGCTCAAGATGTTCTGCGTGCGTTTGCACACAGGGCCTTGGTTTATAGCTCATCTGAAGGACTTGTGGGGAGAGTGGAGTCAGCACTGATGTTAACTCCAGGGGAAAAATCCCCTCGAATGGGAATCAAACCTGGGTCGTTTTTCGTTAGAAAAGTTACTCCTTTTACTGCAAAATAAAAA
>CM060321.1:7382421-7387421 GCA_030674155.1 Stramonita haemastoma | reverse complement strand
AACCTTTAGATTACTAGTCCAACGCCCTAACCACTAGGCTACAGCGGCGGCTAAGAGACGAGGGGGGGGGGGGGGGGTGTGAAGTCAAAGGTCATGCATGATGTGTCAGGAGGGACGGGATAGCCCAGTGCACAAATCCAACATCACTTAGTCCAGAGTGCTAAATTTAGCGCGCCCTTTCCTTTTACCTAGTCCAAGTGTGGTCAGTCAGTTCCTGCTATAAATAGCACCAGCTGGACCCCCCCCATCTGGGCTGGGATGGGATGGATTAATTAGCAGCTGAGAGGAGCTGAAAGTAGGAGAAACTGACAGCTGTGGAACACGAGAGATGACAAGGGGGTGAAGTTAAAGGGCATGTCTGAATGATGTGTCAGGAAGGACTGGGATAGCCTAGTGGTCAGAAGATTGCGCTCGTAATTTGATGACCCGGGTTCAATTCCTGTTTGAGGGGATTTTTTTTCCCCTGGAGTTAACATCAGTGCTGACTCCACTCTCCCCAAAGTCTTTCGGATGAGACTATAAACCGAGGCCCTATGTGTGAACACATGCAGAACATCCTACGCACACATTAAATCCTGTTCCGCTTTTAATAAGAGTAGGCCATTGTGTGCCGGTGGGAACAGATGACATTTACAAAACTGCATACACACGGGGACTGGATGTAAAAAAGCAGACGTGCTTATTCCATTATCCTCAATATATAAGAATAAATAATAATTTAAAAAATAACAAAATAAAATCAAAATCAGTCATCTTCAGAACAGTTTGTATTCTATGCATGTTAAAGTTAAGAGTAGTGTGAGGGTTTAATTACCTGTATATTAAACAAACAAACGAACAAAAAAAACCCCCTACCTGTATATTCAGGTGAGAAATCATGCGTTCGTTGGAGCGGTTCTTGGATTCCAAGGCCACCACATCGGATGACCGGCCCCCGTCCAGCATTCTGCTCAGGCGTTCTATTTCCTCATCCCTGCCTTCAATCTGAAACACACACACACATACAGGACAATTAACTACTGTTCTCTTGATGTTTTACCTGGGACACAAAGAAAACAACACGCTTTGAGAACACACTTGTTATATGGCTATCCATACGAAATAAAACACACTTTAAGATTACACTTTTCAATCTGCAGTACACACACATAAAGGACAATTAACTACTGTTTTCTTGTTGTTTAAACCTGGGAGACAAAGAAAATGACACGGTTTGAGAACACACTTGTTATCTGGCTATCCATATGACATAAAACACACTTTGATATTACACTTTTCAATCTGCAACACACACACACATACAGGAAAATAAACTTTAAAAATACACTGTTTTCTTGTTGCTTTAACCTGGGAGACAAAGAAAATGACACACTTTAAGAACACACTTATTATCTGCAATCCATATGAAATAAAACACACTGTGAGATTTTTTTTTTCCCCTTTCACAAAGAAACATGAAGAAAAAACACACAGACACACGCAGGAGTCTTATTTTGTAGAAAAAAGTGAAAAATTTTCCAGTTCACCCTCTTTACTTTAAAGTGTGCACTTAAAACAATGGATACTGTTAATAATGCACACATATCGCTATCAGTAAAAATATTCAACAGCTTCAAAACTTGATTACCCATTAAAAAAAAGAATCATGCTAGTCTAAAAAAACAACAACCAAAACAACACACACACATCACAATCAAACACTAAAATGCACACACATACCTGCATGTGCACACCCCCATACACCCCCCCCCCCCCACACACATACATGCACACCCACTTGCACACATACAGCTATCACAAATTTACTAAACAAATGTCAAACAAACAAAACCATAAAAAAAACCCCTGCACTCCAAAAAATAACCATTATAAACAATTTTCAATAATACAACTCCATATCAGAAAATCCTCTTAACAAAAAAAAAAACCCTCAACAAACTGTAAACTATACACAATATATAAAAAACACACCCTAAAACAAAACCACAAAAGTTTCCACACAAAAACTACGAAAAGAACACAAAACACTTTGTTTCTGCAAGATTTAGCACTATATATAAATTCCACGTATTATCATCATCATTATTAACAACACAGCTACCTGAAAAACACAATAAACAACACACACACTCTTGCCTAGCACCCAACTGAAAACCCCACAGCGGGACCTTTCAGCACCCACACCCATCCAAACTCAAAACGAGCAAGTCTGAACACAGCGGAAGGGACCTAAGCTAACCCAAGTCTCTGATCTACCCGCGCTTCTCTCTCTTTCTCTCCCCACCCCTTTCTCTTCCTTCCTCCCTCCTTTCTCTCTCTCTCTCCCCTATACCTCTCTCTCCCACGATAGTAGCAAGGGGTCTAACTGCCTTGTCCACCTTGATTGAGATTATCAGGGGGGTAGGAGATAGTGGCCCCCCAGTCATTAACTTCTTTGCTGACCCTGCTTGATCCATTGGGGACGTGCCACCAATGGTATTTTAAGCCAGGTGCCTTTTAGAGTCTCTCGGAGGTCGGTTTCAGGTGATTAGGTAAGTAATCGTTTTTTTTTTTTTTCTGGTTGTATACCCTTCTTTTAAGTGGAGAGTAGAGTAGTTAGGGTGTGTGTGTGTGTGGAGAGAGAGAGAGAGAGAGAGAGAGAGAGAGAGAGAGAGAGAGAGAGAGAGAGAGAGAGAGAGAGAGAGGAGAGAGAGAGAGAGGAGAGAGAGAGAGAGAGGGTGTGTGTGTGTGTGTGTGTGTGCGTGTGTTGTGTGTGTGTAGTGTGTGTGTGTGTGTGTGTGTGTGTGTGTGTGTGTGGTGTGTGTGTGTGTGTGTGTGTGTGTGTGGTGTGGTGTAGTGTTGTGTGTGTGTGTGTGTGTGTAGTGTGTGTGTGTGTGTGTGTGTGTGTGTGTGTGTGTGTGTGTGTGTGGTGTGTGTGTGTGTGAGTGTAGTGTGTGTGTGTGTGTAGAGTGTGTGTGTGTGTGTGTGAGTCTGTGTGTGGACATACTTATCTTTACATGTGCACACACACACACACACACACACACACACACACACACACACACACACCACACACACACACACACACACACACACACACACACACACACACGCATATCCTCTCTTCTCTTGTCTTTCACTCTCCTAACCAGGGCAATTCCTCACTGAAACAGAGTGCTGATCAAGTACCCATCCAGAAAAGTTGAAACAGCAAACGTCACCACAGGGACACACTGCACCAACTATTGTGCAGAAACCCAAGCCCTGAAACAAGCTGCCACCATGGTCAGACACTCCAAAGATGAATGTCAGCAAGTAGTTTTTTTCACTGATGCCCTGTCAGTCCTACAAGCTCTGTCTGCAGACAAAGAGACAGAACTCCAACAGGAACTACAGCTCCTTACACAAAACAAACATGTTATGCTGCAATGGATCCCTGCCCATTGTGGCATGCCTGGCAATGAACAGGCTGATGAACTTGAGAAACAAGGGGCACAGAAAGAACAGTGTGAAAGCAGCCTCACCTTCCATAAAAAGAAGACAATGATCAAATCAACGGCCTAACCTAGAGTAGAAAAGGACAACTACCACCATCTCAATAGAGAAGAAGTCATAATTAAAAAAAAAAGTCATAATTCTAACACTCCACACTGGGCACAACAGACTAAACCACCATATGTCCACAAAGCTGAAACTCGCTCCTTCTCCCCTGTGTGCCTGTGGTAAAGAAAACCAGACAGGCGAGCACATTCTTCAGAGGTGTACGCTATTCAGCGACCTGAGGAAGAAAGTGTGGCCAACAGAGATAACCCTACAGACCAAGCTAGTTGTACGGCCCACAAGAGGAGCTGGAAAGGACAAGCCATTATTTTTCCCAGACACATCTGACGGTGCAAAGTGAATGAGAGAAGAAAGAGAAGAACAGACAGAATACAAGACAATCCATTTTGTCTCTCTAATCCTACCCTTCCTGAGGTTTAGTGACTTTCGAACGAGCGGGCAGACAATGCTGAGACCCTGCTTTTATGTTCCCGTATAAAAGACTGAAGAGTGCACAAAGGTGACAGGTTTTACGCTGATCCCATCTGCATGGAAGAACAGCCTCTGCTGTAAATTTGACACCGCGTAAGGAACACTGCAGCGCGGCACTTGATGGCTCTCCTGATAACAAGTCTTAACCTATTCTCATTTACAACAGGCCTAGGCCAAAAGTTGTGTCAGTTATTGATATCAGCTCATTGCCAAGGCCTACACTAAAATGTTGTGATGTTGTAAAATGTTGTGTTGAGATTGCCTTCAGCCATGACATGCTCTTAACAGAACAACATGCACTCTCCTTTAAAGGAGAATAAATCTTCTGAAGTCGGAGTATGGCTGCCTACATGGCGAGGTACTTGAAAATAGTCATACACGCAAACTTCTCATTTAGAAGTGTGCAGTTTCAATCTCACAGTGATTCCCAGGTGGGATTAGTGAGTCAGAGTGCACATTCTGGGTGACCCCCAGAGTGTTAAGCTGGGGACAACAACAACATTTACAACTTTGTCAGTGTCTAAAACAACAAAACTACAATAACAACAGACCCATCGAGTAGTTGTTTTTTTTTTAATTTAAATCTTTTTTTTTTCTTTTACTGGTTTTCTGAGGACTGTTTTGCCTGCATCTTCATGGTAAAATACAGCAACTCCATTTTTAAAAAAAGTTTCAACAACAACAAAATGATGAAAAGGAGATTGAAAAAAGAAAAGGAAAGGGAAGTAGGGGTGTTATACCTAATTAAATGCATGAAATTTGATCTTTCCTATGAAACAAACATGCTGCGTTGATAAATAAAACACACATCATAAATCATCCTTCTAATGCACCAATCTACAAACACTTAAGACCCACTGCAGTTTATACCAGGCCCACTGACATCAATCAATTCAGCGAATATATTACGCAGACACACATCTTGCCATGCACACCTAGGCAAACATTCTGATGTTTGAACAGTCAGAATGAGCTGTATATTTGAATAT
>CM060321.1:7342421-7379921 GCA_030674155.1 Stramonita haemastoma | reverse complement strand
TCATCATCATTACAATCCTTGTTATCATCACTGCTAATATCTTCTTTTTTTCTTAGAAGTTTTGGGGGGACTGCTAATACCATAATGGTTTGTATAATTAGCACTATTACTTTTACTAAGGCTTTTTCTGTCTTCTGATTGGTTTCAAGCTAATTCTACGAGACCTGTTTACATAGAAATTTTGTGAATACTAAAACACTGTCATTAATGATGACTGGTTACAATATGTATAGCTCATTGTAAATATCATGAAGCAGAAATTTTCAGAATTCCCTTTATAAACACACACATACCATTACTTATGTGGACGCTTTTGCAGACATTTGCACATTACAAGAAAAGAGTTCTGGATGATGCAATAAAGTTTTTCTTTCACAAAAGAGGGTACTTTTGTTTTTAACAATGTGCATTATATTATTTTGCTCTCAGCTTTGATAAGGTGGAGGCCTGTTCTAAATTCACTTCCTAGAGCCTCACCATACTCATTGTACACTTTATCAATTTCCACAGAGTGACAGAAGACCCTTTTATTTTATTTTAAACATTTTTATTCATTTATTCTTTTATATCAAGGATAATGAAATAAGCAGTCGTGTACTTTTTTTTTAATATCCAGTCCCTTTTTTACATCCAGTTCCCTTGTATATACAGATGTGTAAATGTTATCTGTTCCAACCGGCACACAATGGCCTACTCTTAATGATGACTGGTTACAATATGTATAGCTCAATGTAAATATCATGAAGCACACGGTATATACTGGCATGCATGTGTGTCAGTATGAATACACACACACACTGGCCCATCAAAGCATCAGTGATGCCCCCATCTGACCCAAGACCTGTGGAGTTGATCAATTAATTTCCGGTCAAGCTGCACTTTCAGGCAAAAAAAAAAAAGACTGACAGATTGATTGACTGATCGACAAATTTTCCATCAAACTGCACTTTGGGGTGGAAAAACAGACTGATTGATTGAAAAACTAATTTTTGATCAAGTTGCATTTCCAGAAAAAAAAAGAAGACTGACAGATTGATTGACTAATCGACAAATTTCCCCATCAAACTGCACTTTGGAGGGGTGGAAAAACAGAATCATTGATTGAAAAACAAATTTTTGATCAAGTTGCATTTTCTAGGTGAAACGAACTGGGCAGGTCGATCAAGTCAGACCTGCCAATGTACCTGGCTTAAAGTATCGATCGATGCATAGCCACTCCTGAAAAAGAAAAACCCTCCCTTGCAACGGAGACCAAAGACACCATTAGATTGTCTGCAATTTTTTTTGTGTGTGTGGTCTAGCTATGTGTGCACTGGACACCTTTATAGCTCCATGAGGGGGAATAAATTTCAATGTGAATGGCTCTGATTTTCTGGTTTTATGACCTCTTGCGCTCTGTCTCTGACTTTATTGATATGTGTGTGTGTGTGTGGTGTGTGTGTGTGTGTGTGTGTGTGTGTGTGTGTGTGTGTGTGTAGTGTGTGTGTGTGTATGTGTATGTGTGTGTGTGTGTGTGTGTTGTGTGTATGTGTGTGTGTGTGTGTGTGTGTGTGTGTGTGTGTGTGTGTGTGTGTGTGTGTGTGTGTGTGTGTGTGTGTGTGTGTGTGTGTGTGTGTGTTGTGTGTGTTGTGTGTGTGTGTGTGTGTGTGTGTGTGTGTGTTGTGTGTGTGTGTGTGTGTGTGTGTGTGTGTGTGTGTGTGTGTGTGTGTGTGTGTGTTGTGTTGTGTTGTGTTGTGTACTAAGTATGTGTGTGTGTTGTGTGTGTGTGTTGTGTGTGTGTGAATGAGTGAATGTGTGTGTGTGTGTGTGTATGTGTTGTGTGTGTGTTGTGTGTGTGAATGAATGAGTGAGTGAGTGAGTCAGAGAGAGATAGAGATGAGAGAGAGAGAGAGATGAGAGAGAGAGAGAGGTGGAGATGAGAGAGAGAGAGTGAGAGAGAGAGAGAGGGGGTATATACTGGCATGCATTTGTGTCTGTATGGGCATGGGTGCATACACACACACGCACACACATACACACACATATATATGTTAATATGCAGTATATAGCACAGAGAAAGGGAGATGGAGGAAAGTGAGGGAGGGAAAAAGGAGGGGGGGAGAGAGGGAGGAGAGAGGAGAGAGAGAGAGAGAGGAGAGAGAGAGAGAGAGAGAGAGAGAGAGAGAGAGAGAGAGAGGAGAGGAGAGAAGAGAGAGAGAGAGTGAGAGAGGAGAGAGAGGGAGGAGAGAGAGAGAGAGAGGAGAGAGCAAGAGCGAGGAGAGCGAGAGAGAGAGAGAAAGAGAGACACACACACACACACACACACACACACACACACACACACACACACACACACACACACACACACACACACACACACACAGAGAAACAGAAAGACAGACAAACAGAGATACAGACAGACATACATACAAACAGACAGAGAGAAAGAGAGGGGGGTGGGGGCAGAGACAGAGACAGAAAGAAACAAAGTGCACATGTTAAGTCTATGAACCGAGTGTGTTCATATCAGTACATCATGTGAATCCACCAAAGCACCTTTCTTAAAACCCACTCGAAAACTCTTAACGAAACAAAACATCCTCTTATCACAGTGTGTCTCCTCTTGTAGCTAGAATGGAAGAAAGGGGAGGACTTTTCAAGATGATCAAACACAGCGATTAAGAAAAAAAGCCCAAGACACAGCTAGTAATTCTTCAGTTTGCACACATACAGAATGTCACACACACACATACGCACACGCGTGTGTGTGCACACACACACACATACACACATGCACACACACACGCATGCACACACACACACACGCATGCACACACACACACACGCATGCACACACACACACACACACGCACATGCACACACACATATACGTACATGTGCACACAGACACACACACTTCTGTTTTAGGGTCGTCTGGTATCACTTTAAGTGGAAAGACGTTAAAATTGAAGACTTACACACACACACACATCTCCCCCCCCCCCACACTTTCGTCTTTATCATACACCGAGTCTGCCCTCATTTTACAATTCATCATTCCTTACTGATACTAGTTAATCACTCCCAGTATATAACAGTTTATCATTCCCCTACATTACATACATGACCAAAAAAAAGAAATCATAACCCATCGTAGTACCTGTACCTGTCGGAACAGGCACTACTCTCATCCATTACGCACAACCCACTGGCTCCCTTTCCACCACTGCATTAGTGGGTAAATAATAGTCCTCTGTGCTTTTAGTCCCATCCCCCCTAGGCAAACAGCAGGTGCCATTAACTCTTTGTTCTGCTTCGCTGCCCCCCCCCCCCCCCCCCCCCCCCCCCCCCCCCCCCCTGCAGGGATAGGTAGGTTCCAATAAAAGGAACCGAGCCCCGGTTCATTGTTTCGAGCCCGGTTCAGTGTTCTGTCTTCATCATTACTGTATAAGGCTTTTTGCCTTTATATCACTTTTGCATGAGGTTTCTTTGACTTTTTTCTTCTTCTGGCATTTGCCTCTACCACTACTGCTGCTGCTGCTGCTAACTCCCTTTTGAGTATTCTCTTTCATCTGTATGATGTCAACACGGTTGTAAAGCCTGTGTTTCGTAATGTGATTTTTTTTTTTTAACCCTTAATGTCCCTTGCATGAAGATTCTGTTTGGCTCCCCCCCCCCCCCCCCTTTTGGAGGTGGTTCTTCCCCCCCCCCCCCCCCCCCCATCCTTTTCGAGGTATTGCTATGTGCAGAGGACTGACTGACTCAATGATTTATAGGAAGCATAGAAATATCGATGCTCGTAGGGAATGGGTTAACAAGTGCAGCATATTGAACGAACGTTTGATTTATTGAGCCCATAGTAATCTCCCAGCCTGTAGGCCATGATTGTGACATACACCAAGAGGGAAGAAAATTGAGCAGAGGGTTGTTAAAAAATGGTATCACATGACCAATGACGATGACTATAACATTTTTCATATACCCTGCAAATGAGTACTGTTATGTGAAAACAAAGCTTCACTGAATGCATTGCCTTGTATAGTTTTGTGTTTGTACATTGAGAAAAGAGAGAGAGAGAGAGAGAGAGAAGAGAAGAGGGAGGATGAGAGAGAGAGAGGAGAGAGAGAGAGAGAGAGAGAGAGAGAGAGAGAGGGGAGAGATGAGAGAGGAGAGAGAGAGAGGAGAGAGAGAGAGGGGGGGGGGAGGAGAGAGAGAGAGAGAGGGGGGGGGGGGAGGAGAGAGAGAGAGAGAGAAAGTGACAGAGAGAGGGAAAAAAAACATGAAGTGCTTAACACACATCTGAATCCACATGATTTCCTTATCCTAACTTCCTGCATCAATATATTGTGCACAATGAGAGTGAGTACACACTTACAACTCTGCCCGCCCCCCCCCCCCCAATCAATCAATCCATGGATACCTATATTTTTGCATGTCACTGTTTAGGATAGCTATTCACACACTCATGAATCCAGGAACACAGATAGTATCTGTGGGAATCAATAACGATAATGATTGAAAACAAAAACCCCCAAACAAAGCATGATTGGAGTTCTTTGTCCAATCAATACATGGGTTGTCCCGAAGCATTGTCACAAGTCATAATTGATTCTTCGGCCCACAATTTTCCTCGTACTTGGAGTTGATGCATATTTTAACAGCAGTAATGTACATCAGTGTTTTCTCCTTCCATCCACAATGCCATAACTCTGTTACTGACAACAATCAGCACAATGAAAGTGCTTGATTCAAGAACTCAATGCCCCCTCAGAGGTTGTGTATTATTCATTTAACTACATTTTGCACAGAATGTGGTTAAGCATGCATGAAACGGAGCAAAGTATGCACCCATTCACACACACACATAGACACACACACACGCATGCACGCACACACACACACACACACACTTTCTCTCACTTTCAGTCTGTGTCTCTCTCAGAACAGGACCATCAGTGCAAATGTGTGCATGACCACACTCCAATGACATTTGCACACACACACTTACACACACACGCACGCACACACACACACACTTTCTCTCTCTCTTACACACACACACACACTTTCTCTCTCTCTCTCACTCTCTCTCACACACAACACACACACATACACACACACACACACACACACACACACACGCACACACTCTCTCTCACATAGAAAGCGAGCACAGCCCAGATTCCCAAAGGGATCAGTCAGAGACTTAAAGTTAAACACAAGCACCAACCTGTTTCCACAGATTAGCAATAGTAAAACAAAGTTACTACTGAAGTAACTCGCACTCAAACAGGCGCCACAGTCAAACAAACTCCGCCTCCCTATTACACTTTCAAACCACACAGATAAGCTAATGTTCAAAGATAGAGACATGGAGGGTGGGGAAAGTTACAAGGGGAAAAGGTGTGGGGGGTATGAGTGAGAGTGAGAGTGAGAGTGAGAGAGAGTGAGATTGAGAGAGAGAGAGAGAGAGAGAGAGAGAGAGGGAGAGGGAGAGAGAGAGAGAGAGAGAGAGAGAGAGAGAGAGAGAGAGAGAGAGAGAGAGAGAGGTGTTGTGTGTGTGTGTGTTGTGTGTGTGTGTGTGTGTGTGTGTGTGTGTGTGTGTGTGTGTGTGTGTGTGTGTGTGTGTGTGTATGTGTGTGTGTGTGTGTGTGTGTGTGTATGTGTGTGTGTGTGTGTGGTGTTATGTGTATGTATGTATGTGTGTGTGTGTGTTGTGTATGTGTGTGTGTGTGTGTAGTGTGTGTGTGTGTGTGGCGTGCGTGTCGTGTGTGTGTATGCGTGTGTGTGCTGTGCTGTGTGTGTGTTGTGTGTGTATGTGTGGTGTTATATATTATATGTGTGTGTGTCTGTGTCTGTATGTCTATGTGAGTGTGCGTGCATGGACCCTTCAGCCAAGAAGGCCACAATGACGACAGACACAGACAGCTGATAAGACAAAAGTGAAAAGGTCGATCGAAGTGTATTGAACCGAGGGGGGAGCTTGAGAAAACAGAGAGAAAGAGAGAGAGAGAGAAAGCAGTGGCTTACCCACACCTCACTGACAGACCCTGCCCCTCTAACACCCGGTATTAACATGGCATACTAGTAAAGTTCCACCACCACCACCACCACCACCATCGCAGTGGTGCAAGTGTGGGCATGCATGCTGGGCTTTATTTTAGCGGTTTATATCTCTCTCTCTCTCGTTTTTATTGCTCTCTTGGCCTTCTCTCTGTCTGTGATCTCTGGCCAGACTGTGTTTAGTCCCTGTTGAGGTCTAACAGTAGTGACTTTCTGGCTGACGTTATCTGGTGAAGGTTTTAGGTAGGAGAGGGGGTTTTGTGGCATATGGGAATGTGCGGTGTAGGTGGTTTTTTTGTGTGTGTGTGTTTGTCTTTAACGGTGCTTTAGTGTTGTTTGCGTTATCATGGTGTACGGTATGCGTACATATCAAATTCTTGAGCATGCATGCGCATATATATATACAAATTAATATATATAGATATATATATATATACATATATAAATATATATATATTATAATATACATGCACATAATATTCTTTCTCTCTCTCTCTCTCTCTCACACACACACACACACACACACACACACACACACACATACACACACATACACACACACAGTGTACAACCACACACACACGTGTGTGTGTGCATGCGCACATACACATTCACACATCTTCTCCCTGTCTCTTTCTTTCTCTCTCTCTCTCTCTCTCTCTCTCACACACACACACACACACACACACACACACACACACACACACACACACACACACACACACTCTCTCTCTCTCTCTCTCTCTGCCTCTCTCTTGACAGAAAGAACAGTTGACTATACATATCTACATATAAACAAAAAAGCTATTCAGTTTCAATATTTGACTACATGATTATACTATCCGGTTGCATACACTCTGACACAGCAAAACTAAAACACAAGACGTTCAGTGCACACCAAGAGCTGACTGAATTTTTTTTTTCAAAAAGCAAATAAATCCCTCAAATACAGCAATTCACATAAAATCATTTCTTCCTAACAAACAAACAAAAAGAATTGAAAGACACAACACAGGTACACTGATCAATCAAAGATGCCAAGTGTACTCAAGAAACACATAGCACATACAAATTCACTCTGATAAAATAATCAATATAAAGAAATGTCAAACATGGAAAAAAAACAACACCCAAACCCAACAACTAAAACAGCACCTTGCACAACACATTCATCAATCACAGATGCCAAACTAAGTGAACTGAAGAAAGACAGATTACATTGTACACATACATTCACTCTAAAACCCACCACAACAGAGCAACAACAAACAGCAACAAACATAACCCAGAAAACATGTATATAATGACATCAACTAAACAGCACCTTGCACAACACATTCATCAATCACAGATGCCAAACTAAGCCAATTGAAAAAAGACAGATTACATTGTACATGCACATTCACTCTAAAACCCACCACAACAGAGCGACAAAACAGCAAACAAATATGACCCAGAAAACAGGTATAAAAAATAATATCAACTAACCTGGCCAACAATACAGCTTTCCTCTTGGCTATCACACACACAGCTACCAACGCCGCCACAGCACAAAGTGCCTGACACAATGATCTGCCATTACCGGCTTGAGCTAATCTACCCGCCATACACTTGACTCCGCCCACACGACCCACCTCCACCAATCACGGAGCTCCAGCCCCCTTTACCCTGACCTGTCAATCACCTGTTGTCAAGGCCTGGGCTTCCGTAGTGACAGACAGGTCCTCCCTCCCACACACAGCTCTGGTGACTGTGTTTGTGTTAGTCTTTACTCTTATTCCCTGCCTGTTAACCTTTCCTGGGGTTTTCACCCATACTCAGGATCCATGTCTGTCAACTTGGGATATATATCTGTACATCTCTGTCTGTCAACTTGGATATCTGTACATCTCTGTCTGTCGACTTGTATATCTGTACATCTCTGTCTGTCAACTTGGATATCTGTACATCTCTGTCTGTCAACTTGGATATCTGTACATCTGTCTGTCAACTTGGATATATATCTGTACATCTCTGTCTGTCAACTTGGATATCTGTACATCTCTGTCTGTCAACTTGGATATCTGTACATCTATGTCTGTCAACTTGGATATCTGTACATCTATGTCTATCAACTTGGATATCTGTACATCTATGTCTGTCAACTTGGATGTCTGTCGACTTGAATATCTGTACATCTATATCAACTTGGATATCTGTACATCTATGTCTATCAACTTGGATATCTGTACATCTATGTCTGTCAACTTGAGTATCTGTACATCTATGTCTGTCAACTTGGATAACTGTACATCTATGTCAACTTGGATATATCTGTACATCTCTGCCTGTCAACTTGGATATCTGTACATTTCTGTCTGTCAACTTGGATATCTGTACATCTATGCCTGTCAACTTGGATATATTTGTACATCTCTGTCTGTCAACTTGGATATCTGTACATCTCTGTCTGTCAACTTGGATATCTGTACATCTATGTCTGTCAACTTGGATATCTGTACATCTATGTCTATCAAATTGGATATCTGTACATCTATGTCTGTCAACTTGGATATCTGTACATCTCTGTTTGTCAACTTGGATATATATCTGTACATCTCTGTCTGTCAACTTGGATATCTTTACATCTCTGTCTGTCAACTTGGATATATATCTGTACATCTCTGTCTGTCAACTTGGATATATATCTGTACATCTCTGTCTGTCAACTTGGATATCTGTACATCTCTGTCTGTCAACTTGGATATTTATCTGTACATCTCTGTCTGTCAACTTGGATATATCTGTACATCTCTGTCTGTCAACTTGGATATTTATCTGTACATCTCTGTCTGTCAACTTGGATATATCTGTACATCTCTGTCTGTCAACTTGGATATCTGTACATCTCTGTCTGTCAACTTGGGTATATATCTGTACATCTCTGTCTGTCAACTTGGATATATCTGTACATCTATGTCTGTCAATTTGGATATCTGTACATTTATGTCTGTCAATTTGGATATCTGTACATCTCTGTCTGTCAACTTGGATATCTGTACATGTCTGTCTGTCAACTTGGATATATGTACATCTCTGTCTGTCAACTTGGATATCTGTACATCTCTGTCTGTCAACTTGGATATATATCTGTACATCTCTGTCTGTCAACTTGGATATTTATCTGTACATCTCTGTCTGTCAACTTGGATATATCTGTACATCTCTGTCTGTCAACTTGGATATCTGTAATCTCTGTCTGTCAACTTGGATATCTGTACATCTCTGTCTGTCAACTTGGATATATCTGTACATCTCTGTCTGTCAACTTGGATATATATCTGTACATCTATGTCTGTCAACTTGGATATATATCTGTACATCTATGTCTGTCAACTTGGATATATCTGTACATCTCTGTCTGTCAACTTGGATATCTGTACATCCATGTCTGTCAACTTGGATATATGTCTGTATATCTCTGTCAACTTGGATATCTGTACATCTCTGTCAACTTGGATATATCTGTACATCTCTGTCTGTCAACTTGGATATCTGTACATCTCTGTCTGTCTTCTTTCATTTGTTTTTCCCTTGATCCTGGTTGGATATAAAAAAAAGAAACAACAACAACCCCCCCCCCCCCCCTCCTAAAACCACAAAACTGATAGCTGACTAAGGAGAATAAAAAAGCACTACAGAGTTAGGTATGGTCGTTATCACCATTTTAGGGTATTGCCTGCTTCAAAATCTAGGAGTGAAATCATTCATTTAGGTGCCTTTTTTCTATGTCAAATAAAACCGATTCTAGCAAAAATGTTTATAGGTATCTTTAATTCTGACTTCAAGGGCTGAAAAGATTCTCAGCTTGGACAGGAAGCCAGTGAAAATAAATCAACATTTACAGCAAATTATTAAAAATATACATACATATTCAAGAATCTCTTCATCTTTAATTAAAAAAACACACCTCCCCTCAAAACAACAATAAATCAAACGACAGACAACCCCCTATCCCCCCAAACAAAAAACTACCCCAAACCCAAAAAAAACAAAAAACCCCACAAAATCCCCAACGCTACAATAAAGCATTTCAAATTTTCTTTTTATCTGATATTTCAAGTTTTCTTTTTAAAAAAAAACCCTTTATGCTACCCCTTTTTAACTCCCCCCCCCCTCTCCCCATCACAAACGTACACATATATGTACCCCTCACTCACACATACACTGACATACCTACCTACAAACACAGACAGGACATAAAAAATATTCAAGCACATACATGCAAAAAATCTACAAATCAAACCAGTCAATAATCATTCCTCAGTTTAACTCGAGTCGATCACCAATTTCTCAGTAATCATCGACACTGAGAGAGGACGAGAAAAAAAAGAAAGAAGAAGGTATAAATTCTACCCCCTGCATGCTAACATAACCACCCCACACAATACCAGTCCTTTTTACAAACCTCCAATTCTCCAATTCTCTCCTTACTTCCAAGCCATTTTTTGCTGATCACTGTGTTCACTGGAGTGGATCCAATTATGTTTGCCTGTTCATGACATTTTGACTTCGAGATGAAAGAATTTGCTAACATAAAGGAGGGATAAAGATACATGTGCGCGCAGGCACACATGCACACACACACGCAAGCACACACACACACACACACACGCACGCACACACACACGCACACTCACCTCCCCCCCCAACACAAAACATCTTGCGCATACAATAAAACCTGTTTCACTTTTTGGAAAAGTAGGCCCTTTGTTTGTGGAAACAAATGACAAAATTTACAAAACCACATACCACTTACGAGGACTGGATGTAAAAAAAGCATATGAGTGTTTCTTCTATTATCCTTGAAGTAAAGAATACAAAATATGAAATACACACACACACACACACACCACACACACACACACACACACACACACACACACACACACACACACACACACACACACACACACACACTTACACACACACACACACACACACACACACACACACACACACTTCTATAATTTCTCAGTGCTGTACAAAGTTCACACAATCTTCCTTCCCTCCACTGGCACAGACAGACACTGATCTAACCTGGTGCATAAAAATGAATCAAGAAGGATTTGATGAGTCAAGAAGCACTAAAAGTTGTGTGTGTGTGTGTGTGTGTGTGTGTGTGTGTGTGTGTGTGTGTGTGTGTGTGTGTGTGTGTTGTGTGTGTGTGGTGTATGTGAGTGTGCACGTGCATGCGTGGGTGTGTGTTTGTGGGTGTGTGTGGGTGTGTGTGGGTGGTGTGAGTGTGATGTGCATGCGTGCGCATGGTGTATTTGAATTTGTGTGTGTGTGTGTGTATGTGTGAGTGTGCATGCGTGTGTGGTGTGTGCATGTGTGTGGCATGTGTGTTTCAGACACACAGAGGACGGAAAGAATGATAGAGAGACAGAGACAGAAAAACAAGAATGCAAGTAAAGTAAAAAAAAAAGATAAAAAAAAAGGTAAGGGAAAACAGACACGAACAAAAAGAGACCTGCTGACGAGAGAGAGGGGGAAAGGATAAGAAAGCGACTCAGGTAGCAAGGCCTATTCAACAGCACTTCATTAATAAGAGTTTAATCAAGACCCCGCTTTCTATGGCCCTTTTGATCCCAAGAGGCCAGGTAAGGGGCATGCCAACAACTACTATCACCTTTCTCAGCTGACACACAATCAGCCCTTGTTGGCTTTCAACTTGCTTCTGAATACCCCATACTGCAATACCAAAGTTGAAGTGTGGGGAAACTTTCAATGTCGATCACACGCCCCTTTCTCTTTCTTTCTTTTTTTGTGTGTTGAATTCTAGAACTTGTATGGAGATATATATACTCAAGTATATATATGTATGTATGTTTGCCTCGGTGTGTGTGTGTGTGTGTGTGTGTGTGTGTGTGTGTGTGTGTGTGTGTGTGTGTGTGTGTGTGTGTGTGTGTGTGTGTGTGTGTGTGTGTGTGCATGTGCGTGTGTGTGTGTGGAGAGAGAGAGAGAGAGAGAGAGAGAGAGAGAGAGAGAGAGAGAGAGAGACAGAGAGAGACAGAGACAGAGACAGAGAGAGACAGACAGACAGAGAGACAGACAGACAGAGACAGACAGACAGACAGGCAGACAAACAGACAGACAGAGACAGAGACAGAAAGACAGAGAGGGAACATTCCCTACAGAACATTATGTGCACCCATACACCGATCTACTAACACACTATACAAATGCACATTTCAAAATTTCTGCCACACAAAGATATAATTTTTATCTCCAGACCAGACTCTCTCTCGATCCACAGATTTTGAACACGCTTCATCAGCATATTTAGGTACATGATTGCTGCTCAAAAAAGAATCTAGCCACCTCAGGGACAATCCAGCATGGAGAAAGATATCTATAGTATAAGAGAGCGAGGTGTCCAACCTTAAGACACAGAGATGAAATCTGAGTGGAGGAGAATGATTTGCACTGGCAACCCTGAATAGCTTGGGAATAAAGCCAGTAAAAGAAGGAATGTTTCTCTAAAAAAGGAATAGAAATTCTGTATATGTTCATCCTGTTTTCACTACAATCTATTCTATGAAAAAAACCCCAACAAAACAAAACAAAAACCCCCCACCAAAAATCTATTCCACATTTTTTGATTCATTTCAAGTAATCTTTTATCTATGAATCAAGTGATACAAGTTTTCCAGAGTACTCATTTGCAGATGACAACACCTTAATCAAATAAAAATGGCTCAATTCACAGTAACTCGATGTTCCTGTTTGCAGGTGACAACATTATATCAAATCAACATGGCTTAATTTTGCTGAGATAACCTGTTTGCAGACAACACTTGATCAAATCAACGTGGCTAAATTTTATTCAAGTAACAGTAACTTGAAGTGCCTGTATGTAGGTGCCAAAACTTGATTAAACCAACATGGCTAAATTTTATTCAAGTCACTTGAAGCGCCTGAATGTAGGTGCCAACACTTGATTGAATCAACATGGCTTACTCTGATTGAGGTAGCCTGGAGTAGCCTGTTTGCAGACGAAGCTTGATTTCACCAACATGGCTTACTTTCAGTGAAGCCCTTTTACTTCTTACACTACAGTCTGAGGGGACTCCATTCTCCTTGAGAGTAAGAAGATAAAGGCTGATACAACTGCTAGATGGGGGCTCCCTTTAGAAGCCTTCTTTCTATAGTTTCTTTCTTTTGAGACACTAAGGAAGTATATTTCAGTTTCTTGAAAAGTCATTTCACCTGTGGTACAATTTGAAGAAAGACTGAAAAATGTCTTTTGTTTCTATGGAGTAGCAATATTTTCTTAACCCATACATTTTCAAATGCCTCCCCCTATTCTCCCCACCTACACATGCACATGAACACATACTTGTACCAAACATGCACTGCAAGTATCTGTGCATGCATGCATTCACGCATTATATACACACACATTCACTTCCACCCACAAACAACTCCTCCAACCCACCCCCCACCTCTATGCACAAGCCTTCCCCCACCCCCAACACAAACCAGTAACTAACAGTCAATATGTACAAGAAAGCTTATTCTCTTTGTTTTTTGGGACGGTGGGCATGAATTTACACAAACAAAAGAAATTCCAATATAACACAATGTCTAGTCTTTGTGGCTGATCTGAATAATGCATGGTCTCCACCATATTGAGTAATGTGTGCTATCATATGAGACAGAACGGAAAGACAGGCTGCAAAACACATGCTATGGAGAACCATGCCCCACAAAATGACAGTTCTCAAACCAACAACAAAGAGTGTAATTATCCTCAAGCCTTTAAGATCCCTTTACTTATCTCTTTAGCTCATCCACCATTGTTTGTTTCACCAAGGACAAGGCGCCATGCATGGAATGGAGATCATATCATGAAGAGCTCTGTAATTTGTAAAGGCCATTTCAAAGTTTCCATTCTATGATTTTGGCTTTTGTCATCTGAGCAATGGATTTTGCCATTGATTAACTGAATGTATTATGACTTTGAAGACATATAACCCCCCACACCCATAAAGCCTGATTGCAGTGCTGGAGTGAATTATAGCTGTATCAGAATGTATCCATGAATATAATGCTGTGGTTGTGTTGTGTGTATTGTTGGCATGTTTTTGTTTTATCATTTGTTTGTTTGCACATTCAATGTTGTGCCAACGTTGTTCCCACCCCATACTGCTCCCCCTGTTCTCACCCCCTACAGGCTCGTTCTGTCTCACTACTACTGTCTAGGACCAGCAGTCCACACATATACATCTACCAAAATTAGTCTGCTTTAAGGCTACACACCTTTCTTGGGGGACAGGATAGCATAATGGTCAGAACATTGCGCTCGCAATTTGACGACCCGAGTTCGGCTCCTGTTCGAGATTTTTCTCCTGGAGTTAACATCAGTGCTGACTCCGCTCTCCCCAAAAATCTTTCGAATGAGACTGTAAACCGAGGCCCTGTGTGTGAACGCACGCAGAACATGTTAAATCCTGTTCCATTTTTCGTAAGAGTAGGCTATTGTGTGCCGGTAGGAACAGATGACAATATTCACAAAACTGCATACACATGGGGACTGGATGTAAAAAAGTACACGAGTGCTTATCACATTATCCTCGATATAAAAGAATAAAATAAATTTAAAAAAAAAAAAATCACTACTTCCATCCAGAACTAGCAGTCCACATACATCTATCCAAAATTAGTCTGCTTTAAGGCTACATACCAAGAGCCCTGCCCTACTACTGGGTGAATTTGGTGTTCAGCAGTGCCTGCTTTAATCCTTCATACACAGGAGACAGAGATCTATTAATCTTTTTTTTTTCAAACTTTTTAATTTGTTTTTTGGTCACATAGTTATACAAAATGAAAAACAAATAAACGGTTTTGTTGACACTGAAAGAATAGATCTTTTAATCTGCCTTGACTTTACTTAATTAATCAACTTCTTGTGGAGTTGTAGGTGGCACAGCACTGAAGTTTTCAGGCGGTGGGTGTGTCTCACACAAGCACAAACTAGTGGGCCCCATTCCTTTCTATGTCACAGGGTGCATGCAGGGTATGTTCATGTCATCCATACCGTAAGCCCTAGCTGTCTTTACTGTTCTGCAAAAAGTGTATGGATTTTTTTGGTGTTCCCTGCCTAGAGCTCCAAGGTTAACCAATGGTAAGAATTTGCATATGTAACCATTTCTTTCCAGGGGGTGGGATAGCTAAGTGGTCAGAGCGCTCACTTTCCCCAAGTCAAGTTAAGCAGCATTGAGCATGGTTACCAGTTGGATGGGTGACTGTTTGTGTGCCTTGGCTTCAGTACAGTCCCCCCAGTTCCCCCAGCTGTAATTGGGTACCTGCCCTCTTTAGGGTCAGGGAAGGTACAGCAGCGAGGGAGAGGAGATGGGTGCCACCCTCAATATGCTGGCCCCAAGAGACGCTGAGGTCCCTGATGCCTTGCTTCCCTATGACCACAAAGGTTATGGGACACATTTACATTTACCTACCATTTTTTTTCAACATTAAGGTAGTCTCATTTCGACTTTTATGATGATGCCTAAACATGACACCAGTGTGCAGGCATTAAAAAAAAGAATCTTATCAAGAAGGAAGGTGACAGGATGGCTTAGACATTCACCTGCCTAACAAGTAAACAGTGATGTTAGGGGTTTGATTCCCAGCCTTTCCCTTTCTTCCCAGTTTAATGGGAAAATCAACCTGAAGTCAAGTCTTTCAGAGTAGACTCAAAAACCAGTCGGACCTGTGTGCTTACAAACTTGTGCCACCTCTTTGGTTTTTATTACACCAACATAGTGAATGGTGTAAGCTGCCTTAGCTGAGGTATAAATTCTAGAATGATTCAAAGTCATGTCAGTTTTAGTTCCATACACACACACCTGCTTAACAGGTGTCATGTGACATTAATACATCAAGCAGAGATACCTATGTATCACCTTACAATAGGAGAACAACAGGGCAGAGGGCAAATAGGTGTGGGAACAGACATACTGGGTGCCAAAGCAGGTGAGTTTAACATTCCACGTACTGAAGGTATACATCTATGCCACAAGTTTGGAATATATCCAAGAGGAAAAAAGTATGCTCAGTTCAACCAGACTAGGCAAAATACTATCTCCTGAATAAGCCATGGTGAAAATGAATACTTTAGAAAAAAGACAAATGGATGAATGCAAAATGAAACATGCATGCACGCACACATGCATGCACGCACGCACACACAGACAGACAGACACACACACACACGCATGCATGCACACACACACACACACACACACATACACATACATACACACACACATTATTTCAAAATATCACAACTGTGGAATTTTCATACCGATGATGATACTTTGATCATTATTACTCAAAATCCCAACCACCACCTTATCATCACAGATGAAACTGGGAAGAAAACAGGAAAGCTGGAAAAGGAAAGCAAGGCATAGCACCACATACAGCAGTAAATAACTGAATAAGTCTAGAATATTATATACCCCTGGAGCTTGCTCATATCATCTTGTACATCAACAAGGCTTTCAGTTTAGTTGTTTTTTTGTTGTTGTTTTTTTTTGGGGGGGGGGGGGGGGGTTGGCAAGGCTTTTAGTTGCATTTCTAAGTCTGTTCAGTACAGGGGAGGGGGGGACAGGTCAGTGGTTTGACAGCCCAGGATCATGCCCATGTTTAAGCCTCTGTCGAAACACCCGTTTAGGGGGATTTTTCCTCCAGAGTTAACTTCAGTGCCAACTCAACTCCCCCAAAAGTCCTATGAATGAGACTGTAAACCAAGGCCCCATGTGCAGACCATTAAGGACATCTTGAGCACATGTTAAAACCCATTCTGCTTTTTGGAAGAGTAGATGGCTGTGTGCTGGTAAGAATGTATGACAGAAACTAAAATGCATGCACACTGGTGTCATTTTTAGACATCACCCCGTAAGTCGGGTGCGCAAAAACAGTGGCATATGCAAAAATATTATCAATGAACCTCAGAGCTATAGGTAAGAAAAAAATCTGTTCATGCTTGTTAAGATTATTAGACTTTTAAAAAAAAGGTGGAAGGGGGTGGGTTTATTACAATACAGCACTGTTTACAGACAAAACAAAAATAATCCTAACTAGTAATCCTCAAAAATAATAGGTTTCCATTTACTCAGTTATGGACTGTAAATGATCAAAAAAAAACAACTACCATGGAATGACAAACATTCACTTTAACATAGAGCCTAAACTGGAATCGTGGCAAATAATTTTCTCTGTCTATCACTGCTTTTTCTTCTTTACCTCTCTACTGCCCCCTCTCTTTTGGCAAACACACACACACACACATACACATACACACACACACACACACACTGACACACACACACACACACACACACACACACACACACACACACACACACACACACACACACACACACACACACACACACACACACACACAAAAAGCCAGTATGTGAACACACTCAAACTTTTACACACAGACAAACTACCAAAAGATAAACTTTATAAAGAAAAACAAATACAGGCAAACAGACCAAAAAAAAAAAAAGTGTTGACAGTCTGTATGCATTATTTTCTTCATCACAAGTTAAATCAGTCTGATTTGAAGACTGCAGCTCAGCTCTGTAAAGATTGTTTTAAAAAACAACAAAAACAACAACCCCAAACCCCAACAACAAAACAAAAAAACCAACCCCAGACCATATAAAAATTGACATAATGATAAAAAAAACCCTATGATATAGAAACACATGAATAGTGGCTATTAGTGATAACAAAACTATTGGGCACTGTGTTGACCAGTAAAAAGGTGCTAAAATAAGAAGGGGAAAAAACTGCATTAAAAGCACCCAACATGTTCCTGGACAATTATGCCCCTTCAATCAACAGATTTTGGTTTGGTTACATTACAGTCCTGGTGGAGTTATCCGACTGAGGGACTAAACCATCAACCAACCACCTCACTTCAATAAAATCAATGGTCTGATCCAAACCTCTTCAGAAGAATGTAAGTCTTTCGGATGAGACTGTAAACCGAGGCCCCGTGTGCCAACGCATGCAGAACATCTTGTGCACACGTTAAATCCTGTTCCGCTTTTTGTAAGAGTAGGCCATCGTGTGCCCGTGGGAACAGATGACATTTACAAAACTGCATGCACATGGGGACTGGATGTAAAAAAGCATAAGATTGCTTATTCCATTATCCTCGATATAAAAAAATGAAATTAATTTTTTTTAAAATACCCGGGTGTCTAAAGGGAAGCAACTGTATCAGTAACTCATTTCAGATGTCACTGACTCCAAAAGCTAACTTGGCTCAACTGAAAATGAATGGTGACTGTTCAACTGTGGTGGTTGGATCATATTAAAATGGTGAAAACATGGTGCAAAAATTGTAACGTTTTAGATGCAGGAGACTGTTCAGGTAAAAAAAAATTAGTCAAATGCAGATGATACGAGTCACGCAGGAGAATGGGATAGCATTGATGCGTAGAGTGATGTGCATTACGCTCGTGATCAGCTGACCTGGGTCCCCATCTCGTTCTAGAGGATTTTTCCTCTGGAGTTAACATCAGTGCCAACTCCACTCCCCCTAAATGTCTTCCAGATGAAACTTATAAACCGAGGTCCCCAGTGTGAACGCATACAGAACATCTAGCACGCACATTAAAACCCATTCTACTTTTTTGAAGAGTAGGCCATCATGTGCTGGTGGGAATGGATAACAAAATTTACAAAACAGCATACACATGGGGACTGGATGGTGGGCAAAAAACAAAAAGTTGCATACGCAAAAATCTCACTATTGATGAAACTTGGAGCTTTGACCGAGGAACAAAAAACCCCAAACAAACAAAAAACCAACCAAAAAAGCAAGCCCCCCCTAAACTACCATCATCATGACTACTACAGGCACTGACCTGTTGCCTGAAGGTCTGCAGCTTGCGGTTGATGACCTCCTTCTCGTCCTCCAGTCTGGCCACATCCTGCTCCAGCTGGGCAATCTTGGTGTCGGCCACCTGCAGAAGGTCAGCCACGTAGGGGTCATCGGGGGGAGGCACGCGGAACGCTGCTGACGCGTAGGAGTCAGGCACCGTGCTGTCAATCTCCATGCGCTGCCGTCGGAACGGAATGCTCTTCTTCTGACCTCCTGCCAAACGTGACAATCCTACCGTCTTACTGCAAAGTGTCTTCTTCACCTCTCAAAATGTGAAAACTGATGAACGATAAAAATTGGAGGAAAACCCCCAAATATGACAATCAACTGTCTTATCAAAAGTTTCTTTACCTCAAAATGTAAAAACTAATGAACGAGAAAAATTGGAGAAAAAACCCCAAATATGATAATCAACCGTCTCACTACAAAGTTTCTTCACCTCAAAATTAGTAAAACTAATGAACGATAAATATTGGAGGAAAAACCCCAAACCCAGCAACAACCTTCCCCCTCCATGACAAGCAAACCTAAGTAAAATTGGCCGATGACATCCTGTACCAAAACACACACACACACACACACACAAACACCCATTACAGTATATTTCATAAGGAAAATGCACAACAAGTTCAAAAGCTAAACTTCTGTTATTACTTACCATCTTTGAGGATTCTGCTATCATATTTTGTGTGATTTTTTTTTAATCTTCCGTGGTAATATTGGTTTGGAGTAAAGGTATACAAAGAAATTCACACACACACACACGCCCACGCACAAACACACACACACACACACACAGCTATTCAATCTCAGCACTACTTCATCATTGTAGAATGGTTAATGGGAACACTTAACAATTCAATACCCCCATTTTTTTCAACTACCTTCCACCCTTTTCAGTTTTGTTTTCTTTTTATTTTCTTTTAGTTTTTTTTTTTTTTAATATATTGCATAATGCAAATCTAGCTTTAACATACCTAGAATGTTGAAAAGTTGTTTTCCCTCTATCAAACATCAGAAGTAACATTTATGATTGATAGTAGTAGTAGTAGGCACCCATCAGTCTCGGAAGACTATGGAGTTGTGCTCTAACCTTTAGAGCGCAAAGCCTGGGTAAGTAAGTATGGAGGGCAAGCTGTTACCATGCAGCAGACCCCCCCCCCCCCCCCTCTCAATGCCACTGGAATGGTCTATTGGAAAGGCAGTCGCCGATATGAATGGTTCCAGTACCGTCGCAGGAGCCGCCAGAACGTTGCCATATGCAGCCTCGAACCGCCCTGGGGACTCCAACTCCCCAAGTTTTTCTCAGAGATGGTGTCTAAACACGACACCTGTGTGCATGCTGGTTTTTTAAAATAATTTTGTCATCCACTCCAATGATTTATGGTAGCAGTTAAATCAACACACTGTGATAAAACTGAAGAAGCGAGGCAGACTGGTGCCGTACCTGGTGTCTGCACAACGGCCTGGAAGTTCTTCTCCTGCAGCTGGAGGATGCGCTCCGACTTTTGCTTGGACTCTTTCTCCGTCTCCTTCACCTTGTACACGTACTGGTTGTTCAGGAACTTCAGGTCTGTGTTCTCGTGTTCGATCTTCCGCAAGCTGGCCTTCAGCTCTGGAATACAGAACTTGTTATTGATGATGACCATTTGGCTAGTATTTTATTTATAAATTTCTTTCTTTCTTTTATTCTTTTATATCGAGGATAAAGGGATAAGCACTCATGTGCTTTTTTTCATCCAGTCCCCGTGTTTATGCAGTTGTGTAAATATTGTCATCTGTTCTAAGTATAGTATTAGGACACAAAACAAAGCGGATAAAGCACAACAGCTCTTCTTCCCTCCCCCTAAAAAAAAACCAACAACCCAACAAACAAAAAAACTACCTCCCCCTCCCCCCATACTTACATACTGGGGAGCAGGAGGGTGGGATGATGGGAGGGTGGGAAGGGGGGGTAGAGAATCGAAATTTTACATATCTACCAAACAATTCTGTACTTAGTAATGTACGTTTATATGACATCAAAATTAAACTTTACTCCATTTATCTTGAACAGTCAGACATGGAGACTGAAGAAACTACAAAATGAATATGGTAAACATGGAAATAATACAGGGATTTTTCTTTTCATAAGGGAGTGTTTCTGTTCTAATGAAAATTAGATCACTGACATTGATAACAACAACAAATATTGAAATGCTAAGGTCATCTACTTCACACCATATAAAAAATATCATGACATCTGATCTAAAAATTATACAAGTTTTACAACTTAAAAAAAGGCATTCCCCCCCCCTCCCCAACTCTGATTATGTTTTAAGTTTACAATTATTTTTTTTTCATTCAGTTCTATCTATCTATAGCCTAGTGGTCAGAACATTGTTCTGGCAATTGAACGACCCAGGTTCAAGTCCGGTCGAGATTTTTCTCCTGGAGTTAACATCAGTGCTGACTCCACTCTCCCCAAAAGTCCTTCGGATGAGACTTTAAACCAAGGCCCTGTGTGCGAACGCACGCAGAACATCTTGCGCACACGTTAAATCCTGTTCCGCTTTTTGTAAGAGTAGGCCATCGTGTGCCAGTGGGAACAGATTACATTTACAAAACTGCATACACACGGGGACAGGATGTAAAAAAGCACATGAGTGCTTATTCCAGTATCCTCGACATAAAAGAATAAATCGAATAAAAAATCTATCTATACTCATACCTCGAACAAGGCAGTCAAAGTCTTCTTTCTGCTTGATCAGCTGCATGTGAAGGTCGTTGTTTTCCTTGATCAGACGGGCGTTGTCGCTGACGTAGGGGGCCATAACCTCCTCGTTTTCGACGGTCTCCGTCTTCTTCTGGCTGAGCTGGAGCTTGGCATTTTTCAGACTCTCAGTGGTATGGACCAGGTCCGCAAACAGTTTTTCCACCAAGGGTAGTGACTCCACTCCCAGCGGCTGTTGATAACCAAGCTGGTCCAGACGTCGACGCAGATTGCTGAACTTCTGCTGGGCTTGGGCTGTGGCTGTTGTCGCCATGGTGATAGATATGGGCTTCCTTTCTTTTTACCTGTTGTCCAGGGAGCAAACATATAAATACAATTTTTTTTTAAAAAACAACAAAAAACATATTATGAATACAATGTCAACATATTATAAATTATTGTATAATTTGTTAACTTTTCCTTCCCCCTTCCACTAAGCCAGGTAATTTTTTTCTTCCACAAAAACTAGGTAATTCTTTCTTTAAAAAAACAAACAGGTAAAGTCTTTCTTCCCTGAACCAGGTAAACTCTGTCAACAACAAAAACTTGTTTATAAATAAGTTAAATCTAAAATCAAATTTCTTTCTTTCCTCTGTGTGTGTGTGTGTGTGTGTGTGTGTGTGTGTGTGTGTGTGTGTGTGTGTGTGTGTGTGTGTGTGTGTGTGTGTGTGCGCGTGTGTGTTTGTTCGTTCTTTGATTTAACGTCTTTTCACTTTAAGTTTAACAAGTTTAAACTGTGATATCAGGCAAGAGTGTGTGTGTGTGTGTGTGTGTGTGTGTGTGTGTGTGTGTGTGTGTGTGTGTGTGTGTGTGTGTGTGTGTGTGCGTGCATGCGTGCGTGCATGTGTGTGTGTGCATGTGTGTGTTTCTCTGCTTGTTTGTGTTTTTCTCTGCTTGTGTGTGTGTGTGTGTGTGTGTGTGTGTGTGTGTGTGTGTGTGTGTGTGTGTGTGTGTGTGTGTGTGTGTGTATGTGTGTGTGTCTGTGTGCTGTGTTCATTTTAATTTCTATTAACATATTTATTGATGCTAGATATCAACCCACCCATCCCCCTACACACACACATGTACAAACACACACACACTTACATACATGCATGCACACATGCAAGCATGCATGCGCGCACACACACACACAGAATGACACACACACACACACACACACAGAATGACACACACACAGGGCGCGCGCCCCCCCCCCCCCCCCCACACACACAATCCTAAGTAAAATTAAACCATAACTGAAAATGATGTGAAATACAGTACTGACTAAAAAACTTTTTTTTTTTTTTTAACATACTACAAAGGTATAGTAACAGGCAAAGGTAAAGGTGTCCCATAACCTAGGCAGTCATAGAGGAGCAAGGCATCAGAGGCCTCAGCTTCTCTAGGGGGTCAGCATATTGAGGGCAGTGCCCATCTCCTCTCCCTGGCTACCTTCCCTGACCCTAAAGAGGGCAAGTACCCATTTATGATTTACAGCTGGATGGACTGGGGGAACTGTATTGAAACCAAGGCGCGTGTGTGGGGACGCTGCATGTATGTGTCATGTGTGTGTGTGTGTGTGTGTGTGTGTGTGTGTGTGTGTGTGTGTGTGTGTGTGTGTGTGTGTGTGTTGTTGTTTGTTGTTGTTGTTGTTGTTGTTGTTGTCTTCAATTTTACGTCTGTCCACTCTCAGTGATATTAGACGGTGTGTGTGCGCACACGCATGTGTATGTTAGGCCTACTATCTTTAAAATCACATGCGATGTGGTGATGGTTTCACCACAACTTATACTGTAGCAGTGGAAAACAATCGAAACAGCTAAACTAAGCAAGGGAAAAAACGAAACTAAGGAGTAGGATTTAGTCTCGAGACGAGGAAGCCGAACAGATCGGATATTTTTCTTCGCACATTTTAAAATCACTAATTGCAGGTCAAACAAAGATGAACGAATGTCTTTTGCACTTACCGATCTATGTGGCAAACTCGATTGTACACAGATCTAACTTAAATCAGACATTATGATTCTCATTATACACTTGTTTGGAGCATTTGTTGACATGTTCCAACAAGCAGGGCAGCCATTTGAATATGGCGGAAAACCAATTCCAGCCTTCGATCAAAAGAGTTCCGCTGATGTCCCCTTTCAAGGCGTTCTTAGCAACCGATGTCTTGCGGTTTGGTCACTGTCATGATATGATATAATGTCCTTTTTCACACCATTTATTATGATTTTAGCCATGAAGTGATGTCATCATTAGTTAAGAACTTGATTAAATCTTCAAGACATCTTAGATCGGGGAACGGGATAGCCTAGTGGTCAGAACATTGCACTCGCAATTTGACGACCCGGGTTCGATTCCCGGTCGTGGGGATTTTTCCTCTGGAGTTAACATCAGTGCTGACTCTACTCCCCTGAAAAGTCTTTTGGATGAGACTAAAAACCGAGGCCCCGTGTGCGAACAAACGCAGAACATCTTGTGCACACGTTAAATCCTGTTCCGCTTTTCGTAAGAGTAGGCCATCGTATGCCGGTAGGAACAGATGACATTTACAAAACTGCATACACACAGGGACTGGATGTAAAAAAGCATATGATTACTTATTCCATTATCCTCGATAAAAAAACTAATTAAAAATTAAAATTAAATTAAAAAGTTAAATCCTGTTCCGCTTTTCGTAAGAGTAGGCCACCGTGTGCCAGTGGGAACAGTTGACATTTACAAAACCGCATACACATGGGGACTGGATGTAAAAAGCATATGATTGCTTATTCCATTATCCTCGACATAAAAGAATAAATAAATAAATAAATAAATAAATAAGATCTTTGACTTTGACAATTCTGTCATCACAAGAACCGAACTGAACCAAAACCAATAAACAGGAAAAGCTTGACTCCTAAATATATGCATGCTCTTTGGCTCATGGTCTTTCAACACACACACACACACACACACACACACACACACACACGCACAACACACACACACACACACACACACACACACACACACACACACACACACACACACACACACACACACACACACGCACAGTCAGTTTCTGGTATTGCTCTCTCTTTTTTTTTTTTGGGGGGGGGGGGGGGGGGCGGGGGGGGAGTGGGGCGAGTAAAGGGGGGGGGGGGGGGTCGTGAGAAAATGATATATTATTATGCATCATCACTAAACTGACCAGTTTTTTTTTTTTTTATATAAGAATAGCCTATGCAGTGATCCACCGAGAAAGTGTCAAGGATCTATGTGATATTTCATTGTATCCCAGCTTTACAAATCTGACCAATTTCAGTTTTACTAAACTACGTCATGATCCACTCAAATAACGGCAGAGTTTTCAGCTATGGCACTTGGGTGTCTCCGATGATAGTAATGTTTCATCTCTGTGGTAAAACACGCACTGTGCTACACATTTACACCAGTCCTTTAACCAAGAGCAGTCGCAGGGGGCGCGCGCTGTATTGACAAAAAACACCAGCTTTCTCCATCTGTGGTTATGGCGATCGTGTGCCAATGCCTTGGTCTCAGTCAAGGTCTTTTGTGTCCATTCAGCGATATTGTCCACCCATTTTACAATTCACAATTCAAAGATTTATTATCTCACAAATAGACAAATTCATGTGGGTTACAAGCCGTGCATAAAGAAAGTAAATAGGAGAGGAAAAAAATCGCAGAATAACACAGGACATTATGCAACCATCACCTCACACACAAGACAGTACCTATACCAATACTTTTTTAAAGATGAATTTGCGTGGTCACAAGCCATATATACATTAAAAAAAATTCTTTCTCTGTCCGCCTCTTTTTCTATCTTTTCTGAAACGTGCCTTGCAGGATGATCTTTGACAAGTGGTCTGATCTTCTTACATGACCATACTGTGTCAGTTTTCACTTTTTGACTATTGTAAGGTCTTTACGGGGGCGGGATATCTAAGTAATCAGAGCACTCGCTTTCCCCAAGTCAAGTTAAGCATCATCGAGCATGGTTACCAGATGGATGGGTGACCGTGTGCGCGCCTTGGCTTCAGTACAGTCCTCCCAGTTCACCCAGCTGTAAATGGGCACCTGCCCTCTTTAGGGTCAGGGAAGGTAAAGCAGCGAGGGAAAGGAGATGGGCGCCGTCCTCAACATGCTGCCCCCAAGAGAAGCTGAGGTCTCTGACGCCTCGCTCCCCCATGACCACATAGGTTATGGGACACCTCTACCTTTTAAGGTCTTCATAGCAGTCTTTGGTCTGTCTGGTGATATTCCGCTCTTCCTCATTTGTCACATGGTCCAGGAAGAAGGTGCCAAGAAGATCCCTGTATCACTGCATTTCCATTGCCAATAGTGGTCGTTGGTTGATGGCACAGGCTTCAAATCCACTGTGACTTTAATACAACCAAACCAACCATTACATTGCTTGAATTCTTCTTTGTTTGTCTCCTTTTACAGTTCAGGACTCATAGGCATAAAGGAAGATGAAAAGAATAAGTGCAAATAGTGTTTTAACTTTGTCTTCATACTGATTTTTTTTATCTTTCCATACAAAATACAGAAAAATAGTATTGAAATTCATGACATAAATCGCCTCAATTAGGCCATCTCTTCAGAGACACATTTTCAGTCTTCTCAATTTTTTTTTTTTTTTGGGGGGGGAGGGGGTTGTTTTTTTGTTTTTTGTTTTTGGAGGTCTATATTTCTGAATGGGCATAGCGCTAGGCTTAGATGTTCTGTGTCTTAAAAGAAAAGTTTCAAAATCAGTTGAAAGCATTTCGGTCGTTTAATTTCTAGTTTAAATATATAAACAGTGTAGTGCGATTCGTTCGTCTTTCACTATCTGTTTTTTCATTTTCATCTCTCAGTGCCTTCCCTCTTCCATCGAGTTCCTCTTCCTCTGTCTATCTGTCTGCCCGTCTCAAATAATGAGACTTCAGTACAAGATTGTATATTTAGACAATGTCTTCAATCACCGATTATTTTGTGTTATATTACATGAACTTCATTCCATCCATCCTTGTTACTCATTTTAGTAACCATTTCCCTACATATTTATGAAAATCTTTGCTTTGTTCCAGCTTTCTTTTAAACACTCCAAAACAAACAGCAAGACTGTCAGAGCCACAATTCACTTAGTTACAGAGAAGTTAGCTGTGTGCTAAACCTAAACACATTGACTTATATACCGTTAGCTTTTTTAGTTGATAAATAAATTTGTACATGGTACTTGATATCTTTCTTTTTCTTTTAAAAACTCATGAAAAAAAAACCAATCATAAATTAATTATTTTTTCATTCTATTTTACCTTGAACTGAAGAGGAGCCTGCCGTGGTTCATTAAACAACATAGGAAAAGTTGATAGAAACTTGAATATTCGTGCCAACAATTTTGTTGTTGTATGGCATTGCACTGCTTTGCACTGTATTGTTTCGTAATTTTATTGTGTTGTAGTGTACTGTATCGTATCGTATTGCATTGCATTGCATTGTATTGTATTGTATCGTATCGTACTGTATTGTATTGTATTGTATTGCATTGCATTGTATTGTATTGTATTGCATTGTATACCACTTTCATTCACAACAGATTTAGATGCATGAAGTTCATGTTGCTCTCAGAGGCCAGAGCACGTCGCCAGAAGAGCAGTGTCACCCAATATTTTTTTTTCTTTTCTCATCTGCAGCTGCATTTATCAGGAGGGAGGATTTTTTTCCACAGACTTTTGCCAGGCACAACTGTCTTGTTGGTTGCTTCTCAAGTGCTGAATGCGTGTCACCCATGGGACCTCGGTTTATTTCCTCAGCTGAGAGGCTAGGACCCAGGCCAACACTGAAGAGCTGGACAGGAAAAAAAACTTTGCTGTTAAGATGACAGGAAAACCAGAGTGGGGAAATAACAGAGACAGAAGATCAGTGGGCGAAGTGGCCGGGGGTAGGGGAGGGGGAGGAAGAGGCGGATAAGAATTTGAAAAATAAATGTGAGGTGTGGAATAAAAACCGGGGGAAAAAACCGCCACCCTAATTCCACGAAAGATGTAAATGTCAATGATGTGACTAAGCTACTAAACACTTCACGGATACGGTTGAAATATTTCATACACGGAAGTGCCGCGGGCACAAGTGATGTTGACCTTGATTACATGTAGAAAAAAACTCATCATGAAAAGCCTGACCTGACACAGGTCATCAAAATAATTGGAGTGAATACAGTGTGTTGAACCCCTTAAGGGTCAGACTGAATTTCTATTTTAAAAAGCCTGTGATTTTTGACGTTACTAAGGGTAGTTTGCCATGACATGTTAACTTGTGCCTGTCCACTGGCGAGAGGAAGATGACGGCTATCATGAACGCAAGGGAAACGGGATAGCCTAGTGGTCAGAACACTGCGCTGGCAATTTGACGACCTGGGTTCGATTCCCGTTCGATGAAATTTTTCTCCTGGAGTTAACATCAGTGCTGACTAAACTCTCCCCCAAAGTCCTTCGGATGAGACTGTAAATCGAGGCCCCGTGTGTGAACGCACGCAGAACATCTTGCGCACACGTTAAATCCTGTTCCGCTTTTCGTAAGAGTAGGCCATTGTGTGCCGGTGGGAACAGATGACAATATTTACACAACAGCATACACACGTGGGCTGGATGAAAAAAAGCACACGAGTGTTTATCCCATTATCCTCGATATAAAAGAATAAATAAAAAAAAATAAAAAAATAAAAAAATAAAGGTTAGTCTGGAAAAAAAAATACAGCCAATACTCAAACTAACGGGGAAAGGACAGGGTTAAAACGATAATTATGAGCTACAAACTCACAAGCAGAAACAGAAGAAGCCTACACAGAAACAGTGCAGACACACAGACACAGACATAGACACAGACACAGACGCAGCCAGACAGGCAGACTGACAAGAGATCCAAATCCAGTTGCAAATATTTTATTCAAAATAGTCTTGGTCCCTTATTAGAGAGTTTGCGAACGTAACCACAACAAGTGAACGACGCAATAAACAATTCTAAACAGAAAATTGTCTTTTCCTCATGAGGTAGTAGGCCTAGCAACTTCTCGAATTTGAAACAATTTGTAGAGAAACACAAAAAAGCTTCAAATAACCTCTTCAAAAGTGTGGACATTAACAGGCTTAATTTGAACAATCCCCTTCTCTGAAAGCTAGGTAACAACAACAACAACAACAACAAAATTCTTATCCATTTCTCGCGACTCTATTCACAAAAGGATAAATTAAGTCCGCATCTTTCAAAGTTCTGTAACTATAAGTTAATTCGCTAACTCGGAAACTCCTGAGAATGATAGATAGGCCTAAATACTGACGTGCTTTCCTTTTTCATCGAGTCCCTACCTTTGAAGGAATTATATCATGGTATCAAAAAGATGCATAGAACATAGAATCATGACAAAAAGGGACACCAGCAACCAACATTCATCATTACAAAACTTAAAAGAATGGCAAGTTAGAAAAAAGAAGAAGAAGAAGAAGAAGAGAGAAGAGAGAGAGAGAGAGAGAGAGAGAGAGAGAGAGAGAGAGAGAGAGAGAGAGAGAGAGAGAGAGAGAGAGAGAGAGAGAGAGAGAGACAGACAGACAGACAGACAGACAGACAGACAGACAGACTGACTGACTGACAGACAGACAGAGACAGACAGACAGACAGACAGACAGACAGACAGACAGACAGATAAAGAGAGATTTCGGGTTGCAGACTTCAGACATCCTTTGGTTTATTGCGCTGATAGTCATTGCACTATAATGCAGAATAGCAATATTGAATACAACAACAATTAAAAAAAAAAGAAGAATGTACAAAATACATAAACGAACATGGTTGAATTTTGATTTGAATTTTGGATGAGCTGTCAACGTTGCAAACACTATAAGACAATTTGTGAAATTTCACAACATATTCATGCTACAATTAATGTCACTTTCACAGTCGTAGTTGTCATCATCACCATCATAAACACTATCACCATCATTGTGACAATTATCACCACCAATACTGTCACCACCATCGTTGCTATAACAATTTCCTCTGCCTTTGCTGCTGCTTCTGCTCTGCGCTGCCACAACCATCACCACCACTCCAACCACCACCACCACCACTACTACTACTACAGCTACGCCACCACTACTACAATTACTACTACTATTAGGCTCCCTACTTCTCCTTCTAATCCTACTACTTCTACTCCTTCCACTACTACTACTACTACTACTACTACTACTACTACTACTACTACTACTACTACTACTGCTGCTGCTGCTGCTGCTGCTACTACTACTACTACTACTGCTGCTGCTACTGCTGCAGCAGCTACTACTACTACTAGTACTACTACTACTACTATTGCTGCTGCTGCTGCTGCTGCTGCTGCTGCTGCTGCTGCTGCTGCTGCTACTGCTGCTGCTACTACTACTACCACTACTACGGGATAGGTGAAGGTGATTTCTATTCTATGCTAAAGATTGAAAATGTGCGTGTGTTGGGGAGGGGGGGGGGGGGGGGGGGGGCAGAACACCAAGACGTGATTGAGACAATGTTACTCTAAAAGCCCTAGACTAAAAGGCCTAGACTTCAAGATCTGATTTATCCTTTCAGGTTTAAGTAAATGTAATTTTAAAAGACTGATATAAATTGTAGATAGGAGGAATGAAGTATTTATGTTTAGATGTGGAACTCTGGATGCGAGATTCAAAACTAGATATGAGCTTCAAACGTAGACTGGGGTACTCAGGTGTGGATGAAATTTTCAGGTGTAGAGGGCAGATTCAGGTGTAAATGGAAGATTCAGGCATAGATGGAAGATTTGGGCAGAGAGACGGAATTCAGGTGCAGAGGTGAGATTCAGAAGAAGATGGGGGGATTCAGATGTGGATATAACATTCAGGTGTAGACGTGAGATTCAGGTGTGGATATAACATTCAGGTGTAGAGGTGAGATTCAGGTGTGGAGGTGAGATTCAGGTGTAGATAGGGAGATTCAGGTGTGGATATGATTTTCAGGTGTAGACGTGAGATTCAGGTGTGGATATAACATTCAGGTGTAGACATGAAATTCAGGTGTGGATATAACATTCAGGTGTAGACGTGAGATTCAAGTGTAAAGGTGAGATTCAGGTATAGAGATGAGATTCAGGTGTAGAGGTGAGATTCAGGTGTGGATATAACATTCAGGTGTAGAGGTGAGATTCAGGTATGGAGATAAAATTCAGGTGTAAAGGTGATATTCAGGTGTAGAGGTGAGATTCATGTGTGGAGATGAGATTCAGGTGTGGAGGTGAGATTCAGGTGTAGATGGGGGGGATTCAGGTGTGGATATAACATTCAGGTGTAAAGGTGAGATTCAGGTGTGAAGATGCGATTCAGATGCGAAGGCAGAGAGTCAGGTAGTAGAGGCGAGATTCAAGTGTAGATGGGGGTATTCAGGTGTGGATATTTATAACATTCAGGTGTAGAGATGAGATTCAGGTGTGGAGATGAAGATTCACATGCGGAGGCGGAGAGTCAGGTAGTAGTAGAGGCGGAGATTCAGGTAGTAGATGGAAGTTTCAGGTGTAAATTAATTAATGTGACACTCATGCGTAAGCGATGAGATTCAGGAGTGGAGTAGATTGGGGGTAGGGGGTGGGGGTGGGTAGGGTTTAGCTGTAGATGCAGGTGCAGTGGCTGGGCACCGAGACAGGTACAAAGCGGTCCCCGGAGGTGTCGTTCACCATTACCCACTGGATCCGGGTGGCCTGCTGACAGGTGCCGCCATACCCACACCCCGCTCCCTCACTGCAACCACAACCAGGATGATTGTGATGATGATGATGGTGGTGGTGATGGTGGTGATGATGATGATGGTGGTGGTGGTGGTGGTGGTGGTGGTGGTGATGGTGGTGGTGGTGGTGGTGATGATGGTGGTGGTGGTGAGGGTGATGGTGGTGGGTGGTGGTGGTGGTAGTGATGGTGATGGTGGTGGTGATGATGATGGTGGTGTGATGATGGTGGTGGTGGTGGTGGTGGTGGTGGTGGTGATGGTGGTGGTGGTGGTGGTGATGATGGTGGTGGTGGTGAGGGTGATGGTGGTGGGTGGTGGTGGTGGTAGTGATGGTGATGGTGGTGGTGATGATGATGGTGGTGATGATGGTGGTGGTGGTGGTGGTGGTGGTGGTGGTGGTGATGGTGGTGGTGGTGGTGATGATGGTGGTGGTGGTGGTGGTGATGGTGGTGGTGGTGGTGGTGGTGGTGGTGGTGATGATGGTGGTGGTGGTGGTGATGGTGATGATGATGGTGATGGTGATGATGATGATGATGGTGATGATGATGATGATGATGATGATGATGATGGTGATGACGACGATGATGATAATATTAATAGCAGCAACAGCAACAGTAATAACAAAAACTACAAAAATACTACTACCACCACTACTACTTTACCACTGCTACTGCTACTGCTGCTGCTGCTTCTACTACTATTATTTCTGCTACTACTGCTGCTTCTACTACTATTATTTCTGCTACTACTGCTGCTTCTACTACTATTATTTCTGCTACTACTGCTGCTTCTACTACTATTATTTCTGCTACTACTGCTGCTTCTACTACTATTATTTCTGCTACTGCTGCTGCTTCTACTACTATTATTTCTGCTACTACTGCTGCTTCTACTACTATTATTTCTGCTACTACTGCTGCTTCTACTACTATTATTTCTGCTACTACTGCTGCTTCTACTACTATTATTTCTACTGCTGCTGCTGCTTCTACTACTATTATTTCTGCTGCTGCTGCTGCTGCTGCTGCTGCTGCTGCTGCTGCTGCTACTACTACTACTACTACTACTACTACTACTACTACTACTACTACTACTACTACTACTACTACTTTTACCACCTGTAACGACAACAATGATAGTGACAATGATGATGTTCATTATGATTAATTTGGTAATTATTACAATGCAAAAGCACCGTGGATAATGAGGACACTAACGAAAACAATGACAACATCAAAATTATAACGATGACGGCCATGACCACTACCACTAATGATTATCCTCATCCTCATCATTGTTGTCATCATTTTGGGGGGGGGGGGGGGGGGGGGGGAGTGGAGTCAGCACTGATGTTAACTCCAGAGGAAAAATCCCCTCGACCGGGAATTGAACCCGGGTCGTCAAATTGCGAGCGGAAATGTTCTGACCACTAGGCTATCCCGTCCCTCTATGCATGGGAAAGGGAAGCATACAACTTTCTGATGACAGCAAGATGACTTATGTATGTAAGTCCTTCGGATGAGACTATAAACAGAGGCCCCATGTGTTAGCTAATACATGCAGAATATCTTGTCCACACATGAAAACCTGTTTCACCCTTCGGAAGAGTAGGCTTTTATGTCCTGGTAGAAACGGATGACAAAATTTTCAAAACTGCATGCACATGGTGACTAGATGTAAAAAAAAAAAAAGCAGATAAAAAACTTATTCCATTATCCTCGAAAGAAAAGAACGATAAAAAATAATAGAATGACTTCAAGATTTCTCGCAGAATAATAAAAATGATAGAGTGACTTCGAGATTTCTCGCAGAATGATAAAAATGATAGTGTGACTTCAGGATTTCTCGCAGAATAATAAAAATGATAGAGTGACTTCAAGATTTCTCGCAGAATGATAAAAATGATAGTGTGACTTCAGGATTTCTCGCAGAATAATAAAAATGACAGAGTGACTTCGAGATTTCTGGCAGAATGATAAAAATGATAGAGTGACTTCAAGATTTTTCGCAGACTGATAAAAATGATAGAGTGACTTCAAGATTTCTCGCAGACTGATAAAAATGATAGTGTGACTTCAAGATTTTTCGCAGACTGATAAAAATGATAGAGTGACTTCAAGATTTTTCGCAGAATGATAAAAATGCCAGAGTGACTTCAAGATTTTTCGCAGAATGATAAAAATGACAGAGTGACTTCAAGATTTCTCGCAGATTGATAAAAATGATAGAGTGACTTCAAGATTTCTCGAAGAATGATAAACATGATAAAGTAACTTCAAGATTTCTGGCAGAATGATAAAAATGGTAGAGTGACTTCAAGATTTCTCGCCTTTCAGCAATCTCTCTCTCTCTCTCTCTCTCTCTCTCTCTCTCTCCTCTCTCTCTCTCTCTCTCTCTCTCTCTCTCTCTCTCTCTCTTCCAAAGTCTCTGGTCGATCCCCTCACCTGACACAGTGGCCGAGGTGCAGGACTTGGTAGGAGGCGGAATAGTGCTTGACCTGTAGCTGCTGACCTGTGGTTACTTCGGTCACTGTCATGGGCACGGAGAAAGACATCTCTCTGCACACAGAACGAGAACGCTATAGGATGATGATAATGATGATGATGATGATGATGATGATGATGATGATGGTGGTGGTGGTGGTGGTGATGATCAAACAGACAATAACGATAATGTTGATGCTGGAACTGATGACGACGCAGATGTTGAGGATGGCGATGGTGGTGGTGGTGGTGGTGATGGTGGTGGTCATGATGATGATGATGATGATGATGATGATGATGATGATTAAACAGACAATGACTATATTGTTGATACTGGAACTGATGACCACGATGGTGATGATGATGATGATGATGATGATGATGATGATGAGAGAAGAAGAAGAAGAAGAAGAAGAAGAAGAAGAAGAAGAAGAAGAAGAAGAAGAAGAGAAGAAGAAGAAGAACAAGAAGAACAAGAAGAACAAGAAGAACACGAAGAACAAGAAGAACAAGAAGAAGAAGAAACAGACAATGACGATAATGTTGATGCTGGAACTGATGATGATGACGATGTTGAGGATGATGATGATGATGATGATGATGATGATGATGATGATGATGATGATGATGGTGATGATGAAACAGACAATGACGATAATGTTGATGCTGGAACTGATGATCACGACGACTATGTTGAGGATGGTGATGGTGAGAATGTCAGTGACTATGTCTGACAGTGATGGTCTAGTGTTGCAACTGCTATTGGTGTTGACATTTATTTATTTATTTATTTATTTGTTTATTTATTCTTTTATATCGAGGATAATGGAATAAGCACTCATGTGCTTTTTTTTTTTACATCCAGTCCCCGTGTGTATACAGTTTTGTAAATCTTATCTGTTCCCTCTGGCACACAATGGCCCACTCTTTCCAAAAGTGGAACAGGGTTCAACTTATACGCAAGATGTTATGCGCGCGTTCGCACACTGGGATTCGGTTTATAGTCATACAGACATGATATGTTGAGGAGGATGAATTTAGTATGGGCTCTCAATAAAGTTGGTTCAACATGTAAAGCCAGGCTGCAGCAAAAGACAAATATTTTTCACGGAGAAAGCTCATCAAGAAACCACTGTGTATGCTTTGACATTGGAAAAAAGTGTGATAAAAAAAGGAGAAGGAGAAGAAGAAGAAGGAGAACAAGAAGAAGAAGAAGAAGGAGAAGGAGAAGAAGAAGAAGAAGAAGAAGAAGAAGAAGAAGAAGAAGAAGAAGAATAATTGCGAAGAATTGCGAAGAAGAAGAAGAAGAAGAATGCAAAGAAGAAGAAGAACGCAAAGAATGCAAAGAATGCAAATACAAAGAAGAAGAAGAAGAAGAAGAAGAAGAAGAAGAAGAAGAAGAAAAAGAAAAAAAGGAGAAGAAGAAAAAGAAGAAGAAGAAAAAGAAAAAGAAAAAGAAAAAAGGAGAAGAAGAAAAAGAACAAGAACAACAACAACAACAAGAACAAGAACAAGAAAAAAAAAAGAAGCAGCAGCAGCAGAAGGATCATCAACATTATTACCAAACAGTCTAGAGGTGACTCTGCCAGTGATGATAACATAACGCCATAATACCTACGTGCTGCAGCAAGGCTGGCAGGTGATAATAACATAACATAACGCCATAATACCTACGTGCTGCAGCAAGGCTGGCAGGTGATAATAACATAACATAACGCCATAATACCTACGTGCTGCAGCAAGGCTGGCAGGTGATAATAAATAACATAACGCCATAATACATACGTGCTGCAGCAAGGCTGACAGGTGATAATAAATAACATAACGCCATAATACATACGTGCTACAGCAAGGCTGACAGGTGATAATAAATAACATAACGCCATAATACATACGTGCTGCAGCAAGGCTGACAGATGCCAAATCTCCTGGCCAGTTGGCCCCTGAAGCTGGAGCCTTCACACTGGGACAGGGATGCGGACCCCTGCACCGCCTCCACCCCACACGTCTCCCCCTCCACCACCTCTTTCCTGTAGCTGCTCAGTGTGTACACCTGAAAGAAGAAAGAACACACCTCTTTCCTATAGCTGCTCAGTGTGTACACCTGAAAGAAGAAAGAACACACCTCTTTTCTGTAGCTGCTCAGTGTGTACACCTGGCAGACGAAAGATCAACAGAATGTCTGTTAACTTCATCAGTTTTGTGTCAGGGTTGAATGAAGTGTTTTTAGTTTTAACACATTTCACTGTTCTGTCATTTTATTGTCTTCAATTTTACGTTCTTCCACGTAAAGTGATACTAGTGTCTTATTGTGTGTTGTCTTATTGTGTGTGTCTGTTTGTCTGTCCGTCTGTCTGTCTGCCTTCACTTTCATTTGTTTGTCTGTTTTTCTGTCTGTCTACCTAAAGTTAAAGTCTGTCCCGAGCCTAAGGCTCATCAGGCCGGTGCTTATCCCGGTTTCTGTGGCGTTAAGCGACTGAGAGTCACAGACTCCCCCCTGGATAGGACGCCAGTCTATCGCAGGGTTAACCCCCAACACAAGGTTGGTACCCCTTTTACACCTGGGTGGGGTGAGAAAATAGCCGTAAAGTGCCTTTTCCAAGGGCACATGCCATAGCCGAAAGCTGGGATCGAACCCGCAACCTTTAGATTACGAGTCCAACGCCCTAACCACTAGGCTACAGCGGCGGCTTGTCTGTCTACCTATCTATTCATTTATCCCACAGTTTTTTTGCTTTGTTTTTTGTTTATTTTATTTTATTCATTTAATTAATTAATTAATTAATTAATTAATTGATTAATCAATTAATTAATTCACCCCACACTTAATTAATTTGTCAAATCTTATCTATGTACCTGGCTATATGGCTATCCATCCATCCATCCATCCATCCATCCATCCATCCATCCATCCATCCACCCACCCACCCACCTACCTACGTATCTATCTATCTATCTATCTATCTATCTATCTATCTATCTATCTATCTATCTATCTATCTATCTATCTATCTATCTATCTATCTATCTGCCTGCCTGTCTGTCTGTCTGTCTGTCTGTCTGTCTGCCTGTCTGTCTGTCTGTCTGTCTGCCTCGGTTGCTTTCCTAAATGCTATTTTGGGGGTACTGATGAGATAGGGCCATATCACTGATTGAGCTAGCAGTGAACATGACCCAAATAAAACAGGAGGATTACCCCCACCCCATCCCACCCCAGCCTACCCCACCCACCCCACCCAATCATTGTAATTCGCAGAAGTTATGCAATCCAATTTTGTTTTCCCGCTTTTTCCTATCCATTTCCTTTGGCTGATAACAAAAGATAAAAAAAAATCATAACATTAGGATTTTGATCCTGTCAAAGCCGTCACAGCGCTCGCTTTCCCCAAGTCAAGTTAATAAAGCAGCGTCAAGCGTGGTTACCAGTTGGATGGGCGACCGTTTGCGAGCCTTGGCTTCAATACAGTCCCCCCCCCCCCCCAAGTTTACCCAGCTGTAAATGGGTACCTGCCCTCTTT